>CAUYUJ010001578.1:0-58186 GCA_963575745.1 Prorocentrum cordatum | reverse complement strand
TCATCATCATCATGATCATCATCATCATCATCATCATCATCATCATCATCATCATCATCATCATCGTCGTCATCATCATCATCATCATCATCATCATCATCATCATGATCAGCATCATCATCATCGTCATCATCAGCATCATCATCATCATCGTCATCATCATCATAAGCAGCATCAGCATCAGCCTCAGCATCATCATCGTCATCATCATCAGAATCATCAACATCATCATCATCATCATCATCAGCATCATCGTCATCATCATCAGCATCATGTTCTTCTTCATCATCATGTTATTATTATTATCATTGTTGTTCGTCTTATTCTTCATCTTCTTCATCATCATCAGCAGCATCATCATCAGCATCATCATCATCAGCAGCATCATCATCATCAGCATCATCATCAGCAGCAGCATCATCATCAGCATCATCATCATCATCAGCGGCATCACCATCATCATCATCATAATCATCATCAGCAGCAGAATCGTCATCGTCATCATCATCCTCGTCTTCATCCTCATCCTCAGAGTCATCCTCATCCTCGTCCTTATCCTCATCCTCATCATCATCAGCATCAGCATCATCATCATCATCATCATCCTCCTCCTCTTCCTTCTCCTCCTCCTCCTCATCCTCCTCACGCTCCTCCTCCTCCGCCTCAGCAGCATCATCAGCATCATCATCAACAGCCACATCATCATCATCATCAACAGCAACACCATCATCATCACCATCACCATCACCATCACCATCACCATCAGCATCAGCATCAGCATTATCATGAACCTAACCATGAATAGCATCAACATCATCATCATCATCATCATCATCATCAACATCATCATCATCATCATCATCATCATCATCATCATCGGCATCATCATCATCAGAATCAGTATAAGCATCACCATCATCATCATCAGCATCATCGACATCATTATCACCATCCTCGGTATCATCGTCATCATCAGCATCATCATCATCATCATCATCATCAACATCATCATCATCATCATCATGAGCATCGTCATCATCATCATCATCATCATCATCATCATCATCATCATCATCATCGACATCAGCATCATGAGCATCAACATCATCATCGTCATCATCGTCATCAGCATCATCATCATCGTCATCAGCATCATCATCGTCGCCGTCATCATCACAATCATCATAAGCATCAGGATCATCCTCATCATCAGCATCATCATCCTCATCAGCATCATCAGCAGCATCCTCATCAGCATGATCAGAATTATCATCAGCATCATCAGCATCATCAGCACCATCAACAGCAGCATCATCAGCATCAGCTTCATTTACATAATCATCTACATCATCTTCATCATCATCATCACAGCATAAGAATCAGCATCATGATCAGCATCGTCATCATGATCAGCATCGCCGTCATCATCATGATCGTCATCTGCATCGTCTGCATCATCATCATCATCACCATCACCATCACGATCATCAGCATCACCAGCATCATCATCATCATCATCACCAGCAGCAGCGTCAGCATCATCATCATCATCATCAGCATCACCATCATCCTCATCCGTCTCAAGCTTATCATCATCAGCAGCATCATGATCCTCATCCTCGTGCTCATCGTCATCCTCATCCCCATCGTCATCATCATCGTGATCAGCAGCAGTATCATCGTCATCGTCATCGTAATCGTCATCATCAGAATCATCATCATCATCATCATCATCATCATCATCCTCATCAGCATCATCATGAACATCGTCATCATCATCATCAGCAGCAGCAGCATCATCCCCCTCCCTCCTCCTCCTCCTCCTCCTCCTCCTCCTCCTCCTCCTCCTCATCATCATCATCATCATCATCATCATCATCATCATCGTCATCATCATCCTCTTCCTTCTCCTCCTCCTCATCCTCCTCACGCTCCTCCTCCTCCGCCTCTCCTCCTCCTCCTCCTCCTCCTCCTCCTCCTCCTCCTTCTCTCTTCTTCTCCTTTTCCTCCTCCTCCTCCTCCTCCTCCTCCTCATCTTCCTCCTCCTCCCCCCCCTCCTCCTCCTCCTCCTCCCTCCCTCCCTCCCTCTTTCCCTCCCTCCATCCCCCCCTCCCTCCTTCTCTCCCTCCGTCCCTCCCGCCCGCCCGCCCGCTTTCCCTCCTCCCTCATCCCTCCTCCCTCCTCCCTCCTCCTCTCTCGTTCCTCTCTCTCCTCCTCCCCCCCGTCCCCTCCCTCCCGCCTCCCGCCTCCCGCCCCCCCCCGCCTCCCGCCTCCCGCCTCCGCCTCCCGCATCCCGCATCCCGCCCCCCGTCTCGTTCCTCCCTCCTCCTGCTCCGCCTCCGCCTCCCGCCTCCGTCCTCCCTCCTCCCCCGTTTTTCCTCCCTCACCATCCCCCCTCCCCCCTCACCCCTCCTCTATTTTTCCTGGTTTTATACGACGTCGGCTCCCCCAAGTGTTTTGATAGTAATACTGCAGCTAGAGACCTGAGAATTTCGCTGGCAGACGCGGCGTAACCCACTACAGGTGCGGAAAATACCGGTTCTCATAACGAATGGTCAAATCTCACAATCTTCGAAATTCGAAAAGTCGGCTCCCCCAAGTGTTTTGATAGTAATACTGCAGCTAGAGACCTGAGAATTTCGCTGGCAGACGCGGCGTAACCCACTACAGGTGCGGAAAATACCGGTTCTCATAACGAATGGTCAAATCTCACAATCTTCGAAATTCGAAAAGCCGACCCCAGGTCGTCACACTATCCGCCCGGGCCGGGTGGGCCAACTGGGAGCCGGCGGTAAGCCGTCAACCTGGTTACCGCTGGGACACTCGTAGAGCTCTCAACACGCAAATCAGCGCCCAAATAACGGGAGAGATCGTTCTCGAATGTCAGCTTGAAAACTCGCAAAATGTTTGTTTTCGGTTTTATATGACGTCGGTTCCGCCAAGTGTTTTGGTAGTAATACTGCAGCTACGGATCTGAGAATTTCACGGGCAGACGCGGCATAACCCACTACAGGTGCGAAAAATACTGTTTCTCAAAACGAATGGTCCAATCTCTCCATCTTCGAAAAACCGACGCCAGGTCATCACAGTGTCCGCCCGGGCCGGGTGGACCAACTGGGAACCGGCGGTAAACCGTCAACCAAGTTTTTTGCGGTCCTTGCGGTCGACTGCGAAGACCTTCCAGCCTAGTCGGTAGCAAGGGGGCGGACGCATCGGGAGCAGGCGAAGCCTCACCGATCCAAACGATCAGGAAGGCGAAAGCCTAAGCTCTTATGTGATAGTGAAGTCAAGCACGCACGCACAACACACACAGGCATGGCATGAGTGAGCAAAAATGACTTACTCACATCATCTCAATTCCGAAGTACGCTTGTACAACCCGCGGCAAGACAATAATCGCATGCTCAACGGCCGAGGTCTCGGCATCAGTCACCGTCGAAGTTGGGTCGATCGAGAACGACGCATTATACTGTCCATATGATCTCGTGGCTGAGTGGTTGCCTCGAGATTCTCGATACACGTCCAACATCTATCCAGCACCCGACTCCCACGCCGTCGCAAGAAAAACCACAATCGAATCCAGCTCTGATGGCACACGCGCGAAACACCTGATCGAACTGTGGGGCGTACGGCCTTATCCTGTCCCGATACACTGGTGGCCCACAGCGGGGCGCGTGAGTAAGTACATATGCACGCATGTTCCATGCGTGGTCAAGGATTTCCCTCCCGTGAGAGGCAGGTCTTATCCCAAATCTAGAACACATCGTATCCAATTGGTTAATCGTCCTATGAATCCTATCATGATAAGAACGATCGAGCACCCTCCAGACACCCTGAAGCCAAGACACCACCAGCAGACTGTCCCCAGAGATGTAAACCAAGATCCCAAACGAGTCGAGGTCGCACACAACCTCCATCATATTTTGCAGCGCAATACGTTGAAGGCCTGAGTCCCCTCGAGACCCCCATGTGTGAGCAGGTCGCTCTGTGTAATGGTACGCACATCCTGCAAGGCCCCACATGGTGTACCGCGCCCCTTTCTTTCCTGGAAACAACTCAGCATATGGTGGCCTCTCCATGTACGCTGCGTGAAGACAAGTCATCATGAACACCGGCCCGCAAGAGCGAGACGAATTGAACAGCATCCTTAGCAGAATTCAACACGGTGCGCAAGAAGCGCTGCACCAACGTCGCGAATCCTCACGTCCGAAACTGTTCCCTGGCCTCATGCGACCGTCGTCGGTTCCATTCCGCGATCGTCTCATCCACTCTCCGTGGTCGTCGGAACATACGGCACAAACACCAGCCCTCGAAAGCATTCAGCATGTGCAAAGAGGATGCATATGAAGTACACGTCTCCAAAACAGTCTAGAGCAACACTCTGCACCTTATCTTGATACCGACAAACTTTACCACGTATAGCAACAGCCCTGCTTCGAAAGAAGTCCGCCTGCCCGATGAAGCAAGCTCGTGCATCCTTAATACGATACCCAACATCAGGATGTGCAGGCAGTAGGAAGGCATTCTACACACACGTACAATACTGAAGCTCTGAAACTCAGAGCATGCAGGGATAATCAAACCCTCACTAGTAAGTATATATCCAATGCAATCCGTCTCCGCAATCCCTCTACACGTCATATAGAGCAAGCTGCTGTCCTTCCATCTTACCCCCCAGTCGTGTAATGGTAAGGTTAGATCGTGAGTCATCTGAGACAGCATGGATGAGAAAGACGAGACAAGATAGCAGTTGTCCGCCCACACAAAGTGGTTGACGACAAGCCGTCGTTCGTACTCTCCACAGACACCAGCAAATTCCCCACTCCCCGACTGTCCCAGTCACGAAATACTAATCCCCACATGGCACATATGAAAAGGTCGAATAGCAGAGGCCCCATCAGGGTCACCCGTCCTGATACAGACGTCCCAGTTGATTTCATGAACCACCATTCTCTCAACCACTAACGACCCTGTTGCGCAAGCCAGTGGTGCAAGCAACGCATACTGAAGATGAGCAGGAATATTGGCATGACACATAGCTCTCTTAGCATCTTAAAAGCTGCAATGGTGAAACACTTGTTTGATATCGGTATTCCCAAGATGGATCGTTTGATCCTTTCCCCAGATGTCCCCACGTTGTACTAGAGCCTTGAGGGCCCCCACGATCTCCACCGTCTTAGGTCCCTCCTGGAAGCCATAAATACTCAGAGGCCCCATGAGCCCAGCCCGAGAGACGAGTTTTTCGACCAAGATCACCACGCGAGCAGAACACCAGCGGCTCAGACTGTCTTGCAGGCAGAGATACCGTGCATCTGTCAGTGATGTCAAGCTCGGCAGCTTAGGCATGACGGCAATAAGAATGCGCCTCCAGTCCTGCGGGAACTGTCATGTCAAACGAAATATCTCATCAAACATTCTAGCTACACTGCGCAGGGTCGCCCACGGCAGCGCCTTCAGTAGATCGCAAGGCAGCCTATCGGGACCTGTGGCGCGCATGGACTTGAGACGAGACCGTCCCTGGCATCACCGCCATGGTCAGTCCCTCTGCGCAGTACCCGTCACATAAGTTCTGATACGCCACCTTTCTCAACTCCTCCAACATCTCCACATCCCGTCCTCTGACCTCCTCCGAAGAATATATGTCTCTGGTATATGCTCTGATTTCCTCCACCCACTCCTCCCTGTCCTATGATTTCCGTCCCTGCACAATAAGATGCTTGATGTTGTGACGTACTTTGCGCCGGCAAGCAGGAGAGGACCACGCGGCCAACGCCGCGCGATATTCCCTCCGAAGTCGGTTCGCACGTCTGCGAACTGAGGGTACATCCACTGCCACAGGCAAGCTTCTGTCGCAGAATCTCCTGACAAGCCGTAAGCTCAGCAGGTCTAACAGGTGGTAGTCCCCGTCCCGTCGCGGCAGTCGTGAATCGGATCTTCTCATGTTCAGTACAGGCCCGAATAGTCGTCGACACAAGGTCCCCAGGAGAACAAGTAGCATTGGCATCCCCTAAGACCTGATCGATTTCCTTTCGTGCCAGATGGAGGTCCCCCGAACTGGAGCCGGCGGTAAGCCGTCAACCTTGGTTTTGCGGTTTTGCGGACGGTCGATTCAAGCCTCCACGGAAGCAGACCGAGGCACAAAGCATCTCAGAACTGAGCCTGAGAGCAACGCTGAGACTGACTCAACATGTACACTACAGTAAAACTGAAGTTGTCAAAGGGCGATGCGAGAATAAGTAGTAACCATTGAAAGCGGCACCTTCTCAACACCACAAAAGCAATGCGAGACCACGCAGTAACCACATATAACGATTACCGTCTCAGCACCACTGAAAAACCATGCACGTGAAGCACAAATACATAAACGCAAGAACAACAAGTGAAATGACTGCACTGCCGATCAGAGCTACGAATGACCTACTTTGAGGGATCAGGCGAAACTCTGATTCAACACACGTGCAGGCACGACAACATACAGGCATGAAGAAAGGCAACGCAATGACAAATCAGAGTGCTTCGAACTCGAAATATATGTAAATTAAGCACAATGAATTCAGAACTCCACTCGAGGCGAAGAGCAGTAACTGTGTCGAGAAAATTCTCAGGATACACGATGAATTCTGCACTCCACTCGAGGCGAAGAAAAGTAGCACTCACAAATGGCAAATCACAATTGGATGATGCTTCAACTGAGCATCATGTCTTTGAAGATTTACCACTGGCATTGAAGCACCGCCGCCTTCTGCTTTCACCTGTTGGGCGAGACGTCGGACAAAGGCTCGGATTCGGAGCTCGGACTGGACTCGAAGACTCGCACTCGGACTCTGACATCGCATCCTCGTCCATGTTGAGTGCAAACGCTTCTGGACTCTCCCCCTCGGCCACACTCAGAATGGCACTCGTCACCGCCATGAGCACGCGTCGCGTGGAGCCCGAACGCCCTGCACGCGGGATAACCAGGTAACCGCCGGGAACTCGTAGAGCTTCCTCGCACAACGCGGGCGCGGCAATCTCGCAGCCCGCGCCCGCGAGGGCGCGGTTTCATGGAGGAGGACTGGAGGAGAAGAAGGAGTCAGGAGAAAGGAGATGGAGGGCGAGGAAGAGAAAAAGGAGAAGGAGGAGGAGCAGGAAGGGGAGAAGGAGGGAGAAAATCAACAAAAGCATCACCATCTCTGAAAAAATGCTAGAGTACGCATAGCTTCTGGTTTCAACTCTGGAAGTGACGGGTTCGGGCATCTGGATACTTGAGACTAGCGCGTCTGGTGGTTTCCTCACGATTGCTGTGCCAAATAGCTCTGTAACTCATCTGCAGCTCGAGCTATCAAGGAAAATACGATCATCTCTAAACATGTAGCAGAGTACGGAAAGTTGTTGTGGACCCAGCTCTGGTAGCAGACCGATTTCGGGCGTTTCGATACGCTTCTGATTATGTCCGTTCGACTGCTGTGACAAACAGCTCTGTAGCTCATCTCTAGCTCCCGTTCAGTCGATAAAACCATCATCATCTCTAGAAAATTAGCAGAAAACCAATAGTTTTTGTTCGGACCCAGCTCTGGTAGCAGACCGAGTTCAGGCATCTACATTCTTTAAGCTAGCACGCCTGATGATGGTCTTTCGATTGCTGTGCCAAACAGCCCTGTAGCTCATATGCAGCTCGAGTTAAGTCAAAGAACTCAGCATCATCTCCAAAAAATTGGCAAAGTGCGAATAGTTTAGCGGACCAAACTCTGGTAGCAGACCGAGTACAGACATCTAGATGCTTGAGACTAACGCGCCTGACGATTCTAGATGGATTAGATGCGATCAGCTCAGTAGCCGTTCTACAGTTCGAGTTAAGTACTGAAAACCGACAGCACCTGCAAGATGACACTGAACAGCTGATCCCGCCCCGATGCTTTTTGGCTGTACAATGTACCCGATCGACCTGAAATTAAGATGGCGAGCGGAAATAAGATCGAATATGGGGAACAAATTCTAGCGCTCTAACACATAGTAGAATTTCGAGAAATCGAATTTAAAAAATCGAAAGAAGACAAGACTTCCGTCGATATGTTATGCAAACTAGCCCCCCAGCGAGCCGGAATTACTAGGAGCCGACCGCCAGGAACTCGTAGAGCTTCCTCGCGCAATGCGGGCGCGGCAATCTCGCATGCCGCGCGCGCGAGGGCGCGGTCTCATGGAAGAGGACTGGAGGAGAAAAAAGAAGTGAGGAAGAAGGGGATGGAGACGGCTGCGGAAGAGCAGGAGGAAGGAGGAGGAGGAGCAGAAGAACGAGAAGGAGAGAGAGGATCAAGAAAGGCATCGTCGTCTCTGAAAAATTAGTAGAGTACGAGTAGTGTTTTGGTTCCAACTCTGGAAACAGACCGAGTTCGGACATATAGATACTTGAGACTAGGATGTCTGATAATTTCCTTACGATTAATGTGCCAAAGAACTCTGTCGCTCGTCTGGAGCTCTAGAAATCTCAAGAAAGCCACCATCATCTTTCTAAAAACATAGCAGAGTACGAATAGTTTTTCGGGCCCAGCTATGGTTGCAGACCGATTTCGGGCATCCAGATGCTTCAGACTAGCGATTAAAATGTTTCCTTTCGATTGCTGTGACAAACAACTCTGCAGCTAATATGCAGCTCGAGTTGAATCAAGAAAACCATCACCATCTCTAAAAAGTCTGAAGAGCACAAATAGCGTTTCGGACCGAGCTCTGGTAGCAGACCGAGTTCGGGCAGCTAAATACTTGAGACTAGCGCGTCTGGTGATTGTCTTTCGATTGCTGTGCCAAACAGCTCTGTAGCTCATGTGAAGCTCGAGTTCAATCACGAACCGCGTCATCATCTCCAAGAAAATTAGCAGAGTACGAATAGTTTTGCGGGCCCGGCTCTGGTAGCAGACCGAGTTCGGACATCTCGATACTTGAGACTAACGCGCCTGATGATTCTAAATGCATTAGGTGTGCCTGCCAGCTCTGCAACTCTTCTACACCTCGAGTTAAGTACAGAAAACCGACAGCACCCGTCAAGATGACACTCAACAGCCGATCCCGCCTGAGTGCTTCTTGGCAGTAATATGTACCCGATTGACCTGATATCAAAATGGCGAGCGCAAAAAAGATCGGAGATGGGGGGGATATCCAGAGCTCCAACGACCTTTCAAATTTCGAGAAATCGAATTCAAACCAAGCAGAATTATGCAAAACTTCAGTCGAGATTTTCTTGCCAACTAGCCCCCCAGCGCGCCGGGATTACTCTTCTAGCTTCGCTGCCAACGCTCTTAGGGAAGCTCTACGAGTCACTTTGCACAAGGCGCTGGGAGGATTCTGGACCGCCGTGGAGGAGCTGCTCGCGGGCACCACCAGCCTCCGGCTTCTAATCTAAAACCCTATAGCCCTCAGGGAGCTATCCGGGAAAATTGCACCATGAAACGCGCAAGCCGTGAGAATTGCAACACGCGTCATACTCGACTGCAGGGAGCAAAAATCTGGATTCTCAAAACGACTTACTGGCGTCCAAGACCCGGATAGCCGAGCAGTAGACACACGGCGGCCCTGAGCTCTCAGTGCCCTAGCCGAAACCCCGGCTCTCAGTGCTAGGGCCGCCTTCCTCCCCTGGCCGCAATCTCGGCTCGCAGTGCCAGGGCCGCGACTGAGGGTCTTCCTCTTGGAGCCGAGTTTACGCTACGCGATGGGGTACGTCGCACGCATTGAATCGAGCTTCGGATCGCTCGGAAACCTGCGACACGACGCTTCGGAGAGCTTTGAAACAGCGCTTTCGGAGGGCTTGCACACGACGCTTGCGGAGCTCTGCAGAAGCGCCCCGCGCACCCTGGAGCCACGCGCATTGGGAAACGCAAGGAAGACACTCTCCCGGACACGCTGGAAGCTCAAGCAAGCTCCCGCAGCGATTCTGGACCGGCGAGCAAGAAAGATGGGCCCTCACTCGCCACCTCCCGGCTTCCCCTCTCGAAGCCTTCTGCTGCAAGCAGCTATCCGGAAAATTCTCAAATCTCTGTAACCGACCCGAGGTCGTGACATTGCCCGTTCTGGCCGGGTCGCCCAAGTAGCTCCACCCCGCGCCCGAATTCCTCTTAGCTCATCTCGTCGAAGAGCTCTACAAGGTACTAGCTCCCGCGCCCAAATTTCTCTTAGCTCATCATCGGAAAATTATAGGAGGTATTACTCTCCAGCTTCGCCGCTAGCACTCTTAGAGTTACTAGCTCCACCCCGCGCCGCAATTCCTCTAGCTCATCGATAACGAAGAGATCTACGAAGCAAAAATTCTTCGAGGCGGTAAACCGTCAACCAGATTACTGCCGGCACTCTGGTAGAGCTCTGATAACGAGAATAAGTGCCTGATTAGAAGAGAAAGCTTGCTCGAAACTCAGCTCAAAATATGCTCCAAACTGTTTGTTGCATCCTATGCGAAGTCGGTTCCACCAAGGTTTCGATGGTAATACTGAATTCGACAGCCAGACGCGGCATAACCCACTACAGGTGCGAAAAATACCGGCTCTCGAAAGGAATTGTCAAATCTCTTGCAATCTGCAAACTGGGAGCCGGCGGTTAGCCGTCAACAGGTTTTGCGGTTTGCGGTCTCGCTAATCAGGCCCTCATTGGGCAGCGAGCGGGCTCGCAATAAGCCAAGAAAAACTGCGACACTCGTTGAGCTGTACAAGGGTACAAGACAAGGACGCGGGCAAGGACCTTCTTTGAGGCATCAAGAATGACACGTGCCGAGCCAGTGTGGCTTAGGCATGTCGGAATCGAACACCTGCGGCCCCACTAACAGGGGTCCCGTCACGCAGTCACGCAACGTCAAGCACTCCAAACGAGGCCGAAAAGTAAGCAGTAGTACCGATCACCAGACGCATGAATTGAGCAGAGTACAGACACGATGTATGCAGGCCCTCATAGGGGCAGCGAGGAGACCCCAATGAACCAAGAAAAGAAAACGACGATCTCATACAAGTGACCTGCTTTGAGGCAACTGCACTGTCGATCAGGGCTACGAGTGACCTACTTTGAGGCACCAAGTAACAAGCCAAACGGAAGAATGGCACTCCAAACACGTCCGAGAGTCTTCTAAGGAATGAGCGTGAATCGAACAATGATTCACAACAGGCCGCTATACACACCTCACGTCGCCGCTACAAACCAAGCGCAGAGCAACGAGAGAGAGCATCACAGACCAAGAATCAATCACATCATGCATGTAATCAACGATTCTCAAGTCAAGATCTGTTTTGAGGCACCAAGTGACAAGTCACAATAATTCAAACTGAAAAATATAAATGTTGCACGTGAAATGTTTCACGTGACAATGCCAGGCACGAGACAGCACTTGGTGAATACGAGCTTCTACCGGTAACACCAGTGAAAAAATGACAAACCTCCTTCCCTTCACTGTCTTCTGCAGCACTCGAACTCCCCCCCTGTTTAAACTCCGTGAACTTTTTGTAACTCTGACATTGTCACCTCTGCCTCATCCTGCCGCCTCTGAATAGTCTCAATATCAGTTTGAAGACATTTCACCTTCCGCTCCGTTTTTCTCGTATTATTTCGGATCGTTCTTTTCATGTTGAACATCTGTCGTTGCCAATTTGCTGGGTCGAACTGCTCCCCGTCCGACTCTGTGGTCGAGTCGTTCTCCATTTCAGCGTCTCCCCTGGAAGCGTCCGCCCCATCATCCCCCTCTCTCCGACGACGACGACCCTTCTGTTCTGGCAACGGCACTGCGGGGTCACTGGACACTGCTGGCAACGCCATAGTATCCCCTGAGTTCGATGAGCTTCCTCCTCCTCGATTCTCCACATCCTCGTGATCCTTCTCCACCTCCGACATTTTAGCATCAGCTGCCGTCTTAACAGCAGAGTCTCGCCTATTGATTCCCACCAGTACTTTAAAAGCCTCGTCGAGTCTCCGCCTCGATATGGGTCTCAACCTCGATATGGGTCTCAGCCTCGCTTGAGGGGGCATCTCATAGCAAGCCACTGAAGACCGATCATCAAACCGGACTCGCCTAGATGAAGAGCTCTCAACATGAAAACCAGAAGCCTCATGATCAACACTGGACCTCTGATAACAAGATGCCTCATGATCGAAATCCTGAGCCTTTAGGGTCTGCCCCACGGGCCCCCCAAGGACAGCATCCTGCCCCGACCTGCTATCATGCGAACTACCATGCACAACAGTCTCCTCAACCACCTCCTCAACATCATCGCGCACAGCAATATCCTGCGAAATATCATCGGCCATAGGGGAAGAACGAAGAAAAGCAATATCGTGCGAACCCTCCTGCGGGCAGGCCGCAGTATGTTTAGCGCTTACAACAACGACCGGCGCAGGGCGGTCCAAGTGAAAGAAGTCAATCGCCACTTGACGGTACGCCACAAGTCTCAGACGTCTCATTTCTCGCTTCCACGATGTCGAAGGTTTATCTGGACAATCATAGAACTTCATAAATTGAGCAGAGTACAGCACATCATGAGGCCACACCATCGAAACCAACGGGGGCCCACAACACCAGTGTGTACAATCAGCGAAATCACAGTGTACAAGGGAGTACCGTATGGGAAACCCAACAGCTCACAGCACTACGCTGCTCGAGACGAGGGGGGCCCCAGCGGTGAGGCCTGGCTGAGCAGGAGGTAACCTCTGATCAACAGGTTACCGCTGGAACCCTCGTAGTACTCACAGCAGGCGAATTACTGCTGCGATTATAAGAAGACAACTTCATTGGAACTCAAAATTGTTTTCGGGTTGTATACCAGATCGGCTGCTCCAAGAGTTTCCATAGTAATACTGCAGCTACAGGCCTAAGAATTTGACAGGCAAACGCGGCATAACCCACTACAGGTGCGAAGAACACCGGCCCTTAAAACGAATAATTGAAGTTCTGAAATGATCGAAAAACCGACCCCAGGGTGCCATATTGTTCGGCCGGGCTGGGTGGGCCAACTAGGAGCCGGCGGTGAACTGTTAACCAGGTTTTTCGGTTTGCGGTCTCACTAAACAGGCCCTCATGGGGCAGCGAGCGGGCTCACAATAAGCCAAGACAAACTGCGACACTCGTTGAGCTGTACAAGAGTACAAGACAAGGACGCGGGCAAGGACCTTCTTTGAGGCAAACAAGTGACCTTCTTGGAGGCAGCAATGTCAGAGGTTTACCTGAATATAGAGTCAATGATTCACACTAGGCCGATATACACACCTCACGCCACCGCCACACATGAAGCGAAGAGCAACGAGGGAGAGCTTCACAGGCCAAGAATCAATCACAACATTCATGAATTGAGCAGAGTACAGACACACGATGTATCACAGACTACCGCGGATCCAGGCCAAACGCCTCCTCCGCGATCGAAGAAGAAAAAAAAAAAACAAAAAAAACAAAAAAAAAAAAAAAAAAAAAAAAAAAAAAAAAAAAAAAAAAAAAAAAAAAAAAAAAAAAAAAAAAAAAAAAAAAAAAAAAAAAAAAAAAAACTTGAACTCTACCTTGTCATCATGGTAAACTTGCTTGAAATGATAAGAGTCACGATCAAAAGTGCCCTCACAACACCCCTACAATTGAAGCGAAATGCACACGTGAGGGAGCTCAAGATCAGAAACGCCTTCGTCGAATAACCTACGGATCGCGATGAATGTCTTTCCTGAATAAACACAAACTTGCATTAATTGAGAAGAGTGCAACACAGCATGAGGCCACTCCGTAAATTCCAACAGGAGCCCACCACACCAGCTCTACGTCCCATTGCATTTTGACTTGGATGTCTCCTTGTCATCATCGTAAACTTGCATGAATTGTGAAGAGTGACGATCAGAAAGATCAGAAACGCCTCCGTCGAATAACCCACGGATCGCGATGAATGTTCCACCTGAATAATCACAAACTTGCATGAATTGAGAAGAGTACAGCACTGTATGAGGTCGCTCCGTCGATTCCAACGGGGCCCCACAACACCAGCTCTACGTCTCATTGCATTTTGAATTGGATGTTTTCTTGTCATCATCGAACTTGCATGAATTGAGAAGAGAAACGATCAGAAGTATCCTCACGTCCCCGCTACAATTGAAGCGACATGCACCCGCGAGAGAACTCAAGATAAGAAACGTCTCCGTCGAATAACCCACGGAGCGCGATGAATGTTTCACCTGAATAATCACCAACTTGCACGAAGTGAGAAGAGTACAACACAGCATGAGGCCACTCCGTCGATTCCAACGGGGGCCCACAACACCAGCTCTACGTCTCATTGCATTTTGACTTGAACGTCTGAAGAAATACAAACTTGCATGATTTGAGAAGGGTCAACACGGCATGAATATCGCACACAACCACACCTCCGACACGTGACGCCAATCAAGCTGAAGTCTACCTCAATCTGCCTGCAGGCAGCCAGTATCAATAGTCGGGTCTTGCGCGCCCAACTGCTAGATATGCGAACTGAAACGGGGAACTGATTATGAGAAGCATGAGGACTGTAAGAGACATGCATGTCTTGACTTTCTTGAGACCGCTCACTCGAATATGAAATCCAAGGGGGTCCAAACAGAGAAGACAACATCAATTGAAGAAAGGCACTGGCTTGAGGTTCAGAACAAGTGCGCAGTGCACAGTATGTGGAACCAAAGACTCCCTGCTGCACAATGCAGCTCGAGACGAGGGGAGCCCCCAGCGGTGAGGCCTGGCTGACCAGGAGGTAAGCTCTGGTCAACCAGGTTTTTTCCAGTTTGCGGTCCGACCACGGGGCCCTACAAGGGCGGTCGGGTTGGTGCAGCCATCCCCTGTGGGCTGGATGTACCCTGAAAAACGTGATACTCTTACGTCGCCGCTACAAATGAAGCGAAGAGCAACGAGAGAGAGCATCACAGACCAAGAAACAATCACAACATGCAAGTGATCGAGGTAACCGTAGTGTCGTCCTTCTTTGAGGCAACCGTAGTGTCGACCAGATCAAAGGCCTACTTTGAGGCACCACGTGACAAATCACGGAAAGTCACGTTCAAAGGTCAATGAGCACTCAAATCAAGGAAGCAACGAATGACCTACTTTGAGGGATCAAGCGAAGCTCTTATTCAACACACGTGCATGCACAACCACACACAGGCATGAAGAAAAGCAACGCAGTCCCAGATCACAATAGTTCGTACTCAAAGTAATCAGCTATCACCGAGTCAATGTTGAACCAGCACTGAAACATCCCCCAGGAAGACCTTGCATCTTCTGCTCAAGCTCCATAAGTCTCTGTGCATGTGCTGTTACTTTACTTCCTACTTATTTGATATCTTGGCGTACTCCTTCAGTCAATCTCTGCATGTCATGGGCGCTCGTCGTCCTGACGGCATCCACCTTACTATCTATCGCTGCGACCGCCGTCGTCACACTCTGCGTCTGATGAGCCATCATCTTCTGAAATTCACCCAACAAGTTGGCAGAGCCAGACTGCTCCTCCCGCAGAGCCACTGCCGTTACCTTACTGACAACTGCTCTAATATCTTGGCGAACGCCCTCCGCCGCCTCGCGTGCCGATGATGAGACGCTCGTGGACCCCATCTGCTGTATCTTTCCCAACTCCGCAAATGTATCCCCTGAGTCCGATGAGCTTCCTCCTCCACGAATCTCCACATCCTCGTTCTCCTTCTCCACCTCCGACATCTTAACATCAGCTGCCGACTTAACAGGAGCAAAAATAACAGACATGTTATCCTGGCTATCCTTCTCCAACTCCGACATCTTCACATCAGCTGCCGTCTGAGCAGGAACAGGAACGTGCGAACCCACGTGCGCTACCTCATGATCAACACGCTGAGTCTTTAGGGCCTGCCCTACAGGCTCCCCAAGGACAGCATCATGCCCCGACCTGCAACTCATAGTTTTCTTCTTCGGCCTCCTCGATATGGGACTGAGCCTCGCTTGAAGGGGTATCTCATAAGAAACCACTGAAGACCGATCATCAAACTGGACTCGCCGAGATGAAGAGCTCCCAACATGAAAATCAGAGGCGCCATGATCAACACTGGACCTGTGATAACAAGATATCTCATGATCAACATCCTGAGCCTTAGGGTCTGCCCGACAGGCTCCCCAAGGACAGCATCCTGCCCCGACCTGCACATCATAGTTTTCTTCTTCAGCCTCCTCCGCTGCCGCCGGGATCCGGCCGAACCGGCGGCAGCGGGATCAGGGGCGCCCTGCGCCGGACCAACGCCACACCGCGTCGCCGCCATGACCGAGGCCACGGCAGCCGCGGCGGCTGCGACAGTCCTGCGCGGGGCACCTGCCTGAACAGCAGCGCGGACCGCTGCCTCCACAAGAGATGCAGCCAACGCGGCGCCGCCGTCGTCCCTCATAGTGAGAGCACCGTGTACAGCATGAAGAACCAAAGACTCCTTACTGCACAATGCAGCTTGAGCCAAAATGGCTACGGGACCCTCGTAGACCTCGTAACACGCATATCAGCGCGCAGCTGGCGGGCAAAGAGCGGCCTCGGTTGCCCGCTTCACAACTCGCAATTTTTTCTAATGTTATACGACGTCGGCTCTGCAAATGCTTCCAAAGCAATACTGCAGCTGCGGACCTGAGAACTGTATTATTTGTTTCCTCCTTCCGTTCAGTTCACGAAACCATTATAATCTCGAAAACTTTGTCGCAACGGCCGGCGATTCCCTCTAATTTTCAAAAGCTCGAATGCAGCTACAGCCGAGACTTTCACCGCCAAACGCCCCGTCAATCCCTACACAGAATAAAAATCAAATTCCCCCCCCAAAAAAAAGAAAACGAAAATGTCAAATCTCCCCTAATCTTAGAAAAACCGACGTCAGGTTATCACATTCCCCGCCCGGGCCGGCTGGGCGAACTGGCTCCATCGCGCGCCCGAACTCCTCTAACTGATCGATGTCGAAGAGCTCCACCAGATGAAGTCGTCACATTTTCAATATGGGCCGCGTGGGCCAGCTAGCTTCACTCTGCGCTGGAATTTCCCTTGCTCATCGATTTCGACGAGCTCCAACACCGCTAACACTCTGTCGGAAGCTCTCCGAGTTACTTGGAACCGGCGGTAAACCGTCAACCACCTCGTAGAGCTCTCAGCACGCGAAGATGGCCAGGAGAGAGCGCTCTCAAATATGTTTGAAAACTCGCAAAATGTAATGTTCGAGTTTATGCGACGTTAGTTATGTCAATGTTTCGATAGCAATACTGCACCTACGGACATGAGACTTTCACAGACAGACGCAGAATGACCCACTAGAGGTGCTAATGATTCTTGAGCTGCACGGTTCGCTTCCTCTTTTCGCTGGGACAAAACCATTATAATCTCGAAGACTGTATAGCGACAGCTGGTGGTTTCTCCTAATTCCCAAGAGCTGCAGCTAGAGTCCCAAGACTTTCACCGCCAAATCGCTCATGATCCACTACAGGGAATAAAAATCGACTTTCCCAAAACGAATGATGCAATCTCTTAGAACCTTCGAAAATCCAACCTAAAGTTGTCACATTGTCCGCCCGGACCGGGGTCGGCCGACTAGCTGCATCCCGCGCCGGAATTCCTCTAGCTCATCGATGCCCAAGAACTCTACGAGGTACTCTTGGTTTGTAGCTCACGGGGCTCCTTCCACGAGCTACAGTATGGTTGCTTACACCTCGGCAACTCTACACCTGGATCGCTACAGGTGCCCTGAAGCAGGCAGTGGCCACTAAGACGACTACGATTTGTCTTCCCCCCGTTGCTCATAATCGTCTCCGTCATCTCATGAATTGTCCACGCCAGGGAACGAACATATAGTCCAGAACCTTCCTGCAAGTCCCCCAGAGAGAGACCCCGAAACACTTGCATGTCTGAAATCGTCGAGGCAAGACCGAATTGGCTGTCCTCAACCCCAGCCGCCTTAAAAATTAGAGAGCATGCTCACGAAGACGCTGACGTACATCCCACACAGGGAGCGGCGGCAACCGTCAACCTTGGTTACCGCCAGAAACTCGTAGAGCTTCCTCTTGCAATGGAAGCGCGGCATTCTCGCATTAGCGCGCCTGGTCATTCCCTTATAACTGGTGTGACGAACAGCTATGTAGCGCGTCTGCAGCTCAAGTTTAGTCAAGTAAACCATCATCATCTCTAAAAAAGAAACAGAATACGAATAGTTTGTTCGGCTCCAGCTCTGATAGCAAACCAAATGCAGACGTCTAGACAATTCAAACTGGGAGCCGGCGGTAAACCATCAACGTTGATTTTGCATTTGAGTTTGAGTCAGGGCGCGGACAGCTGTGACAGTTGAGCCCTAAGACTCCCAAACGGAGCACAGGGTAGCTAGAGAAGGCATCTCTTACCATCACACTCTCGAGCCACGGAGGCATAGGCATCGGAAAAGGATGCAGGAGCAAAGAGTGAAAGCATCTCATATCATCATACTGCCGAGCCACGGAGGCGTAGGCATCGGAATGCAACACACCGTGATGACACACCCACGAATGAAGCAACGTTCGAATGAACACTGCAACGCGATGACAAGAAGGAGCACAAACGCAATCCATCCACAACATGTGAAATTGCAAAGGTGTTGGAGCTGGTTAGAGAATGGTGTAAGAGCTTGGGAACTCGCAGAGCTTCCTCGTGCAATGCTGGCGCGGGAATCTCGCATTGCGCGCGCCAGGGCGCGGTCTCATGGAGATGGCCGCGAAAGAGAAGGAGGAGTGAAAAGAAAGCATATCTGGGAAAATTGATGGATTACGAATAGTTTCCTAGTTCAACTCTGAAAGCTGACGAGTCTGGGCATCTAGCTACTTGAAACTAGCGCGTCTGATGAATTTTTTCTGGTTCTATGCCAAACAGCTCGGTAGCTCCTCTGCAGCTCGAGTTAGCTGAAGAAAGTTACCATCATCGTTCTAAAAACGAATAGTTCTCCTGACCCAGCTCTGGTAGCATCGAATTCAGGCGTCTAGATACTAGGCTAACGTGTCTTATGCATTCCTTTGACCTATGTGAAAAACAGCTGTGTGGCTCATCTCCAGCTCGAGTCAAGTCAAGAAAACCATGACCATCTCTAAACATTTGAAAAAGAGTACGAATAGTGTTTCGAGCCCAGCTCTCATAACAGACGGAGTTCCGGCGTCTAGCTACTTTAGACTGGCGCTTCTCGTGATGTTTTTTCTTACGAAAAAATGATGTGCCAAACAGGTATGTAGCCGCATCAGTTTCGTCAAGAAAACCAATACCATCTTTAAAGAAGTAACAGGGTACGAATGGTTGTTTTTCGAATCCAGCTACGATAGCAAACCGATTCCAGACGTCTAAATACTTTTGGCTAGCGCGCCTGATAATTGTCATCCGACTGCTGTGCTGATCAGCTCTGTAGCTCATCTGCAGCTCGAGTTAGATCACGAAAACCACGACTATCTCGAAAAAAAAGAGAGTGCGAATAGGGAAATCTTCGGGTGAAACGCAGAGTACGAAGAGTACGCAGACTATCTCTGAACGAATGGCGAAATCTTTCAGAATCTTCGGAAAGCCAAGCCCAGGTTGCCACATTGTCCGCCTCCGCCGGGGCCAACTGGCGCCGGCGGTGAACCGTCAACCTGGTCTTTTTTTGCGTCTTTGCTGGGACCGTCTTGGCCACTGAGGCCAGGCCCAACAAAGTCTCAGGCAAAACAGAGCCTCTTATTCATCACGCAAGCAGTCAGCTCTTATACCACACAGCGAAGCTGAAGGAATAAAGAGAATCACATGCCGCAATGACACAATCAAACGCAAAGAACACACAGATAATCGAGGAAGTCAGTGAGCAGCGAAGCTGCAGGAATATACAAGACACAGAAAAGAAGAAACAAAGTGTGTCAAATCACTGCGAATGATCAAAGAAGGTCTGCACAACCTATGGGAGCACCTCGCATATGCGCTCCGCCGCCGATAGCTCCGTATCTGTAACAGTGGCGCTCGGTGGTAGACACCAAGCCGCAAGATACACATCCTTGAAAATGATGTCGGTCCGCGAGAAGATATACTTGTTTCGCAGACCAATCTGTATCCATGCACCACAGGCACTTCCGCGGCTACAAACTCCCCCATCAAAGCCGGCTTTGATAAGGCAAGGAATATAACACTGAGATTCAAAGTCGTTGAGGTAAACGAAATCGGCGTACACATGGCCCTGACGGGCCTGATGGGTCAGTAAGTCTGCTTTCTGGTTCCATTCCCGAAACGAATGAGAGAAGAAGTCACGGCCGGCCTCTGGAGGCCTCACCAAGTAAGTTTCCTGCATTTCGTCCAACTTATTAATCAGAGTATCCACCCTTTTCTGATATACCTGAGCTAATACTTTCCATTTCCCGCAGAGCCAGTTAATAACAAGCAGTGAGTCCCCTTGGATGTCCAGTGGTATCCCATCTGTATCGAGGTCCCACTGTGTACAACGCATATTATGCAACGCAATACGTTTGCTGAGGCGATCCCTATATGCTGGTGTATCCTCCCGATCCTGACCGATATGAACCCCTCCATCCTCATCCAAGTTCAAGAATACAGGCACCCCTGAGGACGCCAACCCTTTACACTTCTTTTGGAAGTACTTCAACATAGTACTAGAACAAACATTAGCAGCGAAATCCATGAAATGCTCAAAACTTCCAGCAAAGAACTCCCACCAGGATAAACCGTAAAACGATTCCAATGAATAATACCACGGACGGAGTCCGACGCTCTCCTGTCCCCCCCGATGCCTTTTCATAGAGCTGGCCTCCTTCCAGTTTCCCCAACATCTGAGAGCCTCACTTGAATCCGTCCTCATTCTATCCCACAGTCGGCCAAACGCCAGACATGAGAAACGAGAATCTCTCCAAGCTCTCATCGAGTTCGCCTCCAGCTCCCCCCGATCTGTGATCAGCCTGTGTGCAAAGTCCTGGATGTCAATGCCCACATCCAATGCACTCTGAGAAACTTCTGTACAATGCCCACGAAGTGAGCATCATGAAATTTTTGTCTCGCACGTTCATACCTCCTCGTATTCCATTCCTGGCAACTTTCCCCCTCCCTCCGTATACAGCGAGACATTACAGACAGGCACTTGCCCTCAAAGATATGAAGGGCGCTCAATGAACTTGAATCGACCGTGCATCCTTCCGCCGCGTAGAGCACAATACTCTGAACTCTCTGAGCATACCTCTCATATTTATCTTTCAACGGGATGGCCGTGGAGCGGAAGAAGGTCGCCTGCCCCCAGAAGGCCCTGCGAGCACAGTCAATACGAGCGTCCAAATCATGATGTTCATTCACATGTAGTTCAGAACAAATATAAGCCCCCAGCACCTCCATCTCCGTCGTCCTTCTAAATCGATACACTCCAGACGCCTCCGACCCCACCGAGAGAGCAAGATCAGCAGTGTGAAGTATTTCCCCTTCCACATCTCGCGGCGGCTCGACCCCGAACACCATATACAATAGGCTGGATTCCTTCCATCTCATTCCATAATCATGTAACTGTGTAGTTAGACCGTGTAACATGCGTGTGAGTTCCTCTCGACTCCGAGCCAATACATAACAGTTGTCAGCCCAAAGGAAATGATTAATAATCGAAACACAGCTAGTCGAGCCAGTCACATACTCAATACGATAACCTAGTCCTAGTACGTCCCATTCTCGAATCGTGGAGCCCCACATAGCAGCAACGATGAGATTGAAGGCCAACGGTCCCTCGGGCCCTCCCGTCCGAATACATTTGTCCCACCCAACCTCCAGAGCCGGGAACCTCGTAGAGCTCCTTGCACGCGTAAGAGTGCTCAGAATCGAAGCGGAGAACTTCGCAAAAGATTTTCTTCAAATCTTCAACTTTGCATTTTATCCATGTCAACATGAGGTCGGTGTTAACCTGATGTCGGCTGCTCCAAATGTTTCCAAAGTAAAACTCTCTCTGAGAGCTGATTCTCTCCCATAATGAAGTTTCAACACAAATGCTGGGAGTAAAGATCTAATATATCAAAGTAAATGGTTAAATATCGTTCAACTCTTAGCAAAACGGGCTCCAAGTTGTTACATTGTCCGTCCGAGTCGGCTCGGCCAACTAGCCCCGCCCTGCACCCGAATGTCTCTAGCTCTTCTTGTCTTAAGAGCTCTACAAAGTATAGTGCTCAGAATCGAGGCAGAAAGCTTCTCGGAGCATTTTCTTAAAATCATGAGGTTTCATATCTTTGAGCGTCAACATGAAGTCGGGCCTGGGAAGTGAGCTGATACTAAAACTTCCTCTAGAGAGCTGAGCTGCTCTCAAAACAAAGCTGAGATACGGATGCTCAGCGCAAAAAATCTGGTTTCTTAAAATGAATTGTTACATATCTTACAACTCTTAGCACAACCGACTGCGGTGAACCGTCAAGCTGGTCGTTCGCGTCTTTTGCGGAGGCCGGTTCGAGCTCCCATGGGAGCAGGCCTAAACACAAAGAACCTAAACAGCGAAGCTGTACAGGAAGACAGCGAAGCTGCAAAGATTGAAGCAGAGGTGCATCAAACAGCGAAGCTGTACAGATATGCACAAGACTGCCAATACACTAGAATACAAAACGACACAGATGGTCAAAGAAGCTGTACAAGACAGCAAGAAGCAGTGAGAGACCATACAGTAACCACTGGTTTATACAGCGATTACCGTCTCAACACCACTGAGAAAGAACACGAAACTAAGAGAACTGAGATAGCGAGTGTGCTTTGACACCATGCCTAAGTGAAACCTGGACGTGCGAAACCATGTCTAAGTGAAACCTGGTGTCGACCAGATCAAAGGCCTACTTTGAGGCACCACGTGACAAATCACGGAAAGTCACGTTCAAAGGTCAATGAGCACTCAAATCAGGGAAGCAACGAATGACCTACTTTGAGGGACCAGGCGAAGCTCTTATTCAACACACGCGCATGCACGACAACACACACAGGCATGAAGAAAGGCAACGCAATGACAAATCATGCGTGCAGGATCAATCACATGTGCATCATCTGTGCCGTTTCCGATGCTTCTTGCCGCTCCGCGTCAATGCACTCCTGGAAGTAGAACTCTGAGGACCCCCTTGTTGCGAATCATCCTCCTCGGAACTTTCAATTCCCATTTGCAGCCTGCATGCATGAAGAGCCTCAGTCCTACGCTGAAACTCCTGTCTCGGGAGTCGGTGTAGCTCACGCCAAAGAGCACTGACATCGACCCCGGCAAGGGCCCAACCTGGTCTGCGAGTTCTGCGCTGGCCGATTCGAGCTCCCTAAAGAGCAGGCCACTACACAGAGAACCTAAACAGCGAAGCTGTACAAGGGCAGCGAAGCTGATAGATTAAAGCGGGAAGATTATGCAGCAAACCTGTAAAAGAAATGTGCTATCCACATATATGTGTGCACAAATCAACAACTCCCGACCAACCTGGTTTTTTCTGGTTTTCGCACCGTTCGTCCAGCAGGGTCAGCTGGCGTTGAGGATCTGTCGTGCCAAATGCACAACAGCGCTTGAGAGCGCCTCAGCAGCACTGAGTTCGGCATCGGTTATCGTAGCACCTTCCTCAAGGCACCACGCGGCTTCGCACACATCCCTCCAAACGAGGGGGGTATTGGAGGGCACAGAGTAAGGAGAGGAGGAAAGAAGAGGGGAATAAGGAGTACTCTTATTACAATCGTAATCGAGATTCAAAAGCCCGATCTGAAGCCAGAACCCACATCCCGTCCCTTTGCTGCACACACCCCCGTCGAAGGCACCACGACAGGCGATAGGTTGAAGATAGCTTTCAAAGTTGAATCTGTATTCATACTCATTGTAGAAGCAATGGCCCTCACGGGCCAGGTGTGTAAGCTCGTCAGCCCGTGTGTTATCCTCCCTATACTCATGTTTGTACAGATCTCTCCCCAGCCCAGAGCATCTAATCCCCAACTCATTAGCGTTTCGTTCCATGACATCAATACATTGATCAATGCGGCGTTGATATTGTTTGTTTCGACACCGCCATCGTCCCGTCAACCATGCGTGTACTAACATGCTATCCCCTTTCATTTCAACTGCAAACCCAGGGCTGATGATGTCCCACACGGTTTGTCTTTCATTGATCGTGGCCAGACGCTTGGCCATCCTCGCGGCCTCTTTCTCACTCTGTGCACGTCCCTCCTGTCCGATCTCCTCTGGCGGCGTACTCTGGATAGCGGTCCCTTTCCAATTCTGAACGAAATACTCAAAGGTCTTTGTTTTATTATATGTGCATAATATATTCTGCCACATGTCGAGAAAAGCTCTGTATGAAGGAACCACAGCCTGCCACCACATAGTTCCGTATGATAATATATATATGGATACTGCCAGCTCCTCTGACCCACGCTCTCAGGTCCACTGCGTATTCTCTTGCCAGATGATGCCTGCGTGCGATTTGCATGCAGACGGAGACATTCACTCAGAGTATCCCTGCGCGTAGTCCATTCAACATTATACATCAGAAGGCCTCTGCGGGAATCAACATATGCACGATTCTCCTGAGATTGGGCCATACTGCATGCAGGAGGCGGGGAGACGGAAGGCTCAGAAGCACGCACAGAGGTCGCCGTCTGACTCCCCGATATTGTACCTCCAAATCCTAGCCTCAATCCTGAGAGCCTGCGTCTTTTGAGATTCTGTCTATTGATGTCCGTTCTCTGAATATTGATATGTTGTGCCAAGTTTTGAGAGATAACCTCCAGTCTATGTGTCAAAGAATCGGCATCCTGTGCAATATGTGTCATATTCTGCTCCAATGGTTGTGATGATGGTCCCTCAAATCGGACTCTTTTCTGTGAAGGCTCGGCCCCGTCGTCAGTCCTCGGTGTCGCCACGTATGCGGTAGGTGAACACCGCGCACGTGGGTCAGAAAGAATATAATTGCGAACACTCAGCATCATCGTCCAGCTCTTCCATGCAATCATCTGCACGGCCGAAGGGAAGCTCCCGCTGGCGAAGTGCGAGCGTACCTTGTGGAGCATCTGGGGTCTCCAAACACCCCATGTGACGTCGGATGGCGTGCGTCGGCACCACATACGAAGCAAGCACATGCCTTCAAAAGCGTGAATAGCACGGACGGCCTCGGCATCTAGCGTGATGACTTCTCCCGCAAACAGGAGCCTCGACTGAACCTGATACTGATATCGTCGATATTTGTGCTTCAACGGTACAGCCCTGCATCCAAAATATGATATCTGAGCAAAGAAAGCGCCACGTGCACATTTGAGACGATGTTGGAGATCTTCGTGGCCCTCATGAAAGCTGCTGGAGACTACACTGCCTAAGATATTGAGTGACTCAACCTGTTTGAACGATACCTGCTGGTCCCCAACCTGAGCCCAAATTGGTGTCCTGTCAGGAGTGCCACAACGGAGGACCTGCAAAGACGACGCCTTCCAACTCATCCCCCAATCATTTAGGGCCACAGTGAATACATTGACGATGTCCTGGATCTCCGTCGGGCCCCTCCCCACAAGATAAAGATTATCAGCCCATAGTGCATGATTGTATATATGATAGGTGCTGGGGTCATGAGGGTTGGGGATCTCATATCCTATCTTGCGGGCGTCAAGGGAGGCAACAACGCTGGCCCACATGGCCACCGTCACGATGTTGAAGGCCAGCGGACTCTCTGTTCCCCCTGTTCTCAGGCTTTTATCCCAAGACACACCACGAAGCTCGATACCCTCGAAGAGGATCGTGCAATTCGTTTCGACGAGCGGCTCGAGCAAAGCGTACTGCAGGCGTGCTGGTATCTCAAGCTTATCCATCGCCCGTGCAAGCGTGCTCAAAGTCACATTGTCGAATGCCCGTGCAATATCCGCCGATGCAATCCACGCGCTCTGGTCCTTGCCCCAGATGGATGCGTGCTGGGCGATACCCTTGAGAGCAGCAGCGATCTCCCAAGTGTGTCTACCTCCTGCAAAGCCGTACAACCCGAGCTTGCCTTTCCAAAGAGCAATCCTCTCCTCAATCAACAGCGTCACTGATGTGAGGTACCATTTCCCCAGGGTGTTAGACACAATAAGATTACGAGTATCCTCAAGAGAGTTCATCTCCGACATCTTTGGCATCAAATTCAAGTACACATCACACCACGAACTGGGGGTACGCCTTGCCCCTGAGAAAATATCCTGAAATACTGCAATGATTCTGCGAACACAGCGCCAGGGCAATGCTTTCAACAGCTCAATACTGACCCCATCCGGCGGTGAACCGCCAACCTGGTCACCGCCGGGAACCTCGTGGAGCTTCTTGCACGCGTAAGAGTGCTCAGAATCGAAACAGACAGCTTCTCGGAGCATTTTTAGAAAAACGTCACATTGGCATTTTTCGGTGTGAACCTGATATCGGTTCCTCCTAATGTTTGGATAGTAAAACTCTCTCTAGAGAGCTGATTCTCTCTGAGAATAAAGTTTAAACAATAATGCTGGACGTAAAAATCTGATCTCTCAAAATGAATTGTTAATTAAATATCTTTCAACTGGGAGCCGGCGGTAAACCGTCAACCTTGGTTTTTTCCGGTTTGCGGTCAGAGCTAGCTAGCAGCGCCGAGGTCAACGCCGCTCGATGTCCTGCCACAACTGGCGCAGTTTCGCAAT
Source organism: Prorocentrum cordatum (assembly GCA_963575745.1). NCBI lineage: Eukaryota > Dinophyceae > Prorocentrales > Prorocentraceae > Prorocentrum > Prorocentrum cordatum. The sequence goes on along the minus strand of CAUYUJ010001578.1, from coordinate 31,616 downwards.
CCCAGGAGCTCCGAGAGGGAAGCATTACAGGCACAGCTTGACTATGTTCTGGACTCCTCTTAGAAGCTGAGTCGCTGCACAGAGTTCCGCGGACGCGATAGAGGCGCGGAGGGAGAGGGAGAGGGAATGGATAGCAACATCTCCATACCACTGCTGGGCACGAGATGGAGGAAAAGATGAACCAGGGAGGACACTACTCACGTACACGTCACATACTCATCCTGCACCAACTCCTTCAGTCAAGACGCCCCCGTCAAAGGCACCTCGAATCACCGGTATTGTGATAGTATTATGTTGACATTCTTTGATAAACCTCCAATCGAAAACTCGCTCCTGTAGTCCTCTCCTCGCGTTCCAAGTCATCCGGCCCGCCCTTGCGTTGCCCTCTCGGTACACCCATTTCCAAATATCATGGCCTGCGCTCGGCGGAATGATTCCCGACGTCGCTGTGAAAAGATGTAACAAGTTAGATACATCCGCCACATGTAAGGAAGGAGGAGGACCAGGTGACGTCCACGGACACCCTGCACCCCAGGAGTATCGAGACCTCCAGGAGATTGGCAAAAATACGCGAAAGGCACTCCACTTGGGAATTCTATCCAGGTTATGTTTCCATGGAGCTAAGTGAGGACTCTCAGGTGGTCGTGAATTGGCTGACGGGCATGTATAATACTAGCAATCTTGCATATATGGATGAGGTTGCGGATGCATCTAACTTGTTATATCTCCTCGCAACGACATCGGGAAACATTCCACCGAGCGCAGGCCACGACATCTGGAAATGGGCGCACAGAGAGGGCAACACGAGGGCGGATGGGATGACTTGGATCGCGAGGAGAGGACTACAGGAGCGAGTTTTCGATTGGAGGTTTATCAAAGAATGTCAACAGAATACTATCACAATATCGGCGATTCGAGGCGCCTTTGACGGGGGCGTCTCGACTGAAGGAGTTGGTGCAGGATGGGCATGTGACGTGTACGTGAGTAGTGTCCCCCCTGGTTCATATTTTCCTCCATCTCGCGCCCAGCAGTGGTAGGAAGATGTTGCTTTCCATTCCTTCCCCCTCCCCCTCCACACCTCTATCACGTCCGCGGAACTCTGTGCAGCGACTCAGCTTCTAAGAGGAGTCCAGAACATAGTCAAGCTGCGCCTGTAATGCCTCCCTCTCGGAGCTCCTGGGGCTGCGAAACTGCAATGCTCCAGTTGTGGCGGGACATCGAGCGGCGTTGACCTCAGCGCTGCTAGCTCTGTCCACAAACCGCACAAAAAAAAAAAAAAAAAAAAAAAAAAAAAAAAAAAAAAAAAAAAAAAAAAAAAAAAAAAAAAAAAAAAAAAAAAAAAAAAAAAAAAAAAAAAAAAAAAAAAAAAAAAAAAAAAAAAAAAAAAAAAAAAAAAGCTTTATACGAAGTTGGTTTCTCCACATCTTTTGACAGAGAGTAAGTCGGGCGCAATGGGGGGCTAGGTGGCCCGAAAATTTTCGACGGAAGTACCTCGTAGAACCTTCGGAACCGATGAACTAGAAAGTAATTCGGGCGCGCTGCGGGGCAAATTGGCCCGAAAAATCTCGACGGCAGTTTGACGTTATGTTGGTCGGTAAAGAATCAATTTTCTCGAAACTTGAGAATTCGTTACAGCTCCAATGTTCTGCCTTTCGATCTTGTTCCCGCTCGCTATCTCAATCTCAGGTCGATTGGGTACAAATTGTTGTCAACAGCATGTGGGCGGGATCGGCCGTTCAGTGTCATCTTGAAAGATGCTGTCGGTTCTCTTGACTTTACTCGAGCTGCCGACGAGCTGCAGAGCTGTTCGGCACAGAAATCGGCCGGAAATCAACAGACGCGCTAGTCTCAGATAACTAGATGCCCGAACTCGGTCTGCAACCAGAGCTCAGTCCGAAAAACCTACACGTACTCTGACATTCTTTCAGAGATGATGATGACTTTCTTGATGTAACTCGAGGTGCAGATGAGCTACAGAAATGCTTGGCACAGCAATCGGAAGAGGTCCATAAGAAACGCTAGTATCAAGTATCTAGATGCCCAAACTCGGTATGCCACCAGAGTTGAAACCAAAGAACTATTCGTACTTGCTGATTTTGGCAAAGATGAAGTTGCCGCCTTTCTTGATGCAACTCGAGCTTCAAATGAGCCACAGAGCTGTTCGGCACAGTAATCGAAAGGGCATCATCAGACGCGCTTGTCTCCAGTACCTAGATGCCCGAACTCGGTCTGCTACCAAAGCTGGAACCAAAAACCAATCGTACTCTGCTAATTCTTGAAGAAATAATGAAAGTTGTCTCTACTTCATTTAAGCTGTAGGCTGGCGAAGAGGCTGAGAAGCACTTTTGAAGCAGAAGGTCATAAGGTACATTCCCCAACGATATAGAGACAACTGAATTCGGCCTGCAAGCGCAGCTACGATTGGAAAATTGTTCGCAATGAAACAAATACCAGCAATGATGTGCGTTTCCTAAATTAAATTCGAAATCTAAGCCAACTACGGAGCTGAGATGCACGCCGATCGACAGGAATGCTGCGAAGCATCAATCAGTCTACAGTCTAGACACCTGAGATCGGTCTCCTACCAGAGCTGCGTCGCTCAGAAATATATGAGACGGCGTTGGATTTCTGCATTCAGTTGCAAGCTAGGATGCTCGAAAGGACACCGCTCAACAGGGAATTGCCATACCGTCGCGCATAGTATCGAGACGTCTGAGATCTGGTCTGCCACCAGAGCTACAATTGAGCACTCTGCAATATTTGGCATGAGATCATATACTTTCCTGTGCTAAATTCACAGGTTGCTCCTCCTCCTCCTCCCCCCCCTCCCCCTTCCCTCTTTCTTTCCTTTTTCTCCTCCTCCTACCCCTCCTCGTTATCCTCCTTCTTCTACTTATCCTCCTTTCTCCTTCTTCTCCTCCACGTCCCCCTCGTGAAACCGCGCCCTCGCGCGCACGGAATGCGAGATTGCCGCGCCCGCAACCCATTCATGCACATCGCAAGGAAGCTCTACGAGCCCCCGGCGGTAACCAAGGTTGACGGTTCACCGCCGGCCCCCAGTTGGCCCGCCCCGCTCGGGCGGACAATGTGATGACCGGAGGTCGGCTTTTTCAAGAGTGTGAGGGATTTGACCAGTCTTTTTGAAAATCGGTGTCTTTCGCACCTGTAGCGAGATATGCCGCGTCTGCCAGTCAGATTCTCAGGCCTGTAGCTTCAGTATTACTATCGTAACACTTGGAGCAACCAGCGCCGTATAGAACCCGAGAAATATCAGATATGAGTTTTTAGCTGTTTTTTGAGAACGATGTCTCTTCGCAGTATGACGGCTGAGTTTGTGTAAAGAGCTCTGTGAGGATCCCGGCGGTATCCTGGTTGACGGTGTACCGCGGGCTCCAGGTGTTGCATAAGTTTGGTCGGTTAAAAAAATCTTCCACATCTGAACACTCGCTAGAGCTCAAGACTTTTTCCCCCATATTCGATCTCATTTCCGCTCGCCAGCTTAATATCATATCGAGCGGGTACATATCACTGTAAAAAGAGTATGGGCGGAATCGGCTGTTTCGTGTCATCTTGACAGGTGCTGTCAGTTTTCTCAACTTAACTCGAGCTGCAGATGAGCTACGGAGCTGTTCGGCACAGCAATCGGAAGGGAATCACTAGAACCGCTTGTCTCAAGTATCTAGATGCCCGAACTTGGTCTGCGACCAGGGCTGGGTCCGAAAAACTATTCGTGCTTTGCTAATGTTTTAAGAGATGGTGATGCCATTCTTGATGTAACCCGAACTGCAGGTTAGCTACATAGCAGTCTGGCACGGCAATGGAGAGGAACTCATCAGAAGCGCTCGGCTGAAGTATCTACCGAACTCGGTTTGCTACGCGAGTTGGAACCAACACAAACCATTCGTACTCTGCTAAGTTTTACTTGGAACCGGCGGTAAACCGTCAACCAGGTTACCGCCGGGGCCCTCGTAGAGCACTTTTCTCGCACGGCGCTGCTCGGAAAACATCACGGAAGCGTCTGGAGCAAGACCCGAAAAACTCGAAAAAAACGTTTTTTTGTTTTTATTCCAAAGACGGTTGCGCCAAGTGTTTTGATAGTAATACTGCACCTATGGACCTAAGAATTTGACTCGCAGACGCGGCATAAGCCACTACAGGTGCAAAAAATCTGGTTTCTCAAAATGAATTGTCAAATATCTTTCAAATTTTCGCAGAACCGACCCAATGTTATCACATCTTCTTTTTCTGGTCGGGTCGACCAATGGGAACCGGCGGTAAACCGTCAACCTGGCAACCGCCAGGAACCTCGTAGAGCTCTTTTCTTGCACGGCGATCCTCGGAACACATGAAGAAAGCTTCAGGGGCAAGATACGAAAAACTCGAAAAATCATGTTTTTCTGTTTTTTTTCCAACGTCGGTTCCCCCAAGTGTTTTGATCGCAATACTGCACCTATGGGCCCGAGAATTTAAAGGTGCGAAAATCTGCTTTCTCAAAATGAAGCATCAAATATCTTTCAAATCTTCGCAAAACCGACCCAAAGCTAACACACTGGGATCCAGCGGTAAACCATCAACCAGGTAACCGCCAGGAGCCTCGTAGAGCTCTGTTCTCGCGAGGCGCTGATCGAAGCACACGAAAAAAGATGTCTCAAGCGTGAAAAAAAAACTCGAAAAAATAAGTTTAAAAAAAAATGTTGTATCTTCCTTTTGTGGGCCTAGCTCGAGTGCTAGACCGACTTCAGACCTCTCGATGCGAGAAAAGAACGTACCGGGTGATATTGGATCGTTTCATGTGCGTACCAGCTCTCTAGATATTCTAAATCTTGAGTTAGGGAAACCGACAGCACCTGTAAAGATCACTCGTACAATACGAATAGTTTCGCGACTCTAACTCGAGTAACAGACCGAGTTCAGACCTCTCGATGGAACAGACGAACGCTTCTGATGATTATCAATTGATTTCTGTACGCATCAGCTCTTTAGCTGTCCTAAATCTCGATGAAAGTACAGAAAACCGCCACAACGTGTCAGGATGACTCGAAACGGCCGACGGTTCCAGCAAGTGTTTTGATAATAATATTGCAGATACACACCTGAGGATTTGACTGGGAGACGCGGCATAACCCACTACAGGTGGGAAAAATACCGGTTCTCAAAAAGAATTTTCACATGTTGCACAAAGATAGAAAAACCGACCCCAAGTCGTCACATTGTCTCTTAAGATCGGGTCGGCCAATGGGAACCGGCGGTAAACCGTCAACCTGGCAAACGCAAGGAACCTCGTAGAGCTCTTTTCTTGCACGGCGATCCTCGGAACACATGAAGGAAGCTTCTGGGGCGAGATACGAAAAACTCGAAACACCATGTTTTTCTGTTTTTATCCAACGTCGGTTCCTCCAACTGTTTTGATAGTGATACTGCACCTATGGGCCTAAGAATTTCACTGGCGGGCGCGGCATAACCCACTACAGGTGCGAAAAATCTGCTTTTTCAAAATAAGTTGTCAAATATCTTTCAAATCTTCGCAAAACCGACCCAAATTTACGACATCTTCTTTTCTGGTCCGGTCGACCAACTGGGCGCCGGCGGTAAACCGTCAACCTGGTTGCCCAGCTCCGCGGAACACGTGGAACAAGCTTTAGCGAAAGCCAAACAACTCTAAAAAGTCGTCGCATACATAATAGTTTTGCGCACTTAGCTCGAGGAGCAGACTCTGTTCAGAGCTCTAGGTGCTTCAGCCAAACGCCCTTGATGATTCTCTATCGGTTTCTTTGGGTACCAGCTCTGTAGCTGTGCTACAACTTCAGTTAAGTGCAGAATACCGACAGCGCCTCTGGAGAGAACTTGAGAAATACAAATAGCGTTGTGAACCTAGTTCGAGTAGCAGAACGTGTTCAGGCCACGCGATGCATCAGACGCACGCGCCTGGTTATACTGTATCTCTCAATCTTGAGTTCAGTACAGAAAACCGACATCACTCGTTAAGATCACTGGAATAGTTTGACGGACCTAGCTCGAGTAGCAGACCGAGGTGAGGCCTCTGCATGCAACAGACGAACGCGCCTGAGATTCTGAATCGGTTTATGTAAGTCTCAGCTCTGTAGCTGTCGTAAATCTCGAGTTCAGTACAGAAAACCGTCAACGCGTGTCAAGATGACTCGAGACGGCCGACGGTCCCCTCAAGTCTTTTGAAAGTAATACTGCAGCTACGGACCTGGAAATTTAACTGGCAGACGCGGCGTAACCCACGACAGGTGGGAAAAGTACCGGTTCTCCAAATGAATCGTCAAATATCTGTCAAAGTTTACCAAAACCGACCTAAAGTTGTCACATTGTCTCTTCTGGTCGGGTCGGCCAACTAGCTCCACCCCGCAACGGAATTCCTCTGGCTCATCGATGCCGAAGAGCTCTACGAGGGACTGGGCGCCAGCGGTAACCGTCAACCTTTCTTACCGCCCGGGGACTCCTAGAGCGTCCTGACAATATTGCATGTCCAAAGAATTGGCAGAGAACGAATAGTTTTTCAGCAGCGTCTAGAAAATGCCATTGGGTGAAAATAGCAGAGTACGAATCGGTGTTTGGCGTCTGCGCTCACAACAGACCCAAACCAAGCGTCTAGATGCTTCGCATCTCATGATGTCCTTCTGATTCTTCGGCGGAAGAGCTCTCGAGCTGCTCTGCAGCTCGAGTTCAGTGAAGACGTTCACCATCATTTGGACAAAATACTGTCGGTCGAATACGAATAGTTTGTGAAACTAGCAGCAGACCCCGTTCAGACCTCTAGGTGCAACAGACGAACGCTCCCAATCCTTCTGCATCGGGTTCTGTGCGTACCAGCTCTGTAGCTGTTTTACAGCCCGAATTCGATGCAAATTTTGGACAACATCTGTCAAGATGACTCAAAGAATACGAATACTTTCGCGGACCGAGCCCGAGTTGCCGACCCAGTTCAGAGCTCTGCATGCAACAGGCAAACGAGCCTGATAATTTCAAATCAGCTCTCCTACAGCCCGAATTCCGTGAAAACTGACAGCACCTCTCAAGATGACTCGAACGATACGAATAGTTTGGCGGATCTAGCTCGAGTAGCGGACCGATTTCAGACCTCTCGATGCGAACGTGCCTGATCATTCCAGATGGGTTTCTACGCACGAGCTATGTAGCTCCCCTGGAGCTCGAGTTAAGTACAGAAACCGACAGTTCCTCTCGAGAGGATCCGAGCGATACGGACCTAGCTCGAGCAGCAGACGAAGTTCAGATCTCTGCATGCGACAGACAGGCGCCTCTAACATCTCCAAATCCGTTTCTGTCGCCAGCCCTGTAGCCCCCCTGCAGACGGAAGAGAGCATGGGAAGCCGAAAGCACCTCTCAAGATGACTCGAAGAATGCGAACAGTTTCGCACCTAGCTCGGGCAGGAGACCGTGTTTAGACTTGTAGATGCAACTGACAAACACGATGATTTTCAATCGATTTCTGTGAGTATGAGCTCTGTAGCTCCCACAGCTCGAGTTCAGTACAAAATACCGACAACGTGCATCAAGATAATCGAAACAGTCGATCCCGCCCGTGTGCTTTTTGGCAGTAAACGATCGAGCTGATATCAAGGGCGAGCAGCAGTGAGATCAAAATCACGGGGAAAATACTGGAGCTCTAACGAATGGTTGAATTTCGACAACAAAATTTTGAACCGAGCTAAAGTCACCAAAAGATCCGTCGAGATTTTTCTTGCCAACCAGCTCTTCAACGCCCAGAACTGGGAACCGGCGGTGAATGCATTTGCACAGCCCAGTTTCTGAGAGTAATGCAAGCCCAGCAATTCGACAGGCGAACGCGGCACAACCCACTCTACGTCACAAAAATATTTGTTCACCGCCGTGAGCCTCGTAGACCCCTTTGCATGCGTACGAGTGCTTAGATTCAAAGCAGACAGCTATTGCAGCATTTCTTGAAAACATCGAATTTCAATTTTTGGTTATTGCTCCTAATTTTTCCAGCACAACTAGCTCTAGGGAGCGGAGCAAATTTTACATCCCAGTGCTCGGCATCAAAAGATGATTTCTCAAAATGAATAGTCAAATATCTTCAAATATTAGCAAAACCGACCCAAGTTGCCACATTCTCTCTTCTGGTTGGGTCGGCCAAGTGGGCGCCAGCATAAACCATCAACCTTTCTTACCGCCGGGAGACTCTTAGAGCTTCCTGACAATATATGATGTCGAAAAACCAATTGCAGAGAACGAAGAATTGTTCAGCCCAAGCGATTTCAGACTCTCGATGCAACAGTCAAACGCTCCTGATGCTTCTGAATTTTCTTCTGCACGAGCTCGAGTATCACGAGTTCAGACCTCTCAATGCGACAGGCGGGCGAGCCTTCTGGTGTGTGTGCGCTCTTTGCTCTCTGGGTTTTGGACGCTGGCAAGTTCTTGAGCGGCAAAGATGGGCTGCTGGCGGACACGAGCACCGCGCAGCTTCTAATAAAGCCCTCTAGCTCAGAGCTTCCAGCAATATTCGCAGAACCACGCAAAAGTTACTACTTTGTTGCCAACTTGGAGCGTCCAAAACCCGGAGAGCACTTGGTAGCGTCCAAAACCCGGAGAGCGACTGGCACCAGCGGTGAACCGTCAACCTGGTCTCCGCTGGGAACCTCGTAGAGCTCTTTTCACGCGTAAGAGTGCTAAGAGTCGAAGGAGAGAGCTTCTCGAGGCATTTCTCGAAAAATTGAATATTCAATTTTTTCATGTCGATAGAAAGTTGGTTGCGCCAAGTGTTTTGATAGTGAAAGTGCGCCTTCAGCGCTCACATTAAGACGCAGAGGCCCTCAAAGTTGTCTACAGGTGAGAAAAATCTGCTTTCTCAAAATGAATTGTCAAATATCTTTCAAATATTTGCAAAGCTACCGAAAAGTTGTCACATTGTCCGCCTCGGCCGGCTGGGCCAACTGGGATCCGGCGGTAAACCGTCACACAGGTAACCGCCGGGAGCCTCGTAGAGCTCTATTCTTGCGCTGCTCGAAGCACACGAAAGAAGCTTTCTCAAGCGTGAAGAAGAAATACGGAAAATATGTTTTTTTTAAAAATTTTGCATCTTCGCTTTGTGGACCAAGCTGCCAGACCGAGTTCGACCTCTCCATGCGAGAAATATCGCGCCGGGTAATACTGGGTCGGTTTATATGCGTGCCAGCTCTGTAGCTCTTCTAAATCTTCAGTTAAGGGACACCGACAACACTCGTCAAAATGATTGTATATTAGAAATAGGTTTGCGGGCCTAGCTCGAGCAGCAGACCGGGTTCAGACCTCTCGATGGGACAGACGAACACGCCTGATGATTTTGAATTGGTTTCTGTAAGTATCAGCTCTGTAGCTGTGCTAAATCTAAAGTTAAGTACATAAAACCGTCAACGCGTGTCAAGATGACTCGAACGGCCGACGGTTCCCTCAAGTCTTTTGATAGTAAGATTACAGCTACAGAACTGGGAATTTCACTGGCAGACGCGGCATAACCCGCTACAGGTTGGAAAAATACCTGTTTGTAAAACGAATTCTCAAATTTTGCAGAAAGATAGAATAACCGACCCCAAGTCGTCACATTGTCTCTTAAGGTCGGGTCGGCCAACTAGCTCCACCTGCGCCCGAATTCCTCATAGCTCATCTTGCCGAAGAGCTCTACGAGATGCTAGCTCCACCCCGCGCCGGAATTCCTCTGGCTCATCGACGACGAAGAGCTCTACGAGGTAAAAGACTCTTTAAGGACGAAAAACTTGGAAGCGTCCAAAACCCGGAGAGCGAAGAGACCCTTTTCAGACGGGAAACTTGGTAGCGTCCAAAACCCGACTGGAACCGGCGGCAAACCGTCAACCTGGTCACCGCCGGGAACCTCGTAGAGCTCTTTTCTTGCACGGCGATCGTCGGAACACACAGAAAAGATTCTGGAGCGAGAAACAAAAAACTCTGAAAATCACGTTTTTCTGTTTTCATTCAACGTCGGTTCCGCCAAGTGATTTGATAATCATACTGCACCTATACACCTGAAAATTTCACTAGCAGACGCGAAATAACCCACTACAGGTGCAAAAAATCTGCTTTCTAAAAATGAATTGTCAAATATCTTTCAAATATTCGCAAAACCACCCAAAAGTCATCACTTTGTCCTTTCTGGCCGGGTCGACCGACTAGCTCCACCCCGCGCCCGAACTGGGCGCCGGCGGTAAACCGTCAACCTTGGTTTTTTTTTGCGGTTTGCGGTCCGCCACTAGAATCCGAATCCGAATCGGCGGAGCAGTGCAACTGAGCCCCCACCATCTTAGGTAGGTCGTAGCAGAGCGCACGCCACCTTAGCAGCAGCTCTCGTCAGGGCAGCGCAGGCAGCTAGTTCACAGCAGGTTACCGTGCTACCAGGAGGCAAGCTCATCGCCTCCTCGGCCACATCGTGCCAATGGAAGCTGTGCGAGCTGGTGCAGGAGGAAGAGGAGGAGGAGGAGGAGGAGGAGGAGATGGGAAAATCAACCTGCACGCTGGAACCCCTACCTACAACGCCAATCTGAAGCCACCACCCACCTCCACATCCTTCATTACTGACACCCCCATCGAATGCACCACGGAGAGCAGTCTTACGAGTACTGAGGAACTTATCATATGCAAACCAGCGAGTAATAGTTTGGCCACCTCTGGCCTCCCACGACAATTTATCCGCACGCTCATTACCCTCACGAAAGAAATGCTTATACAGATTCTGTCCCGATGCAGGTGAGGTCAGTCCCCATCCAGACAGCATCGATACCGTATTTTGTAGTGTTCCCACCAGTCGTACATACTGCTTGTTGCGAATCTGCCACTCACCACACATCCAGTTTACAACAGTCTTACTATCTCCCAAGATCTCCATCCCAAGACGCTCAATATTCTCACACCTCCACTCCGTTTCATTCTCAAAATTTGCGGCAATACGTTTGCTCATCCTCTCATTCATCTCACTCTCCTCCTCCTCCTCTGCCTTCACATGTCTCACACCAGGCGGCCTGGGTAGAACAAACAAGTCGAACAAGTGTTGCATACCAATCACAGTCAGCAAATGCTTGCAGTATTTCTCACGGGACCCAGCGGAACTGTCGAATGAGAGGTACCACTCACAACCAAAGAGATCGCACAAGCACCAGTCCCACGCAGTATGTCCACGGGGGCGGCCGCCTATGTTCATGCGTGTCAGCTGCTTCCTATCTTTTACAGGCATTGCTAGAATACATGTGTCACGATGTTCCGTCCACTTCCCCCTTCCATGTAACATGGCCAGCCTAGATATCATCCATTCACGTGACATGTCCGACTCCTCAGGTATGGCAGGCTGATCATCTGGTGTACGCCGGCGACAGCCACTCGACATCTGGGATATCTGAGATACATGATATGTTTGAGAAGTCGCCGCCGCCGCCATCGCCCGAGTTTTCCTCTGACGCCGATTTGGTACCGTCTCTCCCTCCTCCTCATCTGTGTGTGTTGTGTATCTCCTCATACGAATACTTGCAGCAACTGAGACATCCTTAGCCCAATCCCAACAACGAAATATCCATATCTGCACCGCACTTCGGAATCCAAGTCCAGCAAAACTCTGTCGTCCCGCTTTGTATCGCCTACGTTGAAACTCAGACCAGCCTTCAGTTCTCCGCTTGCGTATACCTGACATTATAGCTAGACATCTGCCTTCAAAATAGTGAACAGCAGCAATGGTAGAATAGTCGGGCGTTCTGCCCTCACAGTTGAATAATAATGCAGCAATCACTTTAGCTTGATAGCGAGTAAATCTTTCAGCCAAGTCAATCCCAGAACAGCGGTAATACGCGATTTCCCCAAAGAACATCCTCTGGGCTTTCTGGAGCATGGCCTCTGAGTCCGAGTGGTCCTTCCAGGTCTCCTCCAGAGTGGCTCCCAGGATCTCAAACGCTTGAACACGCGGTAGGACCACTTCTCGGGTCCCAAGAGCGGCGTCACTAGACGGCACCAGCACACGGATATCCTGCTCAGGGGACGGCGGGATGCCAGGCGGCGCACCAAAGTAAATATACATCAAAGATTTCGGCTTCCAGGTCATTCCTGCATTCATCAGGGGGATACTCATGTCACGCACCATCAACTCAAGGTCAGCGCGGGTCTTCGCATACAACAAAAGATTATCTGCCCAGAAACTGTGGGTCATACGCTCACCATTGAACATGCGCTCATCATTTTCCAATTTGATGCCGTACTGCGTTTCTTGCCTCCATCTGTCGATAACATCTCTCCAGAGTACAATAGAAACTGCCAGAAAAATCATAGGTCCCTCTACTCCTCCCGTTCGAATAGATTTGTCCCAATAGACCGCTGACGATGCCTCGATGCCCTCGAAGCTGGCCACGCACTGATTATCCATCATGGGTTCAATCAACGCCACAATGAGATCAGCAGGTATGTCAAGAGCACGAAGACAGCGCATGGCGAGGCACGGAGTAACATTATCGAAAGCTTGTAAGATATCAAGATTGGCAAGCCACAAACTGTCTCCTTTGCCCCAGACAGCGGAGTGCTGGCTGAGCCTCTTGGCAACGCTGGTGATTTCCGATGTTTTGCGTCCCGATCTGAATCCGTACAGGCATACATAGTGTCGGTGCTCCTCAATCCTCTTCTCAATCAACATCACAATACATGTCATGTACCATTTCATAAGACACGACTGTAGACATAGCATACGTGTATCTGTCAAATGTTGTATGTCCATTTCTTTTGGCATGAGTGTGGCAGCTAGTTGACGCCAACTGTCGGGACAACATAACCTTCTGGAATACACACCTTGGAAGCTCACCAGAACACGTCGCACAGATGCCCACGAGAGCTGTTTCAACATCGTGACAGTCACGTTGTCGGGACCTGGGGCCTTTCCCGTGGACAGCTTCGCCCTCGCCCGCAGCAGGAGCGACATCGAGAACACCTCTGAGGATCCGCTTCCCGAACATAGACCACGCAGCGACTGAAGCTCACGCAGGGTCACCTCTCTGGCCTCGGGGTCCTCCACCTTAGACTTCATGTGCCCCAATATCTCGTCCCCCCACTCCTCGCGGTTCTGAGACTCCATCCCGTTGGCAAGGATCAACGTCTCCGTCTTGGCCCTCCTCCTCCTCCTCGTGTTCATTTCCGTCCTCCACCTCTGTACTCTTGCCTCTAGCCTCCTTCTTTCTCTCCTCACAATCTTTGAGCACCGTTTAGCCTCCTCTCTATCCCCCCGACGAAGAGCTTCACGTTTACTTGCCTGGGCGGCCCAGTGGATCTCGGATTTCTTTGGCACATTATTCCTGGGATTGATATCTTTCTGGGGGGTCTCCTCGGCGGCCTTTATGAGGTCAGGTCCCAGCGTATCCAACATCTCCTGTCGATCCTCTGGGTCAGCATTTTCCTGGCACAGAGCACGGTAACGACTGCCCCGATCGTCCATGTTCTTCGCAAACTCCAGCTGTGACACCGGTTGCAAGTGGATGAATTTTCGAGCAGGCTGGGTCCGTCTCTTCGCAGACGGTGCACAAGACAAGCGAACAACTATGCAGGCGTGGTCAGACAGCGCACGCTCGTATCTGCTGCAAGGGTGCTCCGTCCAGGCGTGGCCGACTTCCGAAGGCAGCATCCAGCCAACTGTGAGCTCCTGCCTGTGTAAACGACGGCTGACACCAACATAGTCGAGCACCTTCTCCACCCCCGTACCTGATTTGAAAGTAACCCTCCTCTGCCCGAATGTGTTCTCCATCCTGATGCCCCAGAGCCCGCAGAAGTCCAGTAGGGCCCTCCTCATCGATTGCAACCTAGACGCCCGTCGAATTTCGAAGCCCGAGACAAGCCTATGAGGTCTGGCTTTGCGTGCACCACGTTTTGTTTGAGTCATATACGGGTTGCCGTCATCCGCTCCCTCCTCCATCCCAGTATCAATCTCCGTAGACTCCCCAGCAATCCCAGACGCCTCCAGAAGCCCTGATCCAGTAACTCTAAAGCCGTTGACCTCCGAATCTGGCTCGAGTTCGACGTTAGCATCTGTCAAGAAGACCAGGTCCTGCGGCTGCTTCGGGAACTTAGACCTATGTGTGCGAAGCACTTGGGATATATCAAACAATATCTGTTCATACACATCATGCTCATACTGTTCTTCCGTAAGGGCATTGATACTCTCATGTGGCATATATGCAACAATAACCGTAACACTAGAATAACTACAAATGACAAAACCTTTGCCACGATATGTGGCTCTGAGCGAGTCTCTCCAAGACTTAGACATAATCACCGCAGCCTTCCGACAAGTACTCCGAAAAATTGTGTAACCTCGCATGCTGAGATCACGAACTGAAAGGAACTGACACTCGCACAACCCCGCGAGTCCCACATCTAAACGACGTAGTGAATTAATTATGTCATGGCCGTTCTCTGCACCTGCCCGACGCACATTCCATGACGCAATGGTGTCGTGGCACCTCTAGTTCGTACTGGAAATCCTCGCTCGCAACTCATCAATGTTGATCCCTGGCTCAAGCTGATTCATTGCACGAGTGATCTCCCAGCCATTCTGCAGAGAGAACTTGGCCACAATCTTCCCTGGAGGTGGTAAGTGGTCACTGGAGCCCCACATGAACGTAATCGGTGGTCCCGTCTCAGCCCTGAGATTCGAATGATGCTTCTTGAAACTCTTGAACTTGGCCTGAAAGATCCCAGCGGCATCCAGATGGGGCTTCTTCCAGGGGGGGGCCTCCACGTGGACCTTGAGGGCCCTGGGAGCGTGCTGGAGTTTGTTGTCGGCGATCGCGGCAACGAGTCGACGACGAAGATCCCACAGCTGGTCACTGGTAACCCCATTCTGGAAATAGAGCCGAGCACGCGAATACCCCCACGCCTCTCTACCTGTGTTGAACCTCTTGGATTGGTTCAGGTCCAGAAACTCCTTCACACCACTGAACCATTCTCCAGCCAGGACCTCATTCAGCAGTGAATTCAACGCCTGCTGTGATAACATCTCCTCCTGACGCTTCTCTGCATCCCTCCAGTCCGTCACCCATCCCTTGAGCTCGACGAACGATGGGGTGAAATTCTGCACTGACTGCCGAGTTTCCGCCGAGGACGCTGTCGTAGAGGTGCCTGCTCTGGGGGCCCCACCTGCAGGAGCCTGCTGGAGCTGGATTATCTGGAGCCTCTGATCCTCAACCTTCTTAGTAATAGCATCTATGTCCGTCATCGCCTGCTGTACATTTTTCTCCACCGAATCAACACGAGCATTGAGCTGGGTGCCGAGATCCGTGATGCTTCGATGTGTTGATTGGAAGCCCTCCGTCATCTTACCTCCCAGAGATGCAACAAGCGTCGTGATCTTGTCCATCCCCTTTGTCATGGCCTCCTCGAGGCCTTCAACCGTCTGAATTTTGACCCGTTTTCCCTCTGGGACCTCCTCCTCCTTGGCTCCTGGAACGGGCATATCAGTGGCGTCCATAGCGAAAACCTCGGGGACCGCAGCAGCTGATGAGGCAGCCATCTTGCCGTCTGAGATATTACAAGGGATATTCCACTTCGCACAGAACGATCGATCTTCTCGAGTACGTTTGAGATGTGCACTCAACTGATGAAAGTTATATGGGGCAACAGGATGGTGAGGTAAAGTGGGAGAGAGATCAGGTGGCCCAGATGGTATGTCGACTAGAGAATCCTTATCGTCGTGTCGAGCTCTACCAACCTGTCTGGCAAGATACTCCCACTCCCAATGTCCGAAGTTGGCTCCCCAGCGGTCCAAATCGATCGATTGACTCTGGCTCGTCCCGTCCAGCTCGACGCGGCAAAATGCCGCAAACAAGTGCAGGCGGCCTGCTCGCAAACAAGTGCAAACAATGCCGCAAACAAGTGCAGGCGTCGCCGAAGTGGCCCGATCGCCACGCGCCCCCCGCGCGGCGGGCCAGGGGCAGGCTGCCTGACTGCACGATGCAGCTCGAGTGAGCCCCCCGACGGGACGAGTCTCTCGGCGGTAACCTTGGTTACCGCCGAGAGACTCGTAGAGCTTCCTAGCTCGACTTAAGTTGAGAAAACCGACAGCACCTACCAATATTCCGACTCATAGTGAATATTTTTTGACCTCTGAATGCGACAGGCGGACGCGTCTGATGTCTGCGAATCGACTCCTGTCATTACCAGCCCTGCAGCCCCTCTACAGCCCGAGTTAAGTGCAGAAAACCGACAGTATCTCTCAGGATGACTCGAAGAATACGAATAGTTTCGCGGACCTAGTTCGAGCAGCAGACAGAGTTCAGAGCTCTGGATTCCACTGGCGGACGCGCCTGATGTCTTCAAATCGATTCTTGTGACCACAAGCAATGTAGTCCCTCTAAGCGCGATTTTTGCGCAGGAAACCGAGAGCACTTCTCAAGATAACTCGACAAATAGAAATAGTTTCGCGATTCTAGATCGGGCAGCCGACCGAGTTCAAAGCTCTGGATTCGACAGAAAAACGCAACTGATGATTCTGAATCGGTTTCTGTAAATATCAGCTCTCTAGCTGTCCTACAGCTCGAGTTAAGTACAGAAAACTGAGAGTTCTGTCGAATAATACGAATAGGTTTGCGGACTAGCTCGGCTAACAGACCGAGTTGAGACCTTTGGATTCAACAGGCGAACGCGCCTGATCATTCTGCATCGATTAGCTGTGCTTACCAGCTCTCTAGCTGTCCTAAAGCTCGAGATAAATTCAGAAAACCGTTAGCGCGTATCAAGATGACTCAAAACAGTCGATCCCGCCACAGTGCTTTTCGATAGTAATATTCATCCGATCGAGCTGAGATCAAGATGTCGAGCGGGAATAAGATCGAATATCACGGGAAAAAATACTAGAGCTCAAACGAATTGTCAAATTTCGAGAACAAAATTTTCAACCGACCAAAAGTTGTCGAAAGTTCAGTTCTTTTTTTTTTCGAGCCAACTAGCTGTGGGGCGCGCCGGAATTACTCTTAGCTTCGAGCAATTGGGAACCGGCGGTAAACCGTCAACCAGGTTTCCGCCGGGCACCTCGTAGAGCTCTTCCTTGCAAGCTTCTAAAGCGAGAGCCGAAAAATTCGTAAAATTACGATTTTTCAGTTTACATCCGAAAGCGGTTCCTGCAAGTCTTTCGATAGTAATATTGCAGCTACAGGCCTGAAAATTTAACTGGCAGACGCGGCATAAGCCACTACACGAGAAAAATCTGGTTTCTCAAAATGAATTGTCAATATCTTTCACATCTTACCAAAACCGACCCAAAGTCACCACTTTGTCTCTTAAGGCCGGGTCGGCCAACTAGCTCCACCCCGCGCCGGAATTCCTCTAGCTCATCTGTGCCGATGAGCTCTACGAGGTATGACTTGCTCAGGGAAGCTCTACGAGTTATTCCTCTAGCTCATCGATGCCGAAGAGCTCTACGAGGTAAGAGCGAAGAGAGTCTTTCGGGACGGGAAATCTTTCCTGGAGAGATCCGGGAAGCTCTCTGCAGCGCTTCCGAAGCGCTGGCAAACACGCCTCCATGCGTTCCTGCACGTGTGCAGGTACGCGTGGTAGCTTGCCGGAGGCTCCCCCGGACACGTGTCCGGTTCACCGGACGCGCTGCGAGGCCTGTGGAGCGACGGACAAGAGCCCCTGGCGGGCACCACCACCGTCCGGCTTCTTATCGTAAACTGGGCGCCGGCGGGAAACCGTCAACCTTTCTTACCGCCGGGGGACTCATAGAGCTTCCTGACATTATATAGTGTGGAAGCAACTTAAAGAACGACTAGGTTTTCAACCCAAGCGATTTCAGATCTCAAGATGGCTCTAACAAAAAAACAAACAGTTTCGCAACCCATTTCGAGTATCAAACCGAGTTCAGACCTCTAAATGCGACAGGCGGGCGCGTCTGATGTCTGCAAACACTCATGTGATTCCCAGCCCTGCAGCCCCCCTACAGCCCGAGTTTCTGCGCAGAAAACCAACAGTATCGACTCGAATACTAGAATAGTTTCGCGAACCTAGTTCGAGCAGCAGACCGAGTTCGGAGCTCTGGAATCGACCGACAGACGCGCCTGAGGTGTGGAAATCGATATCTGTGAACCGCAGCACTGTAGCCCTTCCCCAGCACGAGTTGAGTGCAGAAAATTGAGAGCACTTCTCAAGATAATACGCACAATACGAATAGCTTCGCGAACCTAGCTCGGACAGCAGCCCGAGTTCAGAGCTCTCGGTTCAATGGACGAACGCAACTGATGATTCCCCATCGATGTCTGTGACAATGAGTCCTGTAGCTGCCCTACAGCTCGAGTTAAGTACAGAAAACCGAGAGCGTCTGTTAAGATGACTCGAATTATACGAATAGGTTTGCGGACCTAGCTCGGCTAGCAGACCGAGTTCAGACCTCTGGATTTGACAGGCGAACGCGCCTGATAATTCTGAATGCGATAGGTGTGCTTACGAGCTCTGTGGTTGCCCTACAGCTCGAGTTAAGTACGAAATACCGACAGCGCGTGACAAGATGACTCGAAACGGCCGTTCCCGCCGGGACGCTTTTTGGCAGTAAAAGGTACCCGATCGAGCTGAGATCAAGATGGCGAGCAGGAATAAGATCGAATATGACGGGAAAAAATACTAGAGCTCAAACGAATTGTTGAATTTCGAGAACAAAATTTTCAACCGACCAAAAGTCAGCAAAAGGTCCGTCGAAATTTTTCTTGCCAACTAGCTCTCCAGCGCTCCGGACTGGGCGCCGGCGGTAAACCGTCAACCTTTCTTACCGCCGGGGGACTCGTAGAGCTTCCTGACAATATATAATGTCGAGAATAATTTCAGAGAACGACTAGTTTTTCAGCCCAAGCGATTATAGACCTCTCAAGATGACTCTAACAACAAACGAACAGTTTTCCAATCGAGCCGAGTATGAAACCGAGTTCAGACCTCTGAATGCGACAGGCGAACGCGTCTGATGTCTGCGGATCGATTCCTCTAATTACCAGCTCTGCGGCCCCCCATACAGCGTGAGTTAAGTGCAGAAAACCGAGAGTATCTCTCAGGATGACTCGAATAATACAACAGTTTTGCGGATTTCGTTCGAGCAGCAGACCGAGTTCCGAGCTCTCGGTTCGACGAACGGACGCGCCTGATGTCTCGAAATCGATTCCTGTGACCAGCAGCACTGTAGCCCTCCCCCAGCACGATTTAAGTACAGAAAACCGAAGCATTTCTGAAGATGACTCGAACAATACCAATAGGCTCGCGAACCTAGCTCGGGGAGCAGGCCGAGTTCAGAGCGTTTGATTCAACAGACGAGCACGCCTGATAATTCTCAATGGATTTCTGTGATTATCAGCTCTGCGGCTGCCCTACAAATCGAGTTAAGTACGAAAAACCGAGAGCGTCTGCTACAATGACTCGAATAATACGAATAGGTTTGCGACCCTAGCTCGGCTAGCAGATCGAATTCAGACCTCTGGACTCAACAGGCGAACGCGCATCATCATTCTGAATGCATTAGCTGTGCTGACCAGCTCTCTAGTTGTCCTGAAGCTCGAGTTATCTTGAGAAAACCGACAGCGCGTATCAAGATGACTCGAAACGGCCGTTCCCGCCTGCCTGCTTTTTGGCCTTCAAAGTTACCCGATCGAGCTGAGATCAAGATGGCGAGCGGGAATAAGATCGAATATCATGGGAAAAAATACTAGAGCTCTAACGAATTGTCAAATTTCGAGAACAAAATTTTCAACCGACCAAAAGTCAGCAAAAGGACCGTCGAGATTTTTGTTGCCAACTAGCTCTCCAGCTGCCCGGAATTACTCTTAAGCTTCCAGCAACTGGGCGCCGGCGGTAAACCGTCAACCTTTCTTACCGCCGGGGGACTCGTAGAGCTTCCTGACAATATATAATGTGGAAAAACAATTCAGAGAACGACTAGTTTTTCAGCCCAAGCGAATATAGACCTCTCAAGATGACTCTAACAAAACAAACGAACAGTTTTCCAATCGAACTCGAGTATGAAACCGAGTTCAGACCTCTGAATGCGACAGGCGGACGCGTCTGATGTCTGCGGATCGATTCCTGTGAGTACTAGCTCTGCAGCCCCCCATACAGCCTGAAGTGCAGAAACCCGAGAGTACCTCTCAGAATGACTCGAATAATAGAACAGTTTCGCGGATCTCGTTCGAGCAGCAGACCGAGTTCCGAGCTCTCGGTTCGACGAACGGACGCGTCTGATGTCTCAAAATCGATTCCTATGACCAGCAGCACTGTAGCCCTCCCCCAGCACGATTTAAGTACAGAAAACCGAGAGCACTTCTCAAGATGACTCGAACAATACCAATAGGTTCGCGAACCTAGCTCGGGGAGCAGGCCGAGTTCAGAGCTCTTCATTCAACAGACGAACGCGCCTGATAATTCTCCATCGATTTCTGTGATTATGGGCTCTGTGGCTGCCCTACAGATCGAGTTACGTACGAAAAACCGAGAGCGTCTGCTACAATGACTCGAATAATACGAATAGGTTTGCGACCCTAGCTCGGTTAGCAGACCGAGTTCAGACCTCTGGATTCAACAGACGAACGCGCCTGATCATTCTGAATGCATTAGCTGTGCTGACCAGCTCTGTAGTTGTCCTGAAGCTCGAGTTTTCTTGAGAAAACCGACAGCGCGTATCAAGATGACTCGAAACGGCCGTTCCCGCCTGCCTGCTTTTTCGCCTTCAAAGTTACCCGATCGAGCTGAGACCAAGATGGCGAGCGGGAATAAGATCGAATATCATGGGAAAAAATACGGGGCGCCGGCGGTAAACCGTCAACCTTTCTTACCGCCGGGGGACTCGTAGAGCTTCCTGACAACATATAATGTGGAAAAGAATTTCAGAGAACGACTAGTTTTTCAGCCCAAGCGATTATAGACCTCTCAAGATAACTCAACAAAACAAACGAACAGTTTTCCAATCGAGCTCGAGTATGCAACCGAGTTTAGACCTCTGAATGCGACAGGCGGACGCGTCTGATGTCTGCGGATCGATTCTTGTGATTACCAGCTCTGCAGCCCCCCATACAGCCTGAGTTAAGTGCAGAAAACCGAGAGTACCTCTCAGGATGACTCGAATAATACAACAGTTTCGCGGATCTCGTTCGAGCAGCAGACCGAGTTCCGAGCTCTCGGTTCGACGAACGGACGCGCCTGATGTCTGAAATCGATTCCTGTGACCAGCAGCACTGTAGCCCTCCCCCAGCACGATTTGAGTACAGAAAACCGAGAGCACTTCTCAAGATGACTCGAACAATACCAATAGGTTCGCGAACCTAGCTCGGGGAGCAGGCCGAGTTCAGAGCTCTTGATTCAACAGACGAACGCGCCTGATAATTCTCAATCGATTTCTGTGATTATCAGCTCTGTGGCTGCCCTACAGATCGAGTTAAGTACGAAAAACCGAGAGCGTCTGCTACAATGACTCGAATAATACGAATAGGTTTGCGACCCTAGCTCGGCTAGCAGACCGAGTTCAGACCTCTGGATTCAACAGGCGAACGCGCCTGATCATTCTGAATGCATTAGCTGTGCTGACCAGCTCTGTAGTTGTCCTGAAGCTCGAGTTATCTTGAGAAAACCGACAGCGCGTATCAAGATGACTCGAAACGGCCGTTCCCGCCTGCCTGCTTTTTGGCCTTCAAAGTTACCCGATCGAGCTGAGATCAAGATGGCGAGCGGGAATAAGATCGAATATCATGGGAAAAAATACTAGAGCTCTAACGAATGTCAAATTTTGAGAACAAAATTTTCAACCGACCAAAAGTCACCAAAAGGTCCGTCGAGATTTTTCTTGCCAACTAGCTCTCCAGCTCCCCGGAATTACTCTTAAGCTTCCAGCAATAACTTGCTAAGGGAAGCTCTACGAGTTACTAGAGCTCAAACGAATTGTTGAATTTAGAGAACAAAATTTTCAACCGACCAAAAGTCAGTAAAAGGTCCGTCGAGATTTTTCTTGCCAACTAGCTCTCCAGCTCCCCGGAATTACTCTTAAGCTTCCAGCAATAACTGGGCGCCGGCGGTAAACCGTCAACCTTCGTTACCGCCGGGGACTCGTAGAGCTTCCTAGCTCGACTTAAGTTGAGAAAACCGAGAGCACCTACCAACATTCTGACTCATAGTGAATATTATTTGACCTCTGAATGCGACAGGCGGACGCGTCTCATGTCTGCGAATCGACTCCTGTCATTACCAGCGCTGGGCCCCCCTAAAGCCCGATTTAAGTGCAGAAAACCGACAGCATCTCTCAGGATGACTCGAACAATACAATAGTTTCGCAGACCTAATTCGGGCAGCAGACCGAGTTCCGAGCTCTGGATTCGACAGACGGACGCGCATGATCTCTTCGAATCGATTCATGTGAGAACCAGCACTGTAGCCTGCTCCCAGCGCAAGTTGAGTCAAGAAAACCGAGAGCATTTCTCAAGATGACTCGACCAATACGAATAATTTCGCGAGTCTAGATCGGGCAGCTGCCCGAGTTCAGGACTCTAGATTCGACAGACAAACGCAACTGACGATTCTGAATCAGTTTCTGTGAATATCAGCTTTGTAGCTGTCATACAGCTCGAGTTAAGTGCAGAAAATCGAGAGTTTGTCAAAATGACTCGAATACTTCGGATAGGTTTGCGGACCTAGCTCGGCTCACAGACCGAGTTCAGACCTCTAAATTAGACAGGCGAACGCGCCTAATCATTCTACATCGATTAGCTGTGTTCACCAGCTCTGTAGCTGCTCTACAGCTCGAGTTATGTTCAGAAAACCGTCAGCGCGTATCAAGATGATTCAAAACGGCCGATCCCGCCACAGTGCTTTTCGATAGTAATATTCACCCGATCGAGCTGAGATCAAGACGGCGAGCGGGAATAAGATCGAATATCACGGGAAAAAATAATAGAGCTCTAACTGGGCGCCGGCGGTAAACCGTCAACCTTGGTTACCGCCGGGGAACTCGTAGAGCTTCCAAGCTCGACTTAAGTTGAGAAAACCGACAGCACCTACCAACATTCTGACTCATAGTGAATATTTTTTGACCTCTGAATGCGACAAGCGGACGCGTCTGATGTCTGCGAATCGACTCCTGTCATTACCAGCCCCGCAGCCCCCCTACAGCCCGAGGTCAGTGCAGAACACCGACAGCATCTCTCAGAATGACTCGAACAATACAATAGTTTCGCGAACCTAGTTCGGGCAACCGAGCTCCGAGCTCTGATTTCGGACGCGCATGATCTCTTCCAATCGATTCATATTACAACCAGCACTGTAGCCCCTCTCTCAGCGCAAGTTAAGTGAAGAAAACCGAGAGCACTTCTCAAGATGACTCGACAAATACGAATAATTTCGCGATTCTAGATCGGGCAGAAGACCGAGTTCAGAGCTCGGGATTCGACAGACAAACGCAACTGACGATTCTGGATCAGTTTCTGTAAATATCCCCTCTGTAGCTGTCTTACAGCTCGAGTTGAGTACAGAAAACCGAGAGTTTCTGTCAAGATGACTCGAATAATGGATAGGTTTGCGGGCCTAGCTCAGCTCACAGACCGAGTTGAGACCTCTGGATTGAACAGACGAACGCGCCTAATCATTCTGAATGCGATAGATGTGCTAACCAGCTCTGTAGCTGCCCTACAGCTCGAGTTAAGTACAAAATACCGACAGCTTCTGTCAAGATGACTCCAATAATACGAATAGGTTTGCGGGCCTACCTCGGCTCACAGACCGAATTCAGACCTCTGGATTCAACAGGCGAACGCGTCTATTCATTCTGAATGCGATAGCTGTGCTTACCAGCTCTGTAGCTGCCCTACAGCTCGAGTTAAATACAAAATACCGACAACGCGTATAAAGATGACTCGAAACGGCCGATCCCGCCAGAGTGCTTTTTGGCCTTCAAAGTTACCCGATCGAGCTGAGATCAAGATGGCGAGCGGAAATGAGATCGAATATCACGGGAAAAAATACTAGAGCTCTAACGAATGATCAAATTTCGAGAACAAAATTTTCAACCCAAAAGTCACCAAAAGTTCCGTCGAGATTTTTCGTGTCAACTAGCTCTCCAGCGCGCCGGAATTACTCTTAAGCTTCCAGCAACTAGCTTAGGGAAGCTCTACGAGTCACGAATTGCTGAATTTCGAGAACGAATTTTTTAACCGACCAAAAGTTGTCAAAAGTTCAGTCGAGATTTTTCGAGCCAACTAGCTGTGGGGCGCGCCGGAACTGGCGCCGGCGGTGAACCGTCAACCTGGTCACCGCCGGGAACCTCGTAGAGCTCATTTCACGCGTAAGAGTGGTCGGAGTCGAAAGAGAGAGCTTCTGGAAGCATTTCTCGGAAAAAAGAAAAATTGTTTTTTTTTGTCTCGACATGAAGATGGTTCCGCCAAGTGTTTTGATAGTAAAAGTGCGCCTACAGAGCTCATACTAAGACAGAGCAGCCCTCATAATCATTTACAGGTGCGAAAAACCTGCTTTCTCAAAATGAATTGTCAACTGGCGCCGGCGGTGAACCGTCAACCTGGTTACCGCCGGGAACCTCGTAGAGCTCCTTTCTCGCGTGAGAGTGCTCAGAGTCGAAAGAGAGAGCTTCTCGAAGCATTTCTCGAAAAAGGGAAAAGTTGTTTTTTTTTCGTGTCGATATGAAGATGGTTCCGCCAAGTGTTTTGATAGTAAAAGTGCGCCTACAGAGCTCATATTAAGACAGAGAGGCCCTCATATTCGTTTACAGGTGCGAAAAATCTGCTTTCTTGAAATGAATTGTCAAATATCTTTCAAAAAATTGCAAAACTACCCAAAAGTTATCACTTTGTCCTTTCTGGCCGGGTCGACAAACTAGCTCCACCCCGCGCCGGAATTCCTCTAGCTCATCGATGCCGAAGAGCTCTACGAGGTAATATCTTTCGAAAAGTTGCAAAACCACCGAAAAGTTATCACTTTGTCCTTTCTGGCCGGGTCGACCAACTAGCTCCACCCCGCGCCGGAATTCCTCTAGCTCATCGTTGCCGAAGAGCTCTACGAGGTACTGGCGCCGGCGGTGAACCGTCAACCTGGTCACCGCCGGGACCCTCGTAGAGCTCTTTTCACGCGTAAGAGGGCTGAGAGCCGAAAGAGAGAGCTTCTCGAAGCATTTGTCGAAAAATAGAAAAAACAAATTTCGTGTCGACATGAAGATGGTTCCGCCAAGTGTTTCGATAGTAAAAGAACGCCTACAGAGCTCATATTAAGACAAAGGGGCCCACGTGCGAAAAATCTGCTTTCTCAAAATCAATTATCAAATATCTTTCAAAAAATTGCAAAACCACCTAAACGTTATCACTTTGTCCTTTCTGGCCGGGTCGACCAACTGGCGCCGGCGGTGAACCGTCAACCTGGTCACCGCCGGGAACCTCGTAGAGCTCATTTCACGCATAAGAGTGCCCGGAGTCGAAAAAGAGAGCTTCTGGAAGCATTTCTCGAAAAAAAGAAAAATTCTTTTTTTCGTCTCGACATGAAGATGGTTTCTCCAAGTGTTTTGATATTAGAAGTGCGCCTACAGAGCTCATACTAAGACTGGGCGCCGGCGGTAAACCGTCAACCTTTCTTACCGCCGGGGGACTCGTAGAACTTCCTGACAATATATAATGTGGAAAAGAATTTCAGAGAACGACTAGTTTTCCCGCCCAAGCGATTATAGACCTCTCAAGATGACTCTAACAAAACAAACGAACATTTTCCCAATCGAGCTCGAGTATGAAACCGAGTTCAGACCTCTGAATGCGACAGGCGGACGCGTCTGATGTCTGCGAATCGATTCCTCTGATTACCAGCTCTGCAGCACCCCATCCAGCCTGAGTTAAGTGCAGAAAATCGAGAGTACCTCTCAGGATGACTTGAATAATACAACAGTTTCGCGGATCTCGTTCGAGCAGCAGACCGAGTTCCGAGCTCTCGGTTCGACGAACGGACGCGCCTGATGTCTCGAAATCGGTTCCTGTGACCAGCAGCACTGTAGCCCTCCCCCAGCACGATTTAAGTACAGAAAACCGAGAGCACTTCCCAAGATGACTCGAACAATACCAATAGATTCGCGAACCTAGCTCGGGAAACAGGCTGAGTTCAGAGCTCTTGATTCAACAGACGAACGCGCCTGATAATCCCCAATCGATTTCTGTGATTATCAGCTCTGTGGCTGCCCTACAGATCGAGTTAAGTACGAAAAACCGAGAGCGCATGCTACAATGACTCGAATAATACGAATAGGTTTGCGACCCTAGCTCGGCTAGCAGACCGAGTTGAGACCTCTGGATTCAACAGGCAAACGCTCCTGATCATTCTGAATGCATTAGCTGTGCTGACCAGCTCTGTAGTTGTCCTGAAGCTCTGATCTTGAGAAAACCGACAGCGCGTATCAAGATGACTCGAAACGGCCGTTCCCGCCCATGTGCTTTTTGGCCTTCAAAGTTACCCGATCGAGCTGAGATCAAGATGGCGAGCGGGAATAAGATCGAATATCATGGGAAAAAATACTAGAGCTCTAACGAATGTTCAAATTTTGAGAACGAAATTTTCAACCGACCAAAAGTCACCAAAAGGTCCGTCGAGATTTTTCTTGCCAACTAGCTCTCCAGCGCCCCGGAATTACTCTTAGCTTCCAGCAATAACTTGCTAAGGGAAGCTCTACGAGTTACAGAGGGGCCCTCATGATTATTTACAGGTGCGAATAATCTGCTTTTTCAGAATGAATTGTGAAATATCCTTCAAAAAGTTGCAAAACCACCCACAAGTTATCACCTTGTCCTTTCTGGCCGGGTCGACCAACTAGCTCCACCCCGCGCGGAATTCCTCTAGCTCATCGATGCCGAAGAGCTCTACGAGGTACTGGGCGCCGGCGGTAAACCGTGAACCTTTCTGACCGCCGGGGGACTCGTAGAGCTTCCTGACAATATATAATGTGGAAACGAATTTCAGAGAACGACTAGTTTTTCAGCCCAAGCGATTATAGACCTCTCAAGACGACAACGAACAGTTTTCCAATCGAGCTCGAGTATGAAACCGAGTTCAGACCTCTGAATGCGACAGGCGGACGCGTCTGATGTCTGCGGATCGATTCCTGTGATGACCAGCTCTGCAGCCTCCCATACAGCCTGAGTTAATTAAGTGTAGAAAAACCGAGAGTATCTCTCAGGATGACTCGAATAATACAACAATTTCGCGGATCTCGTTCGAGCAGCAGACCGAGTTCCGAGCTCTCGATTCGAACGAACGCGCCTGATGTCTTGAAATCGACTCCTCTGACAAGCAGCACTGTAGCCCACCCCCCCCCAGCACGATTTAAGTACAGAAAATCGAGAGCACTTCTCAAGATGACTCGAACAATACCAATAGGTTCGCGAACCTAGCTCGGGAAACAGGCTGAGTTCAGAGCTCTTGATTCAACAGACGAACACGTCTGATAATCCCCAATCGATTTCTGTGATTATCAGCTCTGTGGATGCCCTACAGATCGAGTTAAGTACGAAAAACCGAGAGCGTCTGCTACAATGACTCGAATAATACGAAAAGGTTTGCGACCCTAGCTCGTATCAAGATGACTCGAAACGGCCGTTCCCGCCCGTTGCTTGTTGGCCTTGAAAGTTACCCGATCGAGCTGATATCAAGATGGCGAGCGGAATAAGGTCGGAAATTATGGGAAAAAATACTAGAGCTCTAACGAATGTTCAAATTTCGAAAACAAAAATTTCAACCGACCAAAAGTCACCAAAAGGTCCGTCGAGATTTTTCTTGCTAACTGGGCGCCGGCGGTAAACCGTCAACCTTGGTTACCGCCGGGGAACTCGTAGAGCTTCCAAGCTCGACTTTAAGTTGAGAAAACCGAGAGCACCTACCAACATTCTGACTCAGTGTGAGTATTTGTTTACCTCTGAATGCGACAAGCGGACGCGTCTGATCAGACCGAGTTCAGACCTCTCAATGCGACAGGCGGACGCGTCTGATGTCTGCGAATCGACTCATGTGATTACCAGCCCTGCAGCCCCCCTACAGCCCGAGTTAAGTGCAGAAAACCGACAGCATCTCTCAGGATGACTCGAATAATATAATAGTTTCGCAGACCTGTTTCGAGCAGCAGACCAAGTTCTGAGCTCTCGAATCGACCAACGAACGCGCCTGATGTGTGCAAATCGATTTCTATGACTCGCAGCACTGTAGCCCTCCCCCAGCACGAGTGGAGTGCAGAAAATTGAGCATTGTTCACGATGATTCGGACAATACGAATAGTTTCGCGAACCTGGCTCGGGCAGCAGGCCGAGTTCAGAGCTCTCGATAGAACAGACAAACGAGCCCGATAATTCTCAATCGATTTCTGTGACTGTTGTAGGCTCTGTAGCTGCCAGCTCGAGTTAAGTACAAAAAATACCGACAACGCGTTTGTCAAGATGACTCGAATAATATTCGCGAACCTAGCTCGGCTAGCAGACCGAGTTCAGACCTCTGAAGTCAAGAGGCGGGCGCGCCTGGTAATTCTGAGTGCGCTAGGTGTGCTTACCAGCACTGTAGAGCTCGAATAAGTAGAAAATAACGACAACGCGTATCAAGTCGACTCGAATGATACGAATAGGTTTGCGGACCTAGCTCGGCTAGCAGACCGAGTTCAGACCTATGGATTCAACAGGCGAACGCGCCTGATG
This sequence comes from Prorocentrum cordatum, assembly GCA_963575745.1. Classification (NCBI taxonomy): domain Eukaryota; class Dinophyceae; order Prorocentrales; family Prorocentraceae; genus Prorocentrum; species Prorocentrum cordatum. The sequence continues at coordinate 2,931 of CAUYUJ010001578.1, read as the reverse complement.
ATTCTGAGTGCGATAGGTGTGCTTACCAGCACTGTAGCTGCCCTACAGCTCGAGTTAAGTAGAAAATACCGACAACACGTATCAAGTTGACTCGAATAATACGAATAGGTTTGCAGAGCTAGCTCGGCTAGCAGACCGATTTCAGGCCTACGGATTCGACAGACGAACGCGCCTGATAATTCTGAGTGCAATAGCTGTGCTTACTAGCTCTGTAGCTGTCCTACAGCTCGAGTTAAGTACAAAATACTGAGAACGCGTATCAAGATGACTCGAAACGGCCGATCCCGCCAGTGTGCTTTTTGGCAGTAAAAGGTACCCGATCGAGCTGAGATCAAGATGGCGAGCGGGAATAAGGTCGAACATCACGGGAAAAAAATACTAGAGCTCTAACGAAATGTCAAATTTCGAGAAAATAATTTTCAACCGACCAAAAGTTGTGAAAAGTTCAGTTCTTTTTTTTCGAGCCAACTAGCTCTCCAGCGCGCCGGAATTTCTCTTAGCTTCCAGCTATAACTAGTTAAGGGAAGCTCTACGAGTTACGAATAGTTTTGCCGACCTAGCTCGGCTAGCAGACCGAGTTCAGACCTATGGATTCAACAGGCGAATGCGCCTGGTGATTCTGAGTGCGATAGCTGTGCTTACCAGCACTGTGGCTGCCCTACAGCTCGAGTTAAGTAGAAAATAGAGACAACGTGTATCAAGTTGGCTCGAATAATACGAATAGGTTTGCGTACCTAGCTCGGCTAGCAGACCGAGTTCAGACCTATGGATTCAACAGGCGAATGCGCCTGATGATTCTGAGTGCAATAGCTGTGCTTACCAGCTCTATAGATGTCTTACAGCTCGAGTTAAGTACAAAATACCGACAACGCGTATCAAGATGACTCGAAACGGCCGATCCCGCCAGTGTGCTTTTTGGCAATAAAGGTTACCCGATCGAGCTGAGATCAAGATGGCGAGCGGGAATAAGATCGAATATCACGAGAAGAAAATACTAGAGCTCTAACAAATTCTTGAATTCCGAGAACATAATTTTCAACCGACCAGAAGCTGTGAAAAGTTCAGTTCTTTTTTTTCGAGCCAACTAGCCAGCTATAACTAGCTAAGTGAAGCTCTACGAGTCACTAGCTCTCCAGGGGAAGCTCTAGGAATTACTAGCTCCACCCCGCGCCGGAATTGTAAGCGTCCAAAACCCGGATAGCGAAGAGCGCGGAACGCCGCACGGCGACCTGTGCCAGGCTGCCTGAAACGATGCGCGGGACGCTGGAAACCTCGCAGGAGACGCTTGCAAGGGGCGCCGTTTACGATGCGTGAGGCCCTGCAAGCGCGCAAGGAAGATCTGCCTAGAAGCCTGGAAGAACTGCCGAAGCTCTTCCAGCTCTGCCGAAGTGCTTCGCGCACCCTGCAGCCACGTCTATTGGGAAACGCTAGGAAGCCGCGCTCCCGGACCCGCTGCCAGTTCCGGCGGGGGGTCGTGGACCGGCGGAGATGGGCGTGTCCTCCTCACCATCCACCGCCGGCTTCTTCTCAGAAACCCTCAGCCCTCCAAGGAGCTATCCGGGAATTCCTCTAGCTCATCGATGTCGGAGAGCTCCACGAGGTAGTAGTACTTTTAGCTTCCAGAAATAACTTGCTAAGGGAAGCTCTACGAGTTACTGAGGGAAGCTACAAGTTGAAACATGCCCAGGAAAGCTCTACGGATTATTACTCTTAAGGTTCCAGCAACGAAATGCTAGGGGAAGCTTTGCGAGTTATTACTCTGAGCTTCCAGCAATTACTTGCTGAGGGAAGCTCTGCGAGTTAACTGGGAACCGGTGGTAAACCGTCAACCAGGTTACCGCCGGAGCCTTCGTAGAGCTCTTTTCTTGCACGACGCTCGCCAGTGTGTGTTGAGGAAGAGTCTGGAGCGAAACCAAAAAACATCGAAAAAACACGTTTTCATATGTTTTATCCAAGGATGGTTTCGCCAAGTGTTTTGAAAGTAATACTGCGCCTACAGACCTCAGAACTCATTGGCGAACGCGAAAAGACCCACTACAGGTGCGAAAAAACCAGATCTGAAAACGAAAGTTCAAATCTCTCACAAAGTTCGCCCAACCGACCCAAAGTTCGCACATTGTCCGTCGGGGCCGGGTCGGCCCGAATTCCTCTAGCTCATCGATGCCGAAGAGCTCTACGAGATGCTGGCGCCGGCGGTGAACCGTCAACCTGGTCACCACCGGGAACCTTGTAGAGCTCCTAGGACGCGTAGGAGTGCTCAGCATTAAAAGAGAAGGCTTCTGGGCGCGTTTCTCGAAAAAGAGAAAACATAATTTTTTCCATGTCGATGCGAAGATGGTTGCGCCAAGCGTTTTGATAGTAAAAGTGCGCCTAGAGAGCTCGTATTGAGACAGACAGTCCCTCATATTCGTTTACAGGTGCGAAAAATCTGCTTTCTCAAAATGAATTGTCAAATATCTTCCAAAAATTCGCAAAACCACCCAAAAGTTGTCACATTGTCCGCCTCGGCCGGGTGGGCCAACTAGCTCCACCCCGTGCCGGAATTCCTCTAGCTCATTGATGACTAAGAGCTTTACGAGGTACTGGCGCCGGCGGTGAACCGTCAACCTGGTCACCGCCAAGGAATCTCGTAGAGCTCCTTGCATCTGTAAAAAAACTTAGGATCGAAGCGTAGACCTTATGTGAGCTTTTCAAAAAAAAACGTCGAATTGGAATTTTTGGAGTGAAAATGAAGTCGGTTCCCGGAAGTCAACTAATACTAAAACTGGCTCTAGAGAGCTAAGCTGTTCAGGGAACAAATTTTATATTCCAATGCTCGGCGTAAAAATCTGCTTTCTCAAAATAAATAGTCAAATATTGTTCAAATATTAGCAAAACTACTCAAAAGTTGCCACATTGTCTTTTCTGGTCGGGTCAGCCAACTGGGCGCCG
>CAUYUJ010001577.1:22500-99588 GCA_963575745.1 Prorocentrum cordatum | reverse complement strand
AGCGGCCGCGGTGAGAGACCACCCCCTGCGCACCCCCTTACGGTGTCGAGAATATGCCATGCCTGCTGTGCCCTGGACGACCGTCACGGATAGCGGCCGCGGTGAGAGACCACCCCCTGCGCACCCCCTTATGGTGTCGAGAATATGCAATGCCTGCTGTGCCCTGGACGACCGTCACGGATAGCGGCCGCGGTGAGAGACCACCCCCTGCGCACCCCCTATGGTGTCGAGAATATGCCATGCCTGCTGTGCCCTGGACGACTGGCACGGATAGCGGCCGCGGTGAGAGACCACCCCCTGCGCACCCCTTCTGGTGTCGAGAATATGCCATGCCTGCTGTGCCCTGGACGACCGGCACGGATAGCGGCCGCGGTGAGAGACCACCCCCTGCGCACCCCCTCTGGTGTCGAGAATATGCCATGCCTGCTGTGCCCTGGACGACCGGCACGGATAGCGGCCGCGGTGATTGACCACCCCCTGCGCAACCCCTATGGTGTCGAGAATATGCCATGCCTGCTGTGCCCTGGACGACCGGCACGGATAGCGGCCGCGGTGAGAGACCACCCCCTGCGCACCCCCTATGGTGTCGAGAATATGCCATGCCTGCTGTGCCCTGGACGACCGGCACGGATAGCGGCCGCGGTGAGAGACCACCCCCTGCGCACCCCCTATGGTGTCGAGAATATGCCATGCCTGCTGTGCCCTGGACGACCGGCACGGATAGCGGCCGCGGTGAGAGACCACCCCCTGCGCACCCCCTATGGTGTCGAGAAAGTGCCACGCCTGCCACGCCCTGCGACCCTGGGGCGGATAGAGACCGCGGTGAGGGACCACTCCCTGCACACCCCTGTAGTGACGAGAAAGTGCCACACACGGATGGTGTTGTGTAGTGTGGTGTGGTGTGGTGTGGTGTGGTGTGGTGTGGTGTGGTGTGGTGTGGTGTGGTGTGGTGTGGTGTGGTGTGGTGTGGTGGTGTGTGGTGTGGCGTGGTGTGGTGTGGTGCGATGTGGCGTGGTGTGGTGTGGTGTGTGTGTACGAGCGAGAAGGAGGAGGTGAGGTGGGAACGCAGGTGTGACGCGGGTGTAGAGAAGGGGAGGTGAGGTGAACGCGGGTGCGCCGCGGGTGTAAAGAAAATCATAACCCCACTTAGAATGTGGGGAATCAGAACCCCACTTAGAATGTGGGGAATAAATGAGAAGGGGTCCTGGACCAGGGGGGGGGCCTCACTTTGCCCAGTGGCTGTGGTCACTCCCCCGCCGGAGACGCCAGGACGCTCCCAGGACCCTCTAAAATTGTTCCAGGACGCCCTCAGGACAGCCCAAGAGAGGTCCGAAGCGGCCCGGGAGCACTCCAAGACGGTTAATTATCCCGGCGAAGCAACCTAACAACGATGTGTAGAAGCATAGCTGGAAACATTGCCTGTGGTATTCATGTAAGAGTGCTGTTGTAGAGTTCTGGTGTTCTCGCAGTCGCATTCGGATTCGCAGTGGCAGTCGCAACATCAGCGGCAGTCGCAGTGGCACTGCCAGCATGTACTGGCATTAAGGTGTGCAGTAGGCGCTGCGCAGTTCCTTTGAAAGGAAATCTTCGAATGCAGGGCTGTAGCCAAGAAGGCTACGGGGACGACGATGATGATGAAGATGATGAGTCTTGGAAGTCTGGGAAGTGGAAGAACACGAAATGGCATACAGTTGGCTCCGGGCATTCAAAATGTGGCCCGGGAGTGGAGTTCTGGGAAATGGAAGAGCACGAAGTGGCCTACAGTTGGCTCCGGGCATTCAAAATGTGGCCCGGGAATGGTGTTCTGGGAAATCCAAGAGCACGAAGTGGCCTACAGTTGGCTCCGGGCATCCAAAATGTGGCCCGGGAATGGAGTTCTGGGAAGTCGAAGCGCACGAAGTAGCCTACAGTTGGCTCTGGGCATCCAAAATGTGGCCTGGGAATGGAGTTCTGGGAAGTCGAAGAGCACGAAGTGGCCTACAGTTGGCTCCGGGCATTCAAAAATGTGGCCCGGGAATGGAGTTCTGGGAGGTCGAATAGCACGAAATGTGCGACTGTTTGCTTAAAACGAGCCCGGCCCTCGCCTGTCCGGCTCCCGCCCAGACCCCCCTGGGGAGTCATCATGCTCTCTTTTGACCCCATTAGAAACCTATCAGTCTTCGCTGTTAGGTAAAAAGCTGCCAAAGCGTCCCAGCAGGTCTCCGACAGCACTCCCGGGAGGGGCCCAATAGGAAATTATCACTGATTTTTTATGGGTTTTGAAGGGTGTTGGCGTTCTCCCCAGTTCGGCTTCCAGACGCTCCAAGGCGGCCCAAGAGGCCCGAAAGATCGCCTCAAGACGAGCCCAGAGGCCCCCAAGAGACCACCGAGACAGCCCAAGAGGGCCCCAAGACGGCCCAGGAAGCTTCCAAGACGGCCCAAAAGAGCTCCCAGAACACTCCAAGAGGAGCCCCAGGTGGGGAACACGAACTGACATTTCGAGCCCTCGCCCACCAGAAGCTCCCAAGAGGCCCCCAGGAGTCCGCAAGAGGCCTCGAGAGGCCCCCAGGAGGCTCCAAGAGGCCTCCAAAAGGCGCCGAAAGGGCCCCGCAAGGCTTCCAGACGCTGGTGATAATGACAATGATGATTATGCAGGGCGGCCTCAGGCCCACAACCTAAATCCCCCATACTGCTCACGGGGCATGCAAGACGCTGCGGAGATATCCTCGAGTTCGGCGGGGGAGCTTCGGAGACGACGGTGACGAAAATGATGACGATGATGACGACTATTATGAAGTTGACGACGACGATGATGATAATGATAATGATGATGATGATGATGATGATGATGATGATGATGATGATGATGATGATGATGATGATGATGATGCTGCTGATGATGATGAGGATGAGGATGAGGATGATGATGATGATGAGGAGGAGGAAGAAGATTATGATGATGATGTTGACAGTGGGAATGATGATGATGATGATGATGATGATGATGATGGTGCTGATGATGATGTTGATGATGGTGATCGTGATGTGAGTGATGGTGGTGATGATGATGGTGGCGATGTTGACGATCATGATGACGATGACGGTGATGCCGTTGAGGATGGTGATGCTGACGATCATTATGATGATGCTGCTGATGGTCAGGATGATCACGCCGATGCTGAGAATAATGGTGGCGATGCTGTCTATGGTGCTTGTGATGCAGGCGTGGGCGGATGATGAAGATGATGACGATGATGATGACGATAACGACGACGACGATCACGACGACGACGACGATAACGATGACGATGGCGATGATGAGGATGATTATGTTGATAATTCAGGTGACGATATTGACGATGATGACGACAATGGCGATGATGACGATGGTGATGACGATGTTGCTGCTGATGGTGGTGATGGTGACGATTGTGATGATGGTGATGGTCATGGTGATGATGACGATGCCGCTGACGACGACGCCAGATATGATGGTGATGAGGATGGCGATGATGACGATGACGATTATCCTAGCTAGAACTTGAGCGCGCGCGAAGCGCGCGATGGTTCTAGTATATATATATATATATATAGAGAGAGAGAGAGAGAGAGAGAGAGAGGAAAGGTTCGCTTCCCGTCGGGAATGGAACGGTTTGGGCCTCTTGGGGCTCTCCTGGAGGCCCTCCTGGGCGGTCTTGGGAGCCTGCTGGCCTGCCTTGGGGGCCTCTGGGGCTGTCGTGGGGCTCCCAAGGGTGCTCTGAGGCCGTCTTGGTGCCCCCTAGGGCCTCTCGGAGCCGTCCCGTTGGCCATTCTTGGCTGCTCTTGGGGTTGTCTTGGGTGCATCCTGGGCCGTCTCGGGCGCCTCTGGAGCCGTCCCGGGGCAGTGTGTGGCCCTTTGGGGGCCTCTGGGCGCGTCTTGGGGCGAGGTGGAGGGCCTCTATAGCCGTCTTGGACGCTGCGAGGACGAAAAAACTGAACATAGCGAAAATGTGCGTTTCCCGTCGGGAATGGGGCGATTGGGGCCCGTCTTGGGAGCCTCTTGGCCTGCCTTGGAGGCCTCTGGGGCTGCCTTGGGGCTCCCAAGGGTGCTCTGAGGCCGTCTTGGCGCCCCCTGGAGCCTCTCGGAGCCGCCCCGTTGCCCATTCTTGGCTGCTCTTGGGGCTGTCTTGGGTGCGTCCTGGGCCGTCGGGGCCGTGTGGGGCCCTTTGGGAGCCTCTGGGCGCGTCTTGGGGCGAGGTGGAGGGCCTGTGTAGGTCGGCTTGCCGAGAAGGCGAGAAGGCAAAACTCCTTCCAAAACCTTTGAAGAATTAGGGATTCTGGCGTCTGGGGGCATGCTTCGGAGTGCTGTTGGATGCTCTTAGAGGCCTATTTGGGGGGGTCTTGGGTGGGACCTTGTGTGGGCGTATGGGGCCAAGGCTCGGAATGTCAGGGTTGTTCCCCGTTCTTTGGCCCCCTCTTGGGCCTGACTTGGGATCCTCTGGGGCCGGCTTGGGCGCCTCTTGGGCTATCTTGGGGCTCCCTGGGCCGTCTGGGGACGCGCTTGGAGGCCTGCTGGGCCGTCCTGGGGCGGTCTTGTGGGTCTCTTCGGCCGTCTTGGAGCGGCGGCTAGCCGAGAAGGCGAGAAGGCAAAACTCCATCAAAAACCATTGACAAATGAAGGATGTTTGCCCCTGGGGGGGGGCATGCTTCGGAGTACTCTTGGAGGCCTCTTGGGGGGGTCTTGGGGCCTTGTGTGGGCGTATGGGGGCCCAGGGCTCAGTGTGTCAGGCTTTTGCCCCGTTCTTTGGCCCCCTCGTGGGCCTGGCTTGGGGTCCTCTGGGGCCGTCTTGGGCGCCTCTTGGGCCATCTTGGGGTTTCCTGGGCCATCTGGGGACGCGCCTGGAGGCCTGTTGGGCCGTCCAGGGGCGATCTTGTGGGTCTCCTCGGCCGTCTTGGAGCGTCGGCTTGCCGAGAAGGCGAGAAGGCAAAACACTTGAAAAAACAATGGACATTTTTAGAGTTTGGCCTATGGGGGCATGCTTCGGAGGACTGTTGGACGCTCTTGGAGGCCTCTTGGGCCTTGTTGGGGGCCTCTAAGGGGCCTCTTGGACGCTCCTTGGGGCCTCTGATGGCCACTTCGGCGCGTCTTTGGGGGGAGGGCGCGCTCCCGTCTGCCATAGAGAAGAGATTACGTCGGGCTCCAGCTTCGCCTCCCACATCTCGCTCAGCAGCGCCAGGGCCCGCTGCCACTGACCGCCCTTCTCGCACGCGCTGATCCCAGCGCTGTAGCTGATGACGTCGGTCTCCAGCTTCGCCTCCTGCATCTCGCTCAGTAGCGCCAGCGCTGGTTGCCACTGCCCGCCCTCCTCGCAAGCGCTGATCCCAGCGCTGTAGCTGATGACGACGGTCTCCAGCTTCGCCTCCCACATCTCGCTCAGCAGCGCCAGGGCCCGCTGCCACTGCCCGCCCTTCTCGCACGCGCTGATCCCAGCGCTGTAGCTGACTAGGGCAGACCTGTGGACTCCGTCCACGACATCAGCTCGACGTGGCGAGGGGTCTCTGGGCAAGCGCGGGGGGGTGCGGCTGCAGGGCCGAAAGGCAATCAGCTGCTGCTGCTGCTCGGAGGTCCTGCTGCTTCCTCCCTCCTCCTCCTCCTCCTCCTCCTCCTCCTCCGCCTCCTCCTCCTCCTCCTCATCCTCTTCCACCTGCTTCTCCTCTTTCGCTGGATTCTCCATGCCCTCGGTCGGCAATCGTCGATCCTACGACGACTCTCCCCAACAGAGAAACATCGAAGGCCCTCGGAGCGTCCAACATTGTTCTTTTGTGCCTTCGATATGCCGGTCGCCTCTCGTCCGCTCCCCCCCTCCTGGAAGCAATTCTGAGGCCACTTAGGGCTTCGTGGGGGCCGTTTGGGGATCTCTTGGGGCGTTTTTGCCTGCGATATGCCTGTCGCCTCTCGTCCGCTCCCCCGCTCCTGGAGGGAATTCTGAAGCCACTGAAGGCTTCGTGGGGGCCGTTTCGGAGCCTCTTCGGCCTTCTTTTGGGCCTCCCGGGGGGGCTCTTAGGGCCCTCTCGGGCCGTCTTGGGTGCCTCTTGGGCCGTCTTGGGGCCGTCAGAGGCCCGCCTCGGCGCCTCTTGGGCTGTCTTGGGCCGTCTTGGGCCGCTCCTGGGGCCGTCTTGGGTGCCTCTTGGGCCGTCTTGGGCGCCTCCTGGGCCGTCCTGGGGCCGTCCTGGGGCGTCTTGGGACCGTCTTGGGGCCCTCCTGGCCCGTCTTGGGGCTCTCTTGGGGTCCTCTTCGGCCGTCTTGGAGCGGTCTGGGAGCCTTCTTGGGCCGTCTTGGAGCGTCGGGAAGCCGAAGAGGCGAGGATGCCGAAAACATCGAAAAACACAACAGAAATCGACGATGTCTGTCGCTCGGGGCCCTCTTGGGAGGCCTCTTGGGAGGCCTCTTCGGGCGTCTTGGACGCCTCTTGGGCCGTCTGGGGCGAATCTCGGGCGTCTTGGGCCCATCTTTAAGCGTGCCGGGGCTCTCCGGGGCCGTCTTGGGGGCTTCGGGGGGCCCTCTCGACATGTCCTGGAGCCTGCCTGGGCGGCCCGGGGCGGCCCGGGGCCAGCCCGGGGCGGTTTTGACTCATTGGAGCCTGCGCCCTTCTGGCACGCACTGGGCCCTGCAATGTAGTAGAGATGACGTCGGTCTCCCACTTCGCCTCCTGCATCTCGCTCAGCAGCGCCAGCGCCGGCTGCCACTGCCCGCCCTTCTCGCAAGCGCTGATCCCAGCGCTGTAGCTGATGACGTCGGGCTCCAACTTCGCCTCCCACATCTCGCTCAGCAGCGCCAGGGCCCGCTGCCACTGCCCGCCCTTCTCGCAAGCGCTGATCCCAGCGCTGTAGCTGACTAGGGCGGACCCGTGGACTACGTCCACTTGCGGGGCGACGGGGTCTGCCGCCAAGCGATGACGATACATAGCAGCATATTCGTCGGCCACATCTCGCTGAGCAGCGAGGGCTCCTTTGGGGGGCTCCTCGCGGTTTCAAGGCCGTATCGGGAGGGGCCTCGAGGACGCCAGGACGGAACAACACAGAGCTTCCAGGTGTTCGTTTTGAGGGGCGCTCAAAACGAACAGTGCCCAGCCCCTGGCGGGGCCTTCCCAGGCCTCTCTCGGGCTCTCTTCGACGCGTCTGAGATCTTCTTGGGCTCCTTTGGGGAGGTCCTCGTGGTGGGGCTCCTAGCGGTTTGAAGGCCGTCTCGGGAGATGCCTCGAGGGCGCCAGGACGAAACAACACAGAGCTTCCAGGTGTTCGTTTTGAGGGGCGCTCAAAACGAACAGTGCCCAGCCCTGGTGGGGCCTTCCCACCTCTCTCGGGCTCTCGTCGAAGCGTCTGAGATCTTGTTGAGGTCCTCCCGGCTTGAAGGCCGTCGTGGTAGGGCTCCTACCGGTTTCAAGGCCGTCTCGGGAGATGCCTCGAGGGCGCCAGGACAGAACAAAACAGAGCTTCCAGGTGTTCGTTTTGAGGGGCGCTCAAAACGAACAGTGCCCAGCCCCTGGTGGGGCCTTCCCAGGCCTCTCTCGGGCTCTCTTCGAAGAGATTTTCTTAGAGAGCCCGGAGTAGGCCGCGGAGGGCCGGAAAAGGGCCCCGAAGCGCCAGAAGGGCCGGACAGGGGGCCCGAGGCAACCGAAAAGAACGCGAGGGCGCGGGGAGAAGCACGCACCGGGAGCTGGCAGGGAACCTCGTCAGCAGGAACTTGAAAGTGGCTCGTTTTCCTGAGGAAATGCCTCTTTTTTCCCCTCCTCAAACGCTCCTGCCGGCGCGTGTTGGAGTGTCTTGGGCCATCGTGCGCGCGAGGGGGAAGCTGCTGAGCATCCAGGGCGCCTCCGGGGAGGCATCTCGGAGCGTCTCCGAGAGGCCTGAGGCAGCCTCGGAGCCGCGCTGGAGTCGACCAGAGCTTGCTGGGACGCCCCGGGAGGGCTCCGGAGGGGCCGGCCCGCTGCCACTGCGTTACACTTTGGCGAGCGGTGAACGCTGCATTGTAGTCGAGAGATGACGTCGGTCTCCAGCTTCGCCTCCTGCATCTCGCTCAGCAGCGCCAGCGCTGGCTGCCGCTGCCCGCCCTTCTCGCAAGCGCTGATCACAGCGCTGTAGCTGATGACGACGGTCTCCAGCTTCGCCTCCTGCATCTCGCTCAGCAGCGCCAGGGCCCGCTGCCACTGCCCGCCCTTCTCGCACGCGCTGATCCCAGCGCTGTAGCTGATCAGTGTGTACCCGCAGGGTGGATCACCACCATCGAAGCACAGGGGGCTGTGCTTGTAAGGCAGGGTCCAACAACCTGTCACGAAAAAGGATCTTGCTTGTGACAGGTTGTTGACTACTCTTGGAGCCTTTTGAGGCTCTCCGCGGCCGTCGTCGTTGTCGCCGCCGTCGTCATCGTCGCCGGAGGCGGCGTCGACGACGACGACGACGACGACGACGACGACGACGACGACCTTCTCGCTGAAGGAAAAGTTTGGGCTCACAGGCCCAAGAGGGCCGTTCTGACCAGGCAGCTGGCAGGATCCGTTGTTTCTTTCGGTGGCCCTACGAGGCCCTACGGCCAGAGAAAAAACGGGGGGGCGGCCCGACGACGACGACGACGACGACGACGACGGCGATGACGACGGCGGCGACGACGGGGACGACGATGACGGCGACGACGACGACGACCACGACGCACTTGGGGCTCGCAGGCCCAAGAGGGCCGTTCGGAGCAGGCAGCTGGCAGGATCCGTTGTTTCTTTCGGTGGCCCTGAGAGGCCCTACGGCCAGAGAAAAAACGGGGGGGCGGCCCGCCGCCGACGACGACGACGACGACGGAAGCACCGGTCGATGACGAAGCTCACGACCGAATCCGCAACCTCCGGTAGGGAGGTCAGGCGTTCAGGTGTGGCCCGTCTTGGCGGCGCTCCCTGGGGCCGTCTTTGGGCTCTCTTGGGCCGTCTGGGCGTGCTCTGGGCGTGCTCTTGGGTGCCAGTGTTGGGGCGGTTTTGGAGGCTCATCCGGCCTTTTTGGACGCTCTGCCGACCCAGAACGCGACTCTGGCAAAAATGTAGGTTTTCCGAAAGGAATGGGGCGATTTTTGTTTCGTGGGGGTCCTTTCGGAAGCGGCTTCGGAGCGTCTGGAGCCGTCCTGGAGCCGTCTGCGGGGCGTGCCGCGTCGATCTGGAGCGGTCTTGGGCCGTCCGCTGCGCAATCGGGGCCGCTCCGAAGGCTCTGCGGCGGCCCCGGGGGCTGCCCGGGGCGGCCCGGAGCGCCGAAGGGCTTGCTGGGAGCGGCCCGGAGGAGGCCAGTTCGATGCCACCGAAAGCTCTTCCACACGCGCTGAACGCTGCATTGTAGGGGAGACTAGGGCTGACCCGCGGCCTTCCGGCCGCGAAATATGCCCGCCATGACATAAACGTGAAAAAAAGCGTCTCTGGGGCCTCGCGAGTAAGGAGTGATTAAAAGGGACGGCGTGGATAGAAAAGGTGACCGCTAAAGGTGAGAGTGAGCGAGGGATGCAGGCAAGCAGGCCTGAATGCAGGAATGCGGTGGAGGCGGTGTCAGTGGAAGCACACCCGTGCCTGTGCCTGGGTAGTGGCTCAGAGGCCTCTGGGGTCCCTCTTGGGGGCAGCTTTGGGGCCTCTGAAAGACCGTCTTAGGGCCTCGTGGGGCTTGCTTTGGGCTTCTTGGGGGCCTCTGGGGACCTCGTGGCGTTCCATTGGGGGGATCTTGGGGCCTTGTGTGGACGTATGGGGGCCCAGGGCTCGGAATGTCAGGGTTTTCCCCGTTCTTTGGCCCCCTCTTGGGCCTGGCTTGGGGTCCTCTGGGGCCGTCTTGGGCGCCTCTTGGGCCATCTTGGGGCTCCCTGGGCCGTCTGGGGACGCGCTTGAAAGCCTGCCGTCCTGGGGCGGTCTTGTGGGTCTCTTCGGCCGTCTTGGAGCGTCGGCTAGCCGAGAAGGCGAGAAGGCAAAACTTCTTCAAAAACAACAAGGATTTTGGCATATGGGGGCATGCTTCGGAGGACTGTTGGAGGCTCTTGGAGACCTCTTGGGCACTTCGGCGCGTCTTTGGGCGGAGGGCTCGATTTGTGACGCTCGGGGGCCAGGATCTTCGTGAGGGGTGTCGAAAAACTGCCCTCCAGGGAGCGCATCGGTCCACATGCGCTGTTTTGACGTTCTGGCACGCGCTGATGTCCTCTTTGGCCCCCTCTTGGGCCTGGCTTGGAGTCCTCTGGGGCCGTCTTGGGCGCCTCTGGGGCCATCTTGGGGCTCCCTGGGCCGTCTGGGGACGCGCTTGGAGGCCTGTTGGGCCGTCCTGGGGCGGTCTTGTGACTCTCTTCGGCCGTCTTGGAGCGTCGGCTAGCCGAGAAGGCAGCAAAACTCATTCAAACACCATGGAACGATTAAAGATTTTGGCCTCTGGGGGCACGCTTCGGAGGACTGTCAGAGGCTCTTGACGGCCTCTTGGGCCTTCTTGGGGGCCTCTAGGGGGCCTCTTGGACGCTCCCTGGAGCCTCTTATGGCCACTTCGGCGCATCTTTGGGCGGAGGGCTCGATTTGTGACGCTCGGGGGCCAGGATCTTCGTGAGGGGTGTCGAAAACTGCCCTCCAGGGAGCGCATCGGTTCACATGCGCTGTTTTGACGTTCTGGCACGCGCTGATGTCCGCCATAGAGAAGAGATGACGTTGGGCTCCAGCTTCACCTCGCACATCCCGCTGAGCAGTGCAATTGCCTGCTGCCACTGCTGACCCTTCCCGCACGCACTGATCCCCGCGCTGAAGCTGACGACGTCAGGCTCCAGTGCCTCCCGCATCTTGCAGAGCAGCGCCAGCGCCCGCTGCCACTGCACGCCAATCTCGCACGCACTGATCCCAGCGCCGTAGCTCACTGGTGTGAACCCGTGGAACATCCACGGCTGACAGGTCACCCTGACTCCAAATCCGCCATACTTTGGCTTTTTCCAACTTACAATTGCGTCGGAAATCCACCTACAAGATGCCGAACAAGTAGGGCGGAAATTTCTGCACCCATCATAAAGTAGGGCGGAAATCCACAGAAGTAGAGCGGACATAACAACAGAAAAGTAGGGCGGCAATTGTCATCAGCGGGGCTTGAAAAGTAAGGCGGAAATTTCAAGCCCTCCTAACGAATTTCCCCAAAGCAGGGCGGATCCGGAGTCAGGGCAAGGTGTTGGTCCCGAACATGCACGTGTCGTCGATCGCAGGCGACACGAGCGCATTCGGGACCGACGAACTCCCACGTTTACTACAGGCTCCCGGCTCTGGGGCTGGAGGCCGTCTGCGAGTGTCCTGAGCGGGCCTGGGCTATCTCGGAGTGGTCCCTGGAGGGCTTTCGTGGCATCGACGGCTGCGGGAAGCCCGTAGTCCAGTTTCGCTGCGTCCTCCTGCAGGAGGACAAGGAGGAGAGCGGTATTCGAGAGGGGGTGTGCAGGCTCCAAGAGGAGATGGAGGAGGAGGAGGAGGAGGAGGAGGAGGAGGAGGAGGAGGAGGAGGAGGAGGAGGGGAGCAGGAGGAGGAGGAGGAGGAGGAGGAGGAGGAGGAGGCCGAAGAAGAGAAGATGGGAGAAGGCCCCCCCTGTCACCGCTGATCGGCGGGAGGGGGCTCGAGACGTGTTGGGGTGCCCCCCCCTGTTGGCTATCTGTGGGCCCCCTGGGCCATTCTACGGCCCGCTGGGGCCCTTCTGGTGCCCCCTTGACTGCCTCAGCTCGTGGAGCCCTCGTGTGCCACATTGTGCGGCCCCCGGTGGGCCACGTGGGGGCCCTCTGGGGCCGTCCGGCGGGCCTCCGCGACTGTCGTGGGGGCCTGGGGCCGTGCTGGAGCTCGGTTGCAAGTGGGGCCCTCTTGGGCAGCTCCGGGAAAGGCGGAGGCGGAGGAGGCGGAGGAGGCGGAGGAGGAGGAGGAGGAGGAGGAGGATGAGGAGGAGGAGGAGGAGGAGGGAGGAGGAGGAGGAGGAGGAGGAGGAGGAGGAGGAGGAGGAGGCGGAGGAGGCGGAGGAGGAGGAGGAGGAGGCGGAGGAGGAGAAGGAGGAGGAGGAGGAGGAGGAGGAGGAGGAGGAGGAGGAGGAGGAGGAGGAGGAGGAGGAGGAGGAGGAGGAGGAGGAGGAGGAGTGAGCGAGAGGAGGAGGAGGGGAGGAGGAGGAGGAGGAGGAGGAGGAGGAGGAGGAGGAGGAGGAGGAGGAGGAGGAGGAGGAGGAGGGAGGAGGAGGAGGAGGGGAGGAGGAGGAGGAGAAGGAGGGAGGAGGAGGAGGAGGAGGAGGAGGAGGAGGAGGAGGAGGAGGAGGAGGAGGAGGAGGAGGAGGAGGAGGAGGAGGAGGAGGAGGAGGAGGAGGGAGGAGGGAGGAGAGCAAGCGAGGGAGCGAGGATGAGGCTGAGGACAAGAGGAGGACTGGAGGACGAGGAGGAGGAGGAGGAGGAGGAGGAGGAGTAGGAGGAGGAGGAGGAGGAGGCGGAGGAGGAGGACGAGGAGGAGGAGAAGGAGGAGGAAGGAGGAGGCGGAGGAGGAACGTGTCCGGGGGTGGGGCAGCTGGGCCGTCCAGGGGCCGGCCTTACGTGGGGGGGGCCCTCGAGGGGGCCGTCTCGGTGTGCGCTCGTCGGGGCTTCGCGTGGGCAGCATCCCTGGGCGATCGCAGGAGTGCCTGGAGCTGCGCGGGGCCGTTCCCAGAACCCCCCCGAGCAATGAAAAAAAGCGAGTCGGGAGGTTTTTCGCTACTTTCGGCCTCTGGGGGCCCTTACCCGGCCTCGGGAACGTCAACAAAAGACTCAGGATGGCAAACCGGTCCCGAGGAAGGGGTCCAGACTTCTGGGGGTCGACGCCATGAAAAAATCATGACGTCGGGGGTCTGGGTTCTGGGCCTGTCATTGGGAACATGAGCTACGTCATTTGAAGATACAAAATCAATGCTTCATTTTTGGCCTCGCGGGGCCGTCTTCGGAATCCTCGTGGGCCCGCTTGAGCAGTCCCGGGGGCCTCTTGGGCAAGCTTGGGGCCATGGTGGGGGTCTGGGGCCGTCTGGGAGTCTTGTCAGGGCCCTCCTGGGCAGCTCCTGGGCGCCTTGGCGGGCAACTTGAAGCTCTGTTAGGCTCTCCAGGCCCTGTTCTGGGCCATCTTGGGGCCCTCCTTGGCCGTTTTGGTGGGCGTGTGAGGGCCTCTTGGGCCATCTCGGTGCGATCTTAGAAGGACCTGGAGATATGAGGGGGGCCGTTCTGGGCCCGTCATAAAGGGAAGAACAAGGAAAACCTTTGAACCTACATATTTGTTGCTTGTTGTTTCGCCTCGTGGTGCCGCTACCGGGGTCCTCCTGGCCCTCGTGGGCCATCCCAGCGGCCTTTGGGGCCATCTTGGGGCCAGGGCGAGGGTCCCGGGCCGCCCACGAGCCCAGCGCGGGCCCTCTCGCTGTGCTGCTCCTGGGGCCCTTTTGGGAGGCCACTCGAGGTTCGGCTCTCCGAGGCCTGCCTCGGGCCGTCTTGGAGCACTCACGGGCCATCCTGGTGAGCGCTCGTGCCGTCTTGGTGTGGTCCTAGAAGGACCTGGGGCCGTGTGGGGGGGGGGGGCCGCGCTGGGCACGTCCTGGGAAGAACGTGCAGTTCGCTTGTTTCTGGTGGTAACCCGTGGGGCCGTCGTCGGGGTCCTCCTGGGCCCCTGCGGCCGTCGCGGCGGCCTAACCTGGCCATCTTGGGGCCACGGTGGGGGGTCGGCTAGGCGTAAGAGTGACCTCTCGCAGGAGTGACCTCTCTGGTGCGGGGCACGGGCGGGTCCCCTGATGGCCGAAAACGCAACGGCAGCAGCCGCCTGCGCGCCCAGGTTCGGCCCCCCCGCGGCCCCCCCAAAGCCGCGCACCAAACTGGACATCGCTCGGACGTCCATTTCCTGTGTTTTTTTCGGTTTCGTGCGTGGTTTTTTCGCCAAATGATCAAGGATGCTCCTCGATGCTCCTCGCCGGGGAGAAAAAACGCACACGTCAGAGCGATGCCAGGCAAAGGTCACTCTTACCCAGGGTCGCTCCTGCCTGTAGCCGAGGGGGCTGGAGGCGCCTGGGCGCCTGGCCCAGGCCCTCGCGCGCCCTTCCTGGGGCCCCACTGGGAGACCCCATGGTGCCCCGAGGGCGCTCCGGGCACTCTGGGCCGCTCGAGGGCGCTTCGGGCGATCGGGGGGCAGCCTCTCCACTAAAAAAAAACCTTCTCTCGCACGCGCAGCGCCCAGAATCGTAGTGCGGACGACGCTGGGCTGCAGCTTCGCCTCCCGCATCTCGCTCAGCAGCGCCAGCGCCCGCGGCCACTGCTCGCCCTTCGCGGACGCGCTGATCCCAGCGCTGTAGCTGACCAGGGCTGACCCACGGCCTTCCGGCCGCGGAATCTGCCCGCCATGGTGTGGACGTGGGAGTGGAGCGTCTCCAGGGCCTCGCGGGGGGGGGAGAGTTGGAGGGGACGGTGTGGATGGAGGAGGTGGCCGCTGGAGGGGGAGGTGGGCGAGGGATGCAAACAAGCAGGATTGAAGGCAGGAACGCGGTGGTGGAAGCGGAATCAGTGGAAGCACACCCATCCCAGACCCCCGACGTAATGATTTTTTCATTACGTCGACCCCCAGAGGTCCCGACCCTTTCCCCATGACCGGCTTTGCATCCTGAGTCGTTTTTTGACGCTCCCGAGGCCCGGTGAGGGCCCCCGGAGGCCGAAAATTGGGAAAAACCTCCCGTCATGATGTTTTCATTGCTCGAGGGGGTCTGGGATGTAGGCACGACGTGGTGTGGACAGAAGCCGTTTGTTTCTCACCCCACGCTCCGTGCTCATCACGGCTTCTGCGGGGCGTGGCGCCGTGAGAAGTTGCCGAATGAGAATTCTATCTGGTAGTGCGGTGAGGATGGGGCCGGTGGGCGCGGCCTAAGAGGCCCGCAAGAGGGCGCGGCCTAGGAGGCCCGCAAGAGGGCGCCGAGACGGCTCAAGAGTCTCAAGAGGTCCCCAGGATGGGCCAAAAGGCTTCCCAGACGGCCCAAGAGGGCTCCACTAACTCCCTAAGACGAGCCCTGGTGTGAGGGCACGACTCGTGCCTTACGAACGCGCTGCCCCAAGACGTCCCCCAAAAGCCCAGAGATGGCTCCCAGAGGGTCCAAGAGGCCCCAAAGACGACGCTGTAAGTTCGACGCTCCCCAAGGGAGAAGCATCAAAGGCCTCTTGAGGGCCATTTGGGGGCCTCTTTTCGTCCTCCTGGGGGTCTCTCGGGGCCCTCTTGGGCCGTCTTGAGTGCCTCTTGGGCCGCCTTGGAGCGATCTGGGGCCGTCTTGGGCGCCTCTGGGGCCATCTTGTCGCCGTCTTGGGGCCATTCTTGGGCGCTCTTGGGGCTGGCTTGGGTGCCTCTTGGGCCGTCTCGGGCGCCTGTGGAACCGTCCTGTGGCCGTCTCGGGCCGTTTTAGAGCCCTCCTGGGGGCGTCTTGGGGCGATCTTGGGGGCCTGTACAAGGGGGAAAAATACGAGGCGCACGGGCGCCTTGTTGTTCTGGGTGGCTGGTGCGGCCCAAGAGCTTCCTCCTCCTCCTCCTCCTCCTCCTCCTCCTCCTCCTCCTCCTCCTCCTCCTCCTCCTCCTCCTCCTCCTCTTCGCTCGGAAGCTTCCGGCAGGCGGTTCTGGGGGTGCCTCGGGCCTCTCGGGGGCCTCTCGGGGGCCTCATAAGGAGCTTCTGGGGGGGGGGGGGGGGGGGGGGGGGGCGCCTTTCGGAGGCCTGCTGGCGGCCTCTGGGGCCATCTTGGGGCAGAAGGTCGCGAAACGTGAGTTCGAGCTTCCCCTCGGAGCCCTCCTCATGGGCCGTCTTGGGAGCCTCTGGGGGCGATGTTGGGGCCTCTTGAGCCGTATGCGGGCCCTCTTGGAAGCCTCTTGGGCCGTGCTGGGGCATCTTTGGGGACTCTTCGGCCGTCCTGCAGCGTCGAAAATCCGAACACACGAGAACGCTAAACTCCTTCAAACGCACAAGACAAATCAATGATTATGGACTCTCTGGGGGGGCCTCTCGGAGCTCTCAAGGTGCACGGCTTCCCCCAGGGCCGTAGGCGACCCGAGGAGGAGGAGGAGGAGGAGGAAGAGGAGGAGGAAGAGGAGGAGGAGGAGGAGGAGGAGGAGGAGGAGGAGGAGGAGGAGAAGGAGGAGGGGGAGGGGGAGGGGGAGGAGAAGATGGAGAGAGGAGGAGGGGAGAAGGAGGAGGAGGAGGAGGAGGAGGAGGAGGAGGAGGAGGAGGAGGAGGAGGAGGAGGAGGGACGAGGAGGAGGGACGAGGAGGAGGAGGGACGAGGAGGAGGAGGAGTACGACGAGGAGGAGAAGGAGGAGGAGGGACGAGGAGGAGGAGGAGGAGGAGGAGGAGGAGGAGGAGGAGGAGGACAGGTCGCCTGAGCCCTTCGGAGACCCTCCACCTCTAGGGTCGTGATGCGGCCCTTTTACGAAGAACGAGCGAGCGAGCGAACGAACGAACCACCCTAGCGGACACCTGTCCGGGCCTGCTGAGGCCAGGTGGGTGGGGCCGGGGCCCCTGTGTAGACACACAGGCATGCATCGGAAGTGAGACCCTGCTGGGCCGCGCGAGCAACATGCTGGGCACTTCGCCCTCTGCTGAGAGGGAAACGCGACGACACAAAAATTCTCAAGAACATGAGAAGCCACTCGCAGAAACATTGGTATCACGAAGGTACTGGCGATCTCGTGGACCGTCTGGAGGCGTCTCGGGTCATCTTGGACCGTGTTGGGGCCCTCTTGGGCCGTCATGGAGCCGCTCGGGGGGAGCCTGGAGCGCAGGGGCTGGTTGGGGCTATATTTGCTGTTTTTGATCCGTTTTCCTTCTGTTGGATTTGCACGCGGTTCCCCCAGCATTGTAGTATAGATGACGTTGGGCTCTAGCTTCACCTCCCACATTTCGCTCAACAGCGCCAGCGCCCGCTGCCACTGCTCGCCCTTCTCGCACGCGCTGATCCCAGCATTGTAGCTGAACCCGTGGCTTTCGGCCACGACAAATTCTATGACTTTGCTTCGGGGGTGGGGGGGTCGGGCCGGCTCTATGGGGCCTGCGATATGATGTGCCTCTCGCCTCTCGTCCGCCCCCCTCTCTTGGAGGGAATGGTGAAGCCACTTAGGCCGCCTTGGGCGCCTCTTGGGCCGTCTTGTGGCCGTCTTGGGCCGTCTTGGGCGGCTCTTGGGGCTGTCATTGGTGCCTCCTGGGTCGTCTTGAGCGCCTCTTGGACTGTCCTGGGGCCGTCTTGGATCGTCTTGGGGCCCTCACGGGGGCATCTCGGGGCTATCCTGGGGGCCGGTCTGGCCGTCGTGGACGCGTCAGAAAAGAGAAACACAATCATGCCCCAAATGCACGTTTTCCGAAGGGAATGTGGCAGTTTTTGCCTCTAGGGCCTCTCTTGGGGAGTCCTCCAGGGCTCCAGGGCCGTCTTGGGGGCCTCCTGGCCTGCCTCGGGGGCCTCTGGGATCGCTGGGGCGGCCTCTTGAGCGGGTCGGAGCCGTCTTGGGGCCGTCGGGGCGGTCTCTTGAGCGTCTGGGGCGCCGTCTTGGGGCCAGCGGGGCGCCCTCTTGAGCGTCTGGGGCGCCGTCGCGAGCGGCTCGCGGCCGTCTTTCTCGCACGCAGCGTTCCCGGCATTGTAGGAGAGACTATAGGGCCGGCCCTCCGGCCGCGGAGTCTGCCCGCCATGGCGTGGGCGTGGAAGTGGAGCGTCTCCGGGGCCTCGCGGGGGGGGGGGGAGTTGGAGGGGACGGCGGGGATGGTGGTGGCCGCCGGAGGGGGAGGTGGGCGAGGGATGCAGGCAAGCAGGCCTGAAGGCAGGGACGCGGTGGTGGAGGCGGTGCTAGGAGTGGTCGTGGGGCGTTCGGGGGGCCTTTTGGAAGGCTTTTCGGCCGTCTGGAGACTGCCTTGGCTATCTTGGGACTCTCTGAAGCCGTCTGGAAGCCATCTGGGGCCGACTCCAGAATTGGCCTTGTTGGGCCTCCCTTGGGGCCGTCTAGGGGGCTGCTCGGCCGTCTTGCGAGTCCCCGCAGCCGACTTAAGGGGCTCCGAGGCCGTCGTGAGATCTCTCTTGGGAGCTCCCTGGGCGACCTCTGGACGATTCGGGAGGCTTGTCGGAGCGGATGGGGCGTCTTGCGGCCAGAGAAGCGATCGCAAGAGGAACTGCGGAAACACCTTGGGGATATTGATCGTTGTTCGTCCTCGCGGCCCTCTCAGAGGCCATATGGGAGCCTTGTGGAACCTGGTGGGGGGCCTTCTCGGGCCGCCTCCCAGACCCCCTACGTAATGTTTTTTTCATTACGTGGACCCCCAGAGGTCCCAACCCTTTCCCCATGACCGGCTTTGCATCCTGAGTCGTTTTTTGGCGCTCCCGAAGCCCGGTGAGGGCCGTCGGAGGCCGAACATTAGGAAAAACCTCCCGTCATGATTTTTTAATTACTCGAGGGGGTCTGGGCTGGGAGCCCTCTTGCGCGGCAGAAGGGGCGCTCTGGGGCCTTTCGGGCCACTCGGGAGGGTCCTCTCCGGGCAGGTCGCCGGCGCCCCACGAGCGGGGCCGCGGAAGCGCCGCCGCCACGGGCCCGGCGGGCGCACTTGACACCCCCCCTGGGCACGCAGTTTGCCCGGCATTTGACTACATACCAGACCACCCCAACCCAACCCGAAGACCCGAATTTCGGGTGGGGGGGGGTAAGGGTTCCACATGTGTTTTTTCAATGTTTCCCGACCCCCCCCCCCCACTGGAAATCGAGGGTAAATCTGAGCCTTCGGGTTGGGTTGGGGTGGTTTGGTGGGTGGTGAGTACTGTAGTATAGATGACGTTGGGCTCCAGCGTCGCCTCTTTCATCTCGCTCAGCAGCGCCAGCGCCCGCTGCCACTGTTCGCCCTTCTCGCACGCGCTGATCCCAGCATTGTAGCTGACTAGGGCAGACCTGTGGACTCCGTCCACGACATCAGCTCGACGTGGCGAGGGGTCTCTGGGCAAGCGCGGGGGGGTGCGGCTGCAGGGCCGAGAAAGGCAATCATGATGGCGTCGGGCTCCAGCTTGGCTTTCCACATCTCGCAGTGCAGCGCCAGGCCCCGCTGTGTTCCTCAGCTGCTGCTGCTGCTCGGAGGTCCTGCTGCTTCCTCCCCCTCCTCCTCCTCCTCCGCCTCCGCCTCCTCCTCCTCCTCCTCCTCCTCCTCTTCCACCTTCTTCTCCTCTTTCGCTGGATTCTCCATGCCCTCGGTCGGCAATCGTCGATCCTACGACGACTCTCCCCAACAGAGAAACATCGAAGGCCCTCGGAGCGTCCAACATTGTTCTTTTGTGCCTTCGATATGCTGGTCGCCTCTCGTCCGCTCCCCCCCTCCTGGAAGCAATTCTGAAGCCACTTAGGGCTTCGTGGGGGCCGTTTGGGGATCTCTTGGGGCGTTTTTGCCTGCGATATGCCTGTCGCCTCTCGTCCGCTCCCCCGCTCCTGGAGGGAATTCTGAAGCCACTGAAGGCTTCGTGGGGGCCGTTTCGGAGCCTCTTCGGCCTTCTTTTGGGCCTCCCGGGGGGGCTCTTAGGGCCCTCTCGGGCCGTCTTGGGTGCCTCTTGGGCCGTCTTGGGGCCGTCTGAGGCCCGCCTCGGCGCCTCTTGGGCTGTCTTGGGCCGTCTTGGGCCGCTCCTGGGGCCGTCTTGGGTGCCTCTTGGGCTGTCTGGGGCGCCTCCTGGGCCGTCCTGGGGCCGTCCTGGGGCGTCTTGGGACCGTCTCGGGGCCCTCCTGGCCCGTCTTGGGGCTCTCTTGGGGTCCTCTTCGGCCGTCTTGGAGCGGTCGGGGGGACTTCTTGGGCCGTCTTGGAGCGTCGGGAAGCCGAAGAGGCGAGGAGGCCGAAAACATAGAAAAACACAATAGAAATCGACGATTTCTGTCGCTCGGGGCCCTCTTGGGAGGCCTCTTGGAGGCCTCTTCGGGCGTCTTGGACGCCTCTTGGGCCGTCTGGGGCGAATCTCGGGCGTCTTGGGCCCATCTTTAAGCGTGCCGGGGCTCTCCGGGGCCGTCTTGGGGGCTTCTGGGGGCCCTCTCGACATGTCCTGGAGCCTGCCTGGGCGGCCCGGAGCGGCCCGGGGCGGTTTTGACTCATTGGAGCCTGCGCCCTTCTGGCACGCACTGGGCCCTGCAATGTAGTAGAGATGACTAGGGCTGACCCGTGGACTTCGTCCACGTTTTCCAGCGTGGACAGTGTGGGTGTGTTGCTGGATGACTGCGTACTGCATGCTGAATTGCTTGACGATTGCTTGTGCCGTGCGAAACTTCCGAGAAGAGAAACATCCAAGGCCCTCGCAGTGTCGTCCCAGACGGCTCCTTTGGGTCTGAGAGGTGTCTCTCGCCTCTCGTGAGCACCTCTCTCGTGGTAGGCTCATAGGGCCTCCTGGGAGCCGTTTGGGAGCCTCTGGGAGTCTCTTGGGAGCCTCTTGGGGGTCTGCCGGGGCCCGTCGGGGGCCCCGTGGGGCCTCCTGGAGGCCTCTTGGGGTCTCCTGGGACTTTCTGAGGGCGGATAGATGGATATTTTGGTCTGTGGTCCCTCTCTTGGGCCTCTCTTGAGGCCTTCTTGGTGGCATTTTGGGCTCTCCTGTGCGCCTCTTGGGCCGTCATGGGGCCCTCTTGGGCCGTCTTGGAGCTCTCTTGGGGGCCTCTTCGGCCGTCCTGGAGCGGTCTTGGGGGCCTCTTGGGCGGTCTTCGAGCGTCGGGAAGCCGACAAGGAGAGACCGCAAACAACATCGAAAAACAACCAATAACATTCCACGACTCTTGCCTCTCGGAACCCTCCTGAGAGGCCTCTTGGGCCGTCTTGGAGACCTCTTGGGCCGTCCTCGATCATTGCGCCGGCGGCTCGCGGCGCTGGCCGGGCCGCCGGATTGAGGCCAATGCCAGCAGCTCCGGGCTGAGCTGCTGCTCCTTGTTTCAACCCCCCTCCCTTCCCCTCCCCTCCCCCTCCTCCTCCTCCTCTGTGCCACAGGGCTTCCTTCGCGCTGATAAAGAAAGTACTTCCCAGCTCCATAGCTTGCCTTCAGCTCGCATTCAGTAGAGAAAACCAACAACGCCTCGGCCGTCTTAGGGGGCGTCCTGGGGCCCGCTTGGCCCGCCTTGCGGCCTCCCCGGGCGGCCTGGGGCGGCCCAGGGCCAGCCCCAGGGCGGTGTTGCGCCTTCGGGCTCCCCCGCCCTCCTGGCACGCGGCGCCCCCGGCGTTAGAACATAGACTAGCCTCCTCCTCCTCCTCCTCCTCCTCCTCCTCCTCCTCCTCCTCCTCCTCCTCCTCCTCCTCCTCCTCCTCACACACACTTCCGCCGCCTACCCTGTCACGTTGTCCTTTAGCTCCTTCCTGTGATCGCACATCCCGTCGCCATCGACGGCCAATACCTTCAGGGTCGGCGGCACCGGCCGTGAGGCCTTCACACTATAGACATGGGGCTGACCCGCGGCCTTCCGGCCGCGGAATCTGCCCGCCGTGGCGTGGACGTGGAAGTGGAGCGTCTCCGGGGCCTCGCGGGTAAGGGGAGAGTTGGAGGGGACGGCGCGGATGGAGGAGGTGGCCGCCGGAGGGGGAGGTGGGCGAGGGATGCAGGCAAGCAGGCCTGAAGGCAGGAACGCGGTGGTAGTGGCGGTGTCAGCGGAAGCACACCCATGTAGGCACGACATGGTGTGAACAGAAGCTGGTTCTGACGCCGCAGTCCGTGTTCATCATAGCTTCTGCGGGGAGGGTAGCCGTGAGAAGTTTATCTGCTCTTCGCAGGGGCCGAATGATAATTTTATCTGGTAGTGTGGTGACAATGGGGCCAGTGGGCGCGGCCTAGGAGGCCCGCAAGAGGGCGGCGAGACGGAACTCCCTCAGATGGGCCCCAGTGCGAGGACACGAATCGACCTTTCGAGCGCACCGCCCCAAGACGTCCCCAAGTGGCGCAGAGATGGCTCCCAGAGGGTCCAAGAAGCCCCCAAGGCGATGCTAGAAGTTCGACGCTCCCCAAGAGAGAAGCATCCAAGGCCTCTCGGGGGCCGCTTGGGGGCCTCTTTTCGTCATCCTGCGGGTCTCTCGGAGCCCTCTTGGGCAGTCGTGAGTGCGGCTTTGGCCGTCTTGGGGCGATGTGGGTCCGTCTTGGGCGCCTCTCGGACCATCTTGGGACAGTCTTGGGGCCATCTTGGGCCAATATTGGACGCTCTTGGGGCTGTCTTTGGTGTTTCTTGAGCCGTCTCGGGCGCCTCTGGAG
Organism: Prorocentrum cordatum; assembly: GCA_963575745.1. Classification (NCBI taxonomy): domain Eukaryota; class Dinophyceae; order Prorocentrales; family Prorocentraceae; genus Prorocentrum; species Prorocentrum cordatum. The sequence goes on along the minus strand of CAUYUJ010001577.1, from coordinate 77,387 downwards.
CCGTCCCGGACGGCCCGGAGACCGTCTTGGAGACTGTCCAAACGGAAAGGCTTGGAGACAGGGCGGTGGGGGCCTCTACAGCCGTCTTGGAGACGGGGCGGTGGGGCCGTCTTGGGCCATTATTAACTGCTCTTGGGGCTGTCTTAGGTGCGTCTTGGGCTGGCTCGGGTGCCTCTGGAGCCGTCCCGGGGCCGTGTGGGGCCGTTTGGGGGGCCCTCTTAGGGGGCGTCTGGGCGCGTCTTGGGGCGAGCTGGGGGGCCCGTATAGCCGTCTTGGACGCTGCGAGGACGAAAAAGCAGTATACATTGACGATGTACGTTTCCCGTCGGGACTGACGATTTGGGCCTCTTGGGGCTCTCCTGGAGGCCCACCTTGGCAGTCTCAGTCTTGAGCCTCCTGGCATGCCTTGGGGGCCTCTGGGGCTGCCTTGCGGCTCCCAAGGGTGCTCTGAGGCCATCTTGGCGCCCCCCGGAGCCTCTCGGAGCCGTCCCGTTGGCCATTCGTGGCTGCTCTTGGGGCCGTCTTGGGTGCGTCTTGGGCCGTCTCGGGCGCCGCTGGAGCCGTCCCGGGGCCGTGTGGGGCCCTTTGGGGGGCCTCTGGGCGCGTCTCGGGGCGAGGTGAGGGGCCTTTCTAGCCGTCTTGAACGCTGCGAGGACGAAAGAACGAAGATAGTGACAATGCTCGTTTCCCGTAGGGAAATGGGCGATTTTGGCCTCTTGGGGCTCTCCTGGAGCCGTCCTGGGCCGTCTTGGAAGCCTCCTGGCCTGTCTTGGACGCCTCACTCAAGACAGAGGACCTTCTCGCACGCGCGGGCCCCTGCATTGTGTAAAAGAATAATGTGAACCCGCGTGGATACATCCAAGGTGTGCTGCGGGAAGCTCGCGGGAAGCCTCGGGAGGGTGTCGGGGACACTCCAGGGGCTCAGGGGCTATCGTGGGGGCCATGAGACATGTCGGCGAGAGAGGTATGCCTCGCGTGTCGCTGGCGGACAGAGTTGTGGGGCGTCAGGGGGAGCTCCGAGACGTCTCGAGGGGCCTGTTTGGTGGGCTGTTAGATTCCCCCTGTGGATTTTCTGGTCCTCTTGGGTGTCTCGGGGAGGCTTTGGGGGCTAGAATGTGGGTCTCCAATAGTCGCGCTGAGGCAGATGCCGCGGCATCGCGCTTCCAGACCTATCTTGGCGTCGGGCGGTGAGGTGTCTTGGAAGGCTCTGTAGTCCGAGGTGGCTGAGGACGGGGACGACGGCGACAGCGAGCAGGATTGCGACGACGACGACGACGACGACGACGACGACGACGACGACGGCGGCGGCGACGCCCGACGACGACGACGACGACGACGACGACGACGACGACGACGACGACGACGACGACGGCGGCGACGGCGGCGACGTCGACCACGACGGCGACGGCGACGGCGACGGCGGCGACGGCGACGACGACGGCGACGACGGCGACGGCGACGGCGACGGCGACGACGACGGCGGCGACGACGACGACGACGGCGTCGACGACGACGACGACGACGGCGGCGACGACGACGACGACGACGACGACGACCTCGGCTTAATACCCTTCAGCGGTTGTCGTGACCTCTTCGAATTTCCTTCCGGCTGGACGTCTGGCCTTCAAACGCCTGTACGATTCTGATTGTGTGCGGGTCCCTAGGGCAACTTTTGGGGACCTCTTGGGTGGTCCTCGGAGACGACGACGACGACGACGACGACGACGACGACGACGACGACGACGACGACGACGACGACGACGACGACGGCCTCGGATTTAGATCCTTCAGCGGCTGTCGTGGCCTCTTCGAATTTCGTTCTGGTCGGACGTGTGGCCTTCAAACGCCTGTTGCGATTCTGATTGTGTGCGGGCCCCTAGGGAAGCTTTTGGGGACCTCTTGGGTGGTTCTCGGTCAACGACCCCCGTAATCGGCAGGGTGACTTGGGCCGTCTCGGCGGCGCCTCCCGTGGCCCACTCGGGGCTCTCTGGGGTGCCTCTTGAAGGGTCCGTTTGGGGCTCTTTTGGGCCGTCGCAGGGCGCTCTGGAGCCGTCCTGGGGCCCTCTTGGGCCGTTTTGGAAGGCTCGGGCTGTCTTGGGACCCTCGTGGGGCCGCCTTGGGCTCTCTTGGGGGCCGCCTGTGGCCCTCTCGGGGCTTTCCTGGGGGCCTTTTCGTGCCCTCCGCGGTCCGTCCTGGGCTGTCCGGAAGCTCCCTGGGGCCGTCTCGAGGTCCTCTTGGGCCGTCTTGGGGCTCTCTTGGGTGCCTCTGGGGCAGAGTTGGGAGAGGAGGAGAAGGAGGAGGAGGAGGAGGAGGAGGAGGAGGAGGAGGAGGAGGACGAGGAGGAGGAGGAGGAGAGGAGGAGGAGGAGGAGGAGAAGAGGAGGAGAGGAGGAGGAGGAGGAGGAGGAGGAGGAGGAGTTGGGGCGGTCCTGGAGGCTCATCCGGCCGTCTTGGACGCTCCGCCGGCCCAGAGAGCGAGTCTGCCACGAACTTTTACTTTTGTCCGAAGGGGTGCGGGGGCAATCTGCTGGCTCGCGGGGGGCCCTTCGGGGGGCCGCAGGCGGCGGCTTGAGGAGGAGGAGGAGGGAGGAGGGAGGAGGAGAGGAGGAGGGAGGAGGAGGAGAGGAGGGAGGAGGAGGAGGAGGAGGAGGAGGAGGGGGGGAGGGAGGAGGAGGGGGAGGAGGAGGAGGAGGAGGAGGAGGAGGAGGAGGGGGAGGAGGGGAGGAGGAGGGGGAGGAGGAGGAGGAGGGGCGCGTACTGCATGCTGGGCTGTCTGACGACTGCTCGTGCTGTACGCTCCTTGCTGGCTCTAGCTTCGCCACTTGCAGCCGGCCTCGCGAGCGTCCAACACGGCTCGTTGGGTATGAGGCTCCTCCCTCCTCCCTCCTCCCTCCCTCCTCCCTCCTCCCTCCTCCCTCCTCCCTCCTCCCTCCTCCGCCCTCCGCCCTCCGCCCTCCGTCCTCTTCCCTCCTCCCTCCTCCCTCCTCCCTCCTCCCTCCTCCCTCCTCCTCCCTCCTCCTCCCTCCTCTCTTCAGGCACCCCTCTCTTGGAGGTAAATTCGAAGGCACTTAGGACCTCCTGGGCGCCGTTTGGGGGCCTCTTGGGGCTCTTTTGGCCTCCTGGGGGGGCTCTTTGGGGCCCTCTTGGGCCTCCTGGGGCCGTGTTGGGCGCCTCTTGGGCGCCTCTTGACCCATCTTGGGCCGCTCTTGGAGCTGTCTCGGGTGCCTCTGGAGCTCTCTTGGGCGCCCCTTGGGCCGTCCTGGGTCTGTCTGAGGCTGCCTTGGCGCCGCCAAGAGGCTCATTTTGGAGCTTCTTGGGGGAATCTCGGAGGCCTGCAGGGCGTCTTGGACTCCGTGGATCTGATCCAAACGGAAATGCCAAAATTCTCCGAATCCCGGAGGAATTTGGACGATTTGTCATCGTACAGGCCCTCTTCAGAATTCTCTTGGAGGACCCATGGGGCGTCTGGGAAGCATCTGGAGACGTCTTGGGGCTGCTTGGGCGCCTCGCGGGCTGCCTTGGGGCCCTGTTGGGCCGTCTTGAGCTGCTCTTGGAGCCCTCTGATGCTCCTCTTGGGTTGTCTCGCGGCCTCTTGGGCCGTCCTGGGTCTGGGGTCGGCCTGGGACGGTTTTGGAGCCACTTGGCCCTGCGTCAGTCTGGCACGCGGCGTCCCCAGCGTTGTAGCATAGACGACGTTGGGCTCCAGCTCCGCCTCCCGCATCTCTCTGAATACTGCCAGCGCCCGTTGCCAATGTTCGCCCTTCTCGCAGGCGCTGATCCCGGCGCTGTAGCTGATGGTGTCGGGCTCCAGCTTCGCCTCCCGCATCTGCATGAGCAGCGCAAGCGCCCGCTGCCACTGCTCGCCCTTCCCGCACGCGCTGATCCCAGCATTGTAGCTGATGATTAGGGCTGACCCGTGGACTACGTCCACTCGCGGCCGGAGGGGGAGTGCCGCCAGGCGCAGTCAATTGCGTTAGGCGCCACGTTGGTTTCCCACTTCTCGCTGAAAAGCTGGCCGGCGGTTCGGCGTGGCCGGCGGGAAGGGGGGGAGGGGCAGGAGGGGCGCGTGAGGACAGATGGCGTCGGCAGGAGGATACTTGGACCACTGGCTCGCTCGGGGGGCAGTTTCGGCCTGGAGGTTCCACAGAGGGGGGCTCCCTCGGATTTGCCCCAGGTGTATTTTTTTTTGGGGGGGTGCGTCGCATGCAGCCGCAGCCACGAGAAGCCTGGCCGCAGGACCGAGGCGCGGGCGTAGGCGCCGCAGACATCGGCGCGGCACGCCCCGAGACGGAGGGCGAGAGCGGGCTCGACGAGGCGGGGGGGCGGGCGGGCAGCCGGGGGCTCGAGGACTGCTCTTCGATGGCCCCCCGGGGCCCGACAGCGGTCCACCGAGGCCGCTCGAGGGAGCAACCGCCGGCGGAAAACGGCAGAGCGTTGGAGGTTTTTTGGCGGAGAGAAGGGGGGGGAGGGAGGGAGGGAGAGGCAGGGGGAGGGAGGAGGGAGGGAGGGAGGGAGGGAGGGGGGGGGGGGGACGGAGGGAAGGAGAGACAGGGGGAGAGAAGAGAGCAAGCACTGCAGCGATCTTTCGGCCGGCTCGCTATGGCGGTCGCAGCGGACGCGCGCCCGCGGGCTCCTCGCGAAGGCGCGCCTTCGCAGGCGTGGTGCGGCCCTCTGACGAGAAGGCGAGAGCAAGCCCGACGACGAGGGGGGAGGACGGGGAAGGGGGGGGGTCGAGGATCGAACATGGAGGGGGCTGGCGAGGCGGAGGATGGACGGGTCGAGGGTTGCAGGCCGTGGGAGCAGGACGAACGCTCCAGGGTCAGAAGGAGAGAGAGCTGGGGGGCCGAGGACCGTCGAGGGGGAGGCGCGCTGCCTGGACGATGCCCCGGCCCGGCCGCGCGGCCGCAGCTCCCGCGGCTGGGAGGCGAGGGGGGCCCTTGCCCCGCCGCGGGCGCTTCCCGGCGTGAGGCTGCACGGCGCGGCTCTGCCGAGAGGGGGGCGCCCCCGGGCGCCCGCCACCTCGTCTCTGAGCTTCCCGGGGGCTTCTGGCCTGGAAAAGTGTGCCGGCCGAGTCCGCGGGGTGGGGGGGGCCACGCTGCGCCGATCCGTGGCGCGCTGGTCCCCGCGTGCTCCCAGGGACGAGTGCGTCGCGCAGTGGGCGCGGGCGCACGCGGGCAGAACGTTTCGCAGAGGTGGCCGAAGATGCTCCCAAACGGTTCCGAGGCGCGCTCGCGGAAGAGGAGGCCCAGGCGAGCGCGCGTCGAAGGGCCCCCCCCAAGAGAAAAGCCGGGAGCGGCACGGCGCTCGCACGGCCGCAGCCCCGCCGCGGGACAGCCCCCCCCGAAGCAAGAGAGGACCCCGAAGGCAGCAGCTTCGCGGAGAAGGGAGGCGCCGCAGCGGCAACGCAGCGTCGAAGCAGCTGGAGGAAAGCACAAGGAGCGGGGATAGAGGGGAGACGGTCAGAAGGAAGTGGAAGGGAAATGGGGGGGGTGGCAGAGGAGCAGAGCCGCGCGGTCTTGGACAGCGCCCGCCTCAACAATTCGCGCTCGCAGGGCGCAGCCTGCCGCGCGGCGCTGAAAGCCGCGCCGCAAGCGAACCAAGCGGCGAGGCGGGGGCGCGGTGCTTCGCCGCCTGCTGCGGCGCGTCTGTGCAAAAGGAAGCCGCACCGCTGCGCTGCGCCGTCCGGGCGACCGGGATGAGAACCGCATCGAACGACAGGGAGGCAGCGCGGCCCCCCCCGGGCGCGACAAGCAAGGGCGTTGCCACTGCAGTAGAATAACCACGTGCACGCACGCGCCCGTGGAAACAAACAGGCACGCGCGTCGAAACAGGGATGCCGCCGCGCAGCGCAGCGCGATCGCAAAGCAGGGAAACCGCCGCCACGCAGCGCGGCGCGACTGCGAAGCAGAGCAGGGGCGCGCCGCAACAAGAATACCGCCACACTGCGCAGCACGACTGCGAAGCTGCAGAACTATGCCGAAACGACGATGCCACCACGCAGTGCAGCATGGCTGTGAAGCCGAAGCACACGTGTCAAACCTATGCGAAGTTGCGAACATTAGTACGCCGAAAGTGCCCTGACCAATACGAGTCACACGCCAACGCTTTGCTGCAGACGCGCCGCTGAGGCTCGCGGGCCCCCCGCCTGGCAAAAATCCCAGCCAAATCCGGGCCGCCGCCCAGCAAAATCATAGCCTAGTCCCAGCCGCCGCCCAACCGCCGTCCAGCCGCCGACCCCCCAAAAAGCTGCCACCCCTCCAAGAAAAACCGCCAGCAAAATCCCAACCGAATCCCCGCCGCGGCCCAGCCGCCGCCCAGCCAAATCCCAGCCACGGGCCTCTCCCCGAGGGCCTCAACATGGCCTCATGGGACCTCGCAGGAAGGAGGGGTGCGATGGATGACGGGAGGAGCGCGATGCAGGATCATGGCTGCAAGGAGGGGCGGGAGGGACGGCGAGGAGGGCGCGAAGGGAAGGCGGGAAGGCGACTAAGGAAGGAAGGAGGAGGAGAGAGGCGAAAGAAGGACGGATGAGGGAGGCGAGAGGGAAGACAACGGAAGAGGAGAGGAGGAAAGGAGGAGGGACCACCGATGATGATTGACAGAGGAAGAAGAAACGGAGAACAAGGGCTGGGGGGAGGGGACCAGGGATTGGGCCTGCGCAGACCTGGGAGCACATACCAATGATGCGAAGAAGAATAAGAAGAAGAAGAAGAAAAAGAAGAAGAAGCAGCATAATAACAGGGAACTGTTGGCGACAACGAGTACGATAGTGATGCTGGGAGCAAATGGTGACATGCTTGAACGGACGTTTTTGGCTTGATGTGGACCTCCGCCTCCGCAACAATGGGATACAATAGTCATGGGGCCGCCGTTTCTTTATCACGGGAAATGGCAACGTCGGCGCCAGGGCCGGCGCGCGCAAATCGCACTGGAGAAAGTTCGAAAAATGCGAATGACGAAGCGCGCACGAACGGTCGAGAAGCGGACGCAATCGTAACGATTCGGCGCCGTTCGCTACGACGCCATCGCTGGCTGCGCCAGCCTGACACGAGCACGCGCGAGAGACTGCCGCGCTCTAGCCACGCGGACCGCGCATTCCAAAAAGCTGGCCGTAAAGAAAAAAGCACGCGCAAAACTGTACGAGATCTCAGGTGGGTCAGCTGGACTTCGGCTTGTTTCTGTTCGAATTGCACTGGGGGGGGGTCACTTTTCGCCTGGGCCTCCTCACTCGCGGAGGAGCCCAGGGCAGAATTGAACACGAAAGTAGCGGGGTAGATTCTCTCCTCCCGGGGGGGGGTGCAACGCCGACACTCCGTGCTCCTATTCGGTTATTTAGTGACCACCTCTCCGCCGCGGCCCCAGGGACATGAGGTTGCGGGGCGTGGCCTGGGGAACTGTAGCCTCCATGCGATGACGGGGGGGGCGCTCAGAAGGCTTCGCCCGGGCGGAGCTGGGGCCGCGGCGCGAAAGGGGGAGGGGAGTCGGCATCTATGGGGCCGACCCCCCCTCCCGGGGGCCAGCATCTCTGGGCTGACCCGTGGACGATGTCCTCTCTCAGCAAGGAAGGGGGGGGTGGCGGGGGCGGGGATATTTCCGAGTGGCGCATCTCCAGTCCTTCTGCGCCGAGACGCTCCTGGAGCCGTGGAGAGCTTGAGGACAAGATTTAACGCCTGGGCAATGTGTTGAATCTGTCCGCGGCAGGCCGGAGGCCTCAGCGATGGTCCCCGGGAGCCGCGGACAAACTTTCACACGTCACCCTCGCGTTGAGTTTTGTCCTCAAGCTCGGGGGATGCGGGATTCTCACGTTAAGACTCGTCCTTGGGCCCCGACCCCGCGTCAAATTGCCCCCTCGGGCAGTCATGCCGCGCACTGTGGCGGCCTCGGTGAGCCTCCATGGGCTTGGGTCGGAGCCGTCGTAGGTGGCGTCGGGAGGCTCCTGGGGCGTCTTGGGGCTATCCTTGAGGGTGTCCGGGGCCGTCTGGAGCCATTCCGGGGCTTCCTGCGGGCATCGTCGGCGGCGGCGGCCGGAGCCTGAAAAAAACTGGAGGGGTGAAATCTTTTTTTAAAAAAAAAACTGAATGGAAATGCATGGTTTGGGCCTCTTCGGACCGTCGCTGGAGCCCTTGGGTTCCGAGAGTCGGGCGACTCGGCGCGTCCGTTTGTGCCGGACGACAAGATTTAACGCCTGGGTAACGTGTGAAATCTTGTCAGCGCCCTGGCCGGGGCCTCAGCGCTCGGCCCCGTGGGGCGCGGACAAAATTTCAGAACGGCACGCTCGCACGAAATCTCGTCCTCGGGCGAAGAGGGCGCGTTGAATTTCGTCCTCGAGCTCGCTGGAGGCGCCTGGGGGCGTTTCCCCGGGTTTTGATCAGCAGGCCCTTTTCGCACGCACGTACGCCTGCAGTGCGAACCCGTGGATTAAATCCATGGTGTGCTGGACCTAGGACTCGCACACTGTGGGTGAGCAGCTCGTCGAAGTTGAACAGCTAGGGGGTCCCTGGGGCCGTGTCGGGGGCATGTTGGGCCTCCTGCGAGCCTGTCTGGCGCGCGCTGAAGGCATCTGGCGGTTTTTGGGCGCCTCTGGGGCCGTTCTTGGGCTGCCCCCCAGAGTCTCGCCTGGGGGACAGCCCAGGAAGCTGACTGTGCGTGCGTGCCGTGAGGTTGCTGTCGGGAGGTCTCCCTCCCCCGCCACCCCCGAGGCCGGCTGCAGGGTTTGCTGCAGGCTCCGGGAGCCGTGGCTGGAGGCTGTTTTCGAATCTCCTGGGGTGTCTGCGCCATCTCGGAGCGGTCCACGGGATCTCGTGGTCTTGGGGCTGTCTTGGCGGCCACCTGAGTCTCTGCTCGGCCGTATGGGGGACAGCGAGATGCTGGCCCCTGAGTGGGCCCGGCGGCGGGGCGGCAACCAGATGCACGCAGCAGATTTCGTACCCCCTCGTTTCCATATCCCCCCCCCTGTTTTGTCTGGCCCTTGAGGCTGGTGTGCATGACGCGCCGCTGACGGCACCACCACCACAGCATTTTGCTTCTTCCGGTACTTCGCCACCGGGTTCCTGTTCAAGGCGTTCCTTTGCAAGCACATCGTCTTCGGCACCGCCTGATCCCGGGGCTTTGCCCTCTCTTGGCCTCGACGTGAGGCCCTGCCTTCTGCGTTCCCCCCTCTGATAAGTTCAAGCTGTGCGCGGCCCGCGGAGCTTCGACCGGAAGAGGTGCGCTCTCGACCCGCGGACCAAACAAGTTCTTGTCTGGCCCGACTTTGAGCCGTCGGGGGAAAGAGGAGGAGGAGGAGGAGGAGGAGGAGGAGGAGGAGGAGGAGGAGGAGGAAGAAGAGATCTCGGGCCACGTGGGACCGTCTCGGAGCCTGCTGGGGCCCGCCCGTGCTCGCCCGCTCGCTGCTCGGTGCTCTGCCGGCACGCGCTGCTGCAGGCCGCACCGGGAGGAGGAGGCGGTCGGCGTCAGCTTCGACGCCCACGCATCGCTGAGCAGCGACAGAGCCCGCTGCCACTGCTCGCCCTTCTCGCACGCGCTCACCCCAGCGTTGCAGCTGACCAGCGTGGAGTCGGGCGTGTCCCCCCGCAGGGGAATTTTCCACGAAAAATAAGAAATCATCAAACAATAATCGAAAACGGTCAACAAGTACTCAAACAATAGTCTCCAGACTATTTTTGTTGACTACCTTTGACTACTCCCCCTGCAGAGGGACAGGCCCGACTTAAGACTAGCGTGAACCCGTGGAACATCCACGGTTGGCAAGTCAGGGTGGCGGTGCCGCACGCGGCCTCCGCACGCGCACGGGTCGCCGAGGCCGAAGCGTCTGCACGGTTCCTCCGTCGCCCCAAACCCCAAGGGCTCCTAAGTTCGCGCTTCGCGCTGCGCGAAGCGCGAAGCGCGAATAACTTCGCGCTCTCGCGCCGCCCTCCCAAAGGGAGAAGAGGAGGACGAGGAGGAGGAGGAGAAGGAACGAGGACCGCGAAGCGCGAAGCGCGAATAACTTCGCGCCCTCGAGGGAGCCCTTGAAACCCGCTGTGTGGGGGCCCCCGAGTGACTGGCGCTTGGAAAGATGGCGGCTCGGAGAGGAATGGGGAGCACGGAGAGAGGAGCGGGGAGGCCCCGGAAGCAGCGAAGGGCTTCCAGAGCGGCCGGAGCACCGAGGAGGGAGAGCAGGAGGAGCAGGGCAGGTACAGATGACGTTGGGTTCCAGCCTCGCCTCCCGCATGTCGCTCAGCAGCACCAGCGCCCTCCGCCACTGCTCGCCCTTCTCGCACGCACTGATCCCAGCATTGTAGCTGACGCACTGGGCCCTGCAATGTAGTAGAGACTAGTGCGAACCCGTGGATTAAATCCATGGCGTGCTGAGCCTGGGACTCGCACACCGTAGGTAACCAGCTCGTCGACGTTGAGCAGCTCTGGCGTCCCTTGGGCGGCAGGGGCGACCTTCGGAGGCACATGTGACGGTCACGTTTGAGGGCAATGGTTGGGGGCTGTGTGGAGGCCACGTTTGGGGGCGCCTGGGGGCTACGCGTGGGGGTGACGTTCGGGGGCCACGCTTACTGGGGCGGTAGGGGCGACCTTCGGAGGCTTTGTGTGGGGGCCGCCTTTGGGGGTCCCGTTTGGAGGCCACATGGAGCCGACGTTTACAGGCCACGTCTGGGGGCCACCCCGGAAAGCAGTCGGTGAGCTGCGGGGGCACTGACCTGGAAGCGTGAAAAGAGAAAGGTTTTTACCTAACATCGAAGACTGATAGGTTTCTAATGGGCTAAAAAGAGAGCAGCACATTACTCCACAGGGGGGTCTGGGCAGCCGTTGGGGAGCCGTTGGGGATTTCTGGGGGGATCCGCGGAACCTCGTTTTTCGCAAACAGTCACACACTTCGTGTTCTTCGACCTCCCAGAACTCCATCCCCGGGCCACATTCTGAATGCCCGGAGCCAACTGTACGCCACCCAGAACTCTATTCCCGGGCCACATTCTTGACAGCCGTCTTTGGTTCAGGACGTGCCTCCCACATTGCAATCTTTCCGACGGAACCGGCCGTTCCTCCGCGGTCTACATTGTCTTGACAGCCGTCTTTGGTTCAGGACGTGCCTCCCACATTGCAATCTTTCCGACGGAACCGGCCGTTCCTCCGCGGTCTACATTGCAATGGCCCTCCCCTGGCCGCGAGGCCGGTCCGCAGCCTCGGCTTCTCGCGGTGCTTATCAGCCTGCGGAGGAAGCTCCGTGCGTTGATAGCAGTGTCTCGTTTGGACATACATCCATTCAAGCTTCGTGCGTTGATCGCAGTGTCTTGTTTGACCACATATCCATTCAAGCTCCGTGCGTTGATAGCAGTGTCTCGTTTGCAAATACATCCATTCAAGCTCCGTGCATTGATAGCAGTGTCTCGTTTCGACATACATTCTACTATTACTTCTACTGATACCGTTACTACGGGGGCTAACTTCCCCTACTACCATTCTACTATCCAAGACATCCGCCGTACTTCACTGTTACTACTACTGCCATCCACCCACTCCAATTATACTTCACTTCACTGTTACCACTACACCCACTACTACTACTACACTTCACTCGTTCACTCCCGCCAACTACAACTACTACTTCACTGTTACCACTGTTTCATCTCTCCTACTCTTATTGCTACTACTACTGTGACTGTTACTGCTGCTGCATGCCTCCAGCTATGCTTCTACATATCGATGTTAGGTTGCTTTGCCGGGATAATTCTAATCGCGCCGGGCCTACGCGCGATTCGCAAAAACGCAAGGGTTGTCAGGCACAATCAGAGTGAGGGGGGCACGTTTGCGGGCCTCGGTTGGGGGCCGCGCAGGGAGGTTTTGGGGCCATCTTGGGGGTCTCGGGCCGTCTCGGAGGTCGCTTTGGGCCTTTTTGGGCGGCACCTTGGGCCCTTCTGGGGGCGTCTTGGGGCCATCTTGAGGGTCGCGGGCCGTTTAGGAGGTCGCTTTGGGCCTGGTCGGGCGGGGTCTGGGGCCTGTTGGAACTGACTTGGGAGAGCACTTGAAGCTCTCTTGGGTCGTCTTCGGGCCCTCTTAGGCCGTCTGCGGGCCTTCTCGGGCCGTCTGGAGGCCCTCCTGGAGCCCTCTTGGACCGCGCAGGGGCGATGTGGGAAGCCCCTTGGGCCATCCTGGGCCGTTGTGATCCCGAAGTGGCGGGATCATGAAAACCTTCGAAAACTTCGGAGAACGGATAAGTTTTGCCCCTTGGCGCCGTCCAGGCGGTCCTCGGGGGCCGTCTGTGAGGCCTTTTGGGGCCGTCAGGGTGCTTCGGTCGGGTCGGCTTCGGCCCTTGTGGGTGTCTGTGAGGCCGTCTTGGAGCGATCTGGGAATCCTGGATCAGTCCGCGAGCGGTCCGGGGGCCTCCTGGGCCTGTCGGGCAGCGGCCCGGAGGCTCTCCGGGCGGCCCGCGAGCTCTCTGGGCGGCCCGGGGCGCTGCCACTGCTTGTCCTTTTCGCGAGCGCTTCGCCCGGAATTGTAATACAGATTGAGGCTGACCCGTGGACTCCGCCCACGGCATGCTGCCACGAAGTGGCAAGTGCGCTCGCCTCCCACACCTCGCTGAGCAGGGGGGGCGCCAGGCAGCACCGCTCGCCTGTCTCGCCTGGCCACACGAGCAGAACGCACGGAGAAGGAAAAGGCGGAGGAGGGGGAGAAAGAGAGGAGGAGGAGGAGGAGGAGGAGGAGGAGGAGGAGGAGGAGGAGGAGGAGGAGATGGAGGAGGAGGAGGAGGAGGAGGAGGGGAGGAGGAGGAGGAGGTGGAGGAGGAGGAGGAGGAGGAGGAGGAGGAGGAGGAGGAGGAGGCGAGGAAGAGGAAGAGGAGAAGCAGGAGGAGGAGAAGGAGGAAGTGGAAGGTGCTGTTCGCCATCTCCAGCAGCTATGTGGGTTCTCGCGGAATTGCCTTGGAAGCCACTTGGGGCTTCATTGGGGCTTCCAGGGCCGCTCTACGGTTGTGCTGGGGCCGAGGAAATACAGTCACGAACCCGGGGCCCAAAGCATCGCAACAACGCGTGGCCTCTCACCAATTGACCCAAGCATCGCATGATGATGAGAGGGAGGAGGAGGAGGAGGAGGAGGAGGAGGAGGAGGAGGAGGAGGAAGAGGAGGAGGAGGAGGAGGAGGAGGAAGAGGAGGGGTCGAAATGCGGGAAGAGTGCCCAATTCGATTGTGCTACGAAGTCGGAGGTTTTGGGGAAAGTCCTGGGCGCCCAACCCGTGAGCGGGGAGGTGCGGATGCGTTGTGGGGGTGGCTCATGGGCGATTTTGCGGCGGGTCTGGGCCGTCTTGGGGCCGTTCTAGCAGCCTCTTGGACAGTCTTTGGGGCCATTTCGGCTGCTCGGAGCCCTGCTGGACTGTCTTGGGGCTCTCTGGTGCCGTCTTGGCGCCGTCAAGGGGCCCTGTTGGAGCGTCTTCGGGCAATCTCGGAGGCCTGCAGGGCGTCCCGGATTCCGTGCTATGAACAAAAAGGAAATGTCCAGAATGCCCGTTTTCCGAAGGTGTACGGACGATGTTTGAATCTGGGGGCACTCTTCAGGGACTCTCGGAGCCTCTTGGGGCGTCTTGAAGCCACTTGGGCGCCTTTTCGGGCCGTCCTGAGCCGCTCTGGAAGCACTCTTGGGCCCCGGGGGGGTGGCCGAAGACAACGCGGGGAGGGAGCACGCGCGGGGAGAGCTGTGACAGAGAGGGCGCTGCGGGCCTGGAAGAAGGAAGCGGCCTCGGAGCGAGTCGGTGCTCGATGGCGGTCGCGCGCGTCTGGGAAGGGGCGACGATGCGGGGGGGCTGCCGAGGCCGCGATGGAAGCCATGAGCGATGAGGCGGAGGGGCGCGCGAGGCCGCGGGGCAAGCGAATGGTGCAAAGACGACGGCGAGGAACCGAAGATGGTGAGGGGCGCTCGCTGCGCATCTCTGCAGTCCGCGCGCGTTTGGCCGGCGCCGGAAGCAGGCGATCGGTGGGGCCGATAGTGGGCGGGTGAAGGCATCGATGTGCGGGAGAGCGAGCACGGCGGACCGAACGCTTGACCTCGGTGAAGACGGCCACGAGGTTACGAGGTTGTAGCACGCGGCGGACTCGGTGAAGTCGCACATGGTCTCAAGCAAGACCTGGACCTGCTCGATCACTGGGATGGACGCCAAATCGAAGCTGGCGCAGGGGCACGCGCGACCGCTCCACGCGAACAGGGCGGTCGCGTCGGCGGTGATCTTGATCGAAATCTGGACGATCGTCCTGCTAAACGGGGGGCTGTAAGGGAAGATGTTTACCGGGAGTGCCCCCTGCGCAGCGCGCGCCTCCGCGGGAAGGCCCAGGGCGGCCGCCGTGTCGAAGGTCGCGAAATCCACATCGTCGCGGTGGCGAATGAGCACCCCCATGTCCTGGGCTGCCAGCCACCCCTCGGGCGCCTCCTTCGGGAGCGCGCGCCCGCGCCGCCTGAAGAAGAAGTCGTCGAAGAACGCGAGCACGTTGCCCGCGCCCCCGTCGACCCAGAACGCCACCGCCCACGCCTGGCAAGGAGGGGTTCGGGACGAAACGGCATTACTTGATCGGGGGGAGCAGATTCCAAGAAGGGCCCGCTCGGCGCGGCACTTGGGGCCCTTGCGGGGAAGGCGGGCTGGGTTCCCGACGCGTTCTGTTTTGAGAGGCCTTGGGCGAGGAGGGTTTGACTCGACTGGGCCTCGATACGCGCGCCGCACTGAACGCGTCGATGTCGGTGTTCGTGCTCTGGTTCACGGCGACGAACTGGGCGCCCTGCAAATCTGACAGCTGCGGGGGAAGGCCGGGCTGGCCAGGTGCGAAGCGGCGAGGAGCCCTGGCAGCGCCTGGGGAATCTGGAACGCGGTCCTCGGCCACGCGCTGCGCTGCGCGAAGCAGCCCCGCCATGGGCTGTGGGGCCACTCGCTGCGGAGCGCGCGGGCGCTCTGGCAGTACTTCATGACACGCACCTCGATCGGGGCGCTCGCGGGCTTCGGGTCGCGGCGCTGATGGCGCGCGGGCGGCGTCGCCGCAATCTGCTGGCTCGCATTGCCGGCGAGGGCCCGCAGATGCAAGCGAGGGCGCCCCGCGGGAGGCGCCCCGGCAGGCGGCGCAAGGGCGGGCCTCCTCTGCGGCGTGAGCCCCATGATCAGCGCGTCCCTGCGGGTGTGCTTCGAGTGGATGTGGCCGAGGGCTCTCTCGCAAGCGCGAGCTCGACTTGGGTCGATGTGATACGGCGGCGGAGAAGTGGGAAAACGGATGGGGTCGGACAGGTGAAGCGTTCGTGCTTGGATGCGCCGGGTCGCTGGCGCGAGCGGGCGGGCGCTTCTAGTCTCCTGCGATGCGACGCTTGGAGAGAGGGGGAGTACATCTGTGTGAGATCGAAGTCCAAGTACAAGAAGGCGTGCATCGGCGTGAAGTAAACGGCGGGGAACCCAAGTGACAAATACGTAAACTCTGGGGAACGTAACGCAACCAGACTGAACTCCGGAATAACGCAATGTCCAATCGACTCTCCAGGTAGCGTCGGTGCTCGAAGATCCGCACGGGAGCGGAGGCGGCGTGGCTGCCCCGGGCACGCGTGATCCTTTTATCGGGTGTTCGTCTTGAGAAAATCGATGGGTTCATTATCATGTCGCGGCGTCGTGCGCCGAAGGCTTTCGGCGTCGCGGCGAAACTGCGCCAGAAGCACCTGGGATCGCGAAGGCGGGGGGCGCACCTGCGACCACATGGTCGAAGGCGGGAGGCGCGCCTGCGACAGCGACCCTTGCGATCGGGTTTGCCGAGAAGGCGGCAGGAGCGAAGCAAACGGCAACAGTGCTGATGGAGTCTTTCCCAAAGCCGCCACCCAAAGCAAAACCCAAGGGGGCTGTGGATTTGAGCGGGTCAGACGACGTATCGGCTCCTCGGTCAAAAAGCAAGACCCTCTGGGGCCCCGCGCGCCTCCTCCCGCGCAATTCCTTCCGTTAGCCCCGCACCGCCTCCCAAGCCCGCAGTGGCGGCCTCCAGGGAACCAAAGGTGCAGCTTGTGCCGAGGGCGAAACGTGAGCCTTCCCAGCAGACGCAGGTTCCGAAGGTACACTTGCTGCCGCGGCAGCCTGACCACCCGCCGCGGCATCTCCAGGACGAGGCCACCTCGGCAAGTGTCGCTCCGACCGCTACCTGACCAGACGACACCCCGCGTCACCACGCGAGCCTACTGGCTTGCACAAGAGAAAGAGCACTAGGAGAAAGGACCAAGAGCGGATGAACAAAGCGAAAGAAAACAAACACGAAGGGGGGCCAGCCCCTCAGAGGACCCACAGAGGTCACTGCCAGCCGCGTGGCCGCCAGACGACACCCCGCGTTACCACGCCAGGCAAGACCTGCATTACACGAACGACCATATCACCTCGAGCCTACTGGTTTGCGGATGAGGAGGAAGAGGAGGAGGAGGAGGAGGAGGAGGAGGAGGAAGGAGGAATAGAAAGGGGATGGCGAGAAGGAGCAAAGCAGGAAGAGGGCAAGGACGAGGACGAGAGGTGGGGAAGGGCAGTGGCCGGCTTCTCCGAAATCCCCAAGAGGTCTCAACCAAGCGCGTGGCCAAACTCCGTCAGACAGAATCCGGCTAAGGGCTCACTGAGCCTCTCTCGACCTCCTCTTCAGCGAGGGAGAGGAAGACGATGGGCGGGAGGAGGCGAGGGATACAGGAGGAGAAGGAGGAGCAGCAGCAACAGGAGGGGGACTACGAGGACGAGGAGGGGCGATGAGCATTGGAAGCGGAAAATTCACCCCACGACTTTGAAGACGTCATTTGCTACTAAAGGAAACGAGCCTTTTGGTCAAGTGCTGTTGTTCTGCTGCGCGACAGCCGCGGCGGCGCGTCCGGATTGCCGAGCCACGTCCTGCGCTCGCGCCCTGAATCTCCTGTCAAGGAACATCTACAGCTCGCAAGGAGCGCCGCGGCCCTGATTACTCGAGCAAATGCATCGCGGCGTGAACTGGCAGGGAAAGCGAGAGAGCAAGAGCCCCCCGCCCCCCGACCGGGCCCCGGCCCCGCACCCCCAGGGCTCTACGGAAGGCAGACCGCGGCCGTTACTAAAACGAAGAGGCGGCTCTACGAAAGCAAAGCAGCGGCTCTACTAAAGAGAGGAAGCGGCTGTACTAATGCGAGAAAGCGGCTTTAGCACAGGCGCGCCGATTAATACATTCAGAAACAACGACGTTTTACTAAAGTTACTAAAGCAACCAGAGAGTTTCAGTAAAGCGGAGAGACGGCTGGGGTAAAGCTGCGCGCAGAAAATTTCGTCCCTCCCATAAAATCTGGCGCGGGACTCCAGGAGCGAGGGCGAGGCGCAAGTTCGCCCGTGGGCCCAGGTCCTGTCGCCGTCGTCGCCTCGACGTTCGCCGTCTCCGCCGTCGCCGTTACCGCCGTCGTCGTCGCAGTCGGCGCCGACGCCGCCGTCGTCGTCGGCGTCGCCGTCGTCGTCGCCGCAACGCCCGCGCATTCGCGTTATTACCAGCGGACAGTCGCGCGCGACCACGCGCGATTGCGCTCGCATAGCCGCTCCGAAGCGGTCTTTGGGGGGGGCCTTGGGGTCTCGGGGCCCTCTGGGGGGCCTGATTTGGGCGTGTGGGGCCTCCTCGGGCTTCTGAGGGGGCCTCTTGGGGGCCTGCGGGTGGTCTCGGGGGTCATCTTGGGGCGCGGGGCGCGACATGTCTATTGGAATTCCCCCTCTTGGGGCCCTCTTGGGCCGTCTTGGGCGCCTCTTGGGCCGTCTTGGGCCGTCCTGGGGCTCAGATGGGGGCCTCTGAGGCCATCTTGGGAAAATCCGGGTGGCCTCTGCCGGGACGCTGTAAAAACATGCAGACATGCAAACACGTCTTGAATGTTCCGTGGGGAGTGGGACGATTTGGGCCTTGCGGGCTGTCTTGGAAACCCACTCTTGGGGCGCTTTGGGGGCCTACTGTCAGGAGGGAAAAAAAAACACAGACACAATTAATTTGCGATTCCCAGAAAATATGGGAAAATATGGGAAGTGGGGGGGAAAACAAAAACCCAGAAAATATGGGAAAATATGGGGAATCATGTTATTTGTATGTATTTATTTGTGTGTCCCAATTTCCCTTCATACTGGGCCGTCGTCAAGCTAAGTGAGCCATAGTGGGGCCGGCTTGGGCGCCTCTTCGGCCGCGGTTGGGCTCCGTTGACGCGCGGGCCCGAGGCCCGCAGGGCTGCCCGAGCTGCCCCAGGGGCGCTTTTCGGCCTCCCGGGGCCGCTCGCAATCAAACAACAGAGATTGATTCACGACACCTTCTGGCGCGCGCGGGCTCTTGCATCGTAAAAGAGATTGACGTCGGGATCCAACTTCACCTCCCGCATCTCGCTCAGCAGCGCCAGCGCCTGCTGCCACTGCTGGCTCGTCTCGCACGCGCTGATCCCAGCACTGTAGCTGATGACGTTGGGTTCCAGCTTCGCTCCCAGCATCTCGCTAAGCAGCGCCAGCGCCCGCTGCCACTGCTCGCCCTTCTCGCACGCGCTGATCCCAGCGCTGTAGCAGACTAGTGTGAACCCGTGGGAAATCCGCGGCTGGCAAGTCAAGGCGTCGGCCCCGAACGCGCATGTGTCGCCGACGCCTGCGGGCTTGCTCATGGGTTTGCTGCAGGGTTCGGGCTCTGGGGCTGGTGGCTGTCTTCGAATGTCTGGGGAGAATCTGGACTACACCCTGCGAAATGCTTAAGAAATCATGGGTTAAGAAATTCATGCTCTCAGAAATTGAATAAAACCCAGATCTTCTATCAAAATCTTGGGATTTACATTGAAAAGTTAAGAACAATCGAGACTCTGGACGAAAACTTAGGTTTTCTTAAGCATCGCATAAGGTGTATCTCGGAATGGTCCCCGGATGGTTCTTGTGGCACCGAAGGCCTCCCCCGCAGTCCGGTCCCGCTGCGGCCTCGTGCAGGAAGAGGCGGCGGAGGCGGCGGAGGACAAGGAGGAGGAGGAGGACGAGGAGGAGCAGGAGGACGAGGAGGAGGAGGAGAAGGAGGAGGAGCGGGACGAGGAGGAGGAGGAGGAGGAGGAGGAGGAGGAGGAGAAGGAGGCGGCGGAGGACGAGGAGGAGGAGGAGGAGGGAGGACGAGGAGGAGGAGGACGAGCGGGACGAGGAGGAGGAGGAGGACGAGCGGGACGAGGAGAAGGAGAAGGAGGAGGAGGAGGAGGAGGAGGCGGCGGAGGCGGCGGAGGACGAGGAGGAGGAGGAGGAGGAGGAGGAGGAGGAGGAGGAGGAGGAGGAGGGAGGAGGAGGAGGAGGAGGAGGAGGAGGAGGAGGAGGAGGAGGAGGAGGAGGAGGGAGGAGGAGGAGGAGGAGCGGGACGAGGAGGAGGAGGAGGAGGAGGACGAGGAGGAGGAGGAGGAGGAGGAGGAGGAGGAGGAGAAGGAGGCGGCGGAGGCGGCGGAGGACGAGGAGGAGGAGAGGAGAAGGAGGAGGAGGAGGAGAAGGAGGAAGAGGAGGAGGAAGAGGAGGAGAGGAGGAGGAGGGGGAGGAGGAGGAGGAGGAGGAGTAGGAGGGGGAGGAGGAGGAGGAGAGGAAGAGAGGAGGAGGAGGAGGAGGAGGAGGAGGAGGAGGAGGAGGAGGAGCGGGACGAGGAGGAGGAGGAGGAGGAGGAGGAGGAGGAGGAGAAGGGCAGCACTGGAGATGGGAGGAATGCAAGCTCCCACGAGAGGACGCCGAGGTAAAGAAGATAGCAAGAGGCCCCCCTTGCCACCCCGAATCGGAAGAGGGAGGGGGGCGGGGGGGGGCAGGAGGAACATGGCAGTCCAGACAGAAAGGACGTGCAAGCTCGCAGGCGCGCAAGCCAGGGCAGAGGACAGGAACCGGCTTCCCTCGTCGCCCCCCGTCGCTGGGAGAAGGCCCTGGGGCGAGCCGGGGCGCGGGGGGCCGAGGTGAGGGGGGGGGGGGGGGGCGAGGGGCACGAGCGAGCGGGAGGCCGAGGAGGAAAGTGGCCGTGGAGCGAGGGCGGTCGCTGGAATCCGTGGGAGGGCTTCAGGGCGCGAAGGGCGCTGCTGCGGGGGCTCCGAAGTGGTTGCGCGCCCCCCCTGCCGCCCCGAATCGGATGCGCGAGGGTCCCAGAACGGCTGGAGCTTGGAGAGAGGGGGGGGGGGGCCAAAGACAAGGATCAGGAGGAGGAAGAGGAGGACAAAGGACAAAGGGATAAAGACGGTTGGGAACGACTCCGAGGAAGCAAAGCAGGGGTACTAGGCCTGTAGAGCAAATCGGTTCCCCCGTGGTTGTGTGATCGCAGGCCTCGTAAGAGGACCTGCTCGGGAGGATCTAGATGGCCGACAGAACCAAGGCGATCTCAGACACCACTAGCAGCAGGCGGTGCGGGGCCTACAGACAGGCGGCGGCGCGTCCGAGGCTCGGAGGAGGACGACGACGCAGACGACCACGACGACGACGACGACGACGACTGCAGACGACCACGACGACGACGACGACGACGACGACGACGACGACGACGACGACGACGACGACGAGAGGAAGAGAGGGGATGCGGCGCGGTCGCGGGGCGGCCTCGGCGAACCCATGCTTCGCCCGAGGCCCCACTGCCCAGCCAGGGGGGAGGAGGAGGAGGCGGACGACGACGAGGAAGGGGGGCACGCCGACTTCGGGAAGCTCAGGACGTCTTCTGAAAGAAAAAAAGAAAACGTCGGGCCCCACCCCGCGTCCTGAGAGTTGTGGTCGCCATGCAACCTTCTTTCGAACACCCCTGGTCTTCGTGGCTGTCTCTCGCGGCTTTCCCCTGCAACCTCTGCGCTAGTCGTAGCACATTCACGCCGTGCAGATTCATGCCCCCCTTTGTGTATTCCTGTTCGCGGTCCTGGTAGGTAGTGCTGCAGTGGCTGTCGTGGTAAGTCGGCGCTTGCTGTCGTGGCGGGGGAGCTCTGTCGTGGTTGGTCGGCGTTCGCCGTCGCGGAAGGTCGGCGTTTGCTGTCCTGCACAAGGTCGCAAGAAAAACAAGGGAGGCGCTCTCCGCGCCTTCTCTTGTTTACTTGGTTCCCAACATGATGCGTGGCAACTGCTCTTTCATCTCGTAATTGGCGCCCGTCTCCGCCGCCCCCTTTAGCAGCGTGCTCGAATTCCGTCTTTGTGCAAACCATCTTCTTCCGGGCCGTCTCATGCTCGTTGGCGTAGTCGACCGACCCACTTCGACTCGTCTCGAATCTGCAAGCCGAGAGGCACCCGCGCCTCTGGCTTGCAGTCGCCCCGTGCTTCCCAAGCCTCCAGTCCGCACTCGCGCATTGCCTTCCCAGCGAACTTAGCCCACGTCTCCTCCATGCCATCGCGTATCTCCCATCCGCAGGGCACCCATGTCTTCGGGTCTTTGGGGGCCCCGCCAAGGGCCTGCCACTGTGGGAGTCCCCCCCGCCAACCGGCGAGCACCCCCCTTTCTGCTTCTTGCTTTTCTCGCCAGCGCAATTGCGCGCGCCCTACTGCAGCTCGCTGCAGATCTTATGGATCGGAAGCGGTCCTGCGATGAAAGGCAACGCGTGCTCCATCAGGCCCAGCGCCTCCCCAAGCTTGGTGTTCGCCGTCTCCAGGTGCTCCAGCTGCTAGTCGACGTAGATCCACCCATCCTCGCTGAGCATGCGCATCGCGCGGCCCTCGCTGGTCGGCATGCCGCGCGTCCTCCTCTTGCAGGCTGCCAGGCTCTTCATGTTTACGACCACGTGCTTAGCTCCTTATCCCTGGTGTAGGCCTTCAGGATATCCTGATCCATCTTCGCGGTGTTGTTCGCCATCTTATTTTGGTCGTAGCTTGCGTCTCCGATCGCGTCCTGCTGCTGCTGCTGATCGCTGCGCGCTATCGCGGCCACCTCGGGCTGCGACAGCTCTACAATCGATGCCGGGCTCGCGTCGCTAGCGCTGTCCAGCTTGGGCCTGACTGGGCGCGCGTGCCAGCTGGGCCGGTGCCATAGAGACTTTGTTGTTCGAATGTATACCGTCGTTAGGTCCCAGGGCCCCAGTCGCTCCCTCACTCGGGTGGGTTTTTCGGTTTTCTGGTATCGGCTCTGAAATTATGGGGGCTCTGGAGTCGGTATTCCGCTGGCTCTGGAATCGGATTTCATGCGTCGGAGATGGCAGCGCTGGAGTCGGTGAGAAGATGGGGCTTCTCATGAGGCCCGGGGGTTCTAGACAGCGGGGGTCTGGGGCCCCCTCGGCGCATCCATGCTTCCCAAGCCGAAAGTCGGCAGTTGGCAGCTCGCCGTCGCCCCGCTAATTGCTCCCCTGTCAGTCATTCGATGGCATCGCCCCCCAGCGCAGTTGAGCAGTAGCCTCTCCATTTCTTCCGCCCGCTCTGCGCCCGAAGCGCCTCTATAATATAGGCCCAAGCCTCTAAGTTGCCCCTCGGCCCGCTCGTCTGGATGGCACCCATGCGCATCGCGAACTGGTAATCCGTCGCGAGAAGGGGGCCCCTGAGTTCCCCGCGCCGGAGCTGCAATAATTGCGCCAACAGCCCGGTGAGGCCCGTCAGCGCGCCCATGATCACGCCCGCGCTGCTGGCCTGAATCTCTGCGTGCTGCATGTCCCCACACGCACCTTCTCCCGTGCAGCACGGCGGTGGCGGTGGGCTGTCTAGCGCCCTGCGCCCCCTCGGCGTCTCTGAGTCGATGCCGCGCTCGCTCGGCGGTCGGCGTAGTCGAACCGCTCGTCTGGAAGGCACCTGGCGCTGCAAATCTCGGCGGCCGTGGGACAGGTACTGAATTGCCCACTCTTCCTGTCGGTGATGACATGTCCTGCTGTTCGCGTCGCACTGCTCATTTGCCCTTCTCCGTGCCCTTGCCATCGCTGGCGCTTCCGGTCGCGCCGCTGCTGCGAGGGTCGCGCGGCGCCAGGTCTCCTCGTTGCACTTGAGCCAATCGCCCGCGCGCAGTGCTGCGCAGGCGTCTGCGATTGCACCTCTGCGACGTCCAATGACCCATTTGTACACGTCGTAAATCAGCATGCGCACTCGCGATGCAACATATATTCTCCCGTCGACGAGGCCCACTGGGGCCTGTGTGCGCATTCCCCCATCCGGATGAAACATCTCCACGCCGTAGCAGATTCATTGTGGGGGGCCCCCCCTTTCCGCTAGCGAGCGGCGCTGGCTAGCTCTGCGCGCCGCGCGGCATTGCGATGCTTGTCGGTGCAAAGGCTCCCCTCCTTCACTGTGCCTCGCAAACTATCTGAGTCCCAGGGGCCCCCATCGGGGTCCGGGCCGGTGCCTCCGGTTGTTCTTGGCTCTCGCGCAAGCCCATCCACGCTTGGCTCGGGCTACTGGCCGGCGCCCTGCGCGCCCTGGGAAGAGGGGCCGCCATGGCCGCGAGGGCTCGCGGTCGGCCGTCGCGCTCCCCGGCGGCGGCGCCTTCTCGCACTTCCTTGGCGCGCCGCGGCCGCCTCTCTGCCGCGCGCTCGAGCCCCCTACTCGGGCCGCGCCACGTTGCCTCGCTACTCCGAGCGAGGAGGGGCAGAAGGCTCTCTTGGCGCTCGTGAAGGCGCTGGCGCAGTCATAGTTGCAGCGGGCGGTGCGTTCCCCCGCCCCCTCTGTCCGCCATGGCGCGGCTGCGATGCAGACCAAAACGATTCCTCGACATCCGCGGGCCAGCCCGCCCTGCGCCCAGCTAGGGCGGCGCGGCCGTGGCCCTCGTTGGCGGGCGCCCCTGTGCCGCGCCGTGCCGACAGAGCAGCGCGCGCGATGCGTTTGGCCTTGATGGCTGCCTCCCCGCCGTGCTTTTCAGCGCCGAAGGCGCGGGGCTCGCTCCGGCCTAGCGGGGCGCAGTTGCCAGTTTGGATGGTTGCGAGGATGGCGAGGACTAGCAGTTGGAATCGGTGCTCATCCATTCCCTCGGGTAACTGACCAAATCCCAACCCTGCAGTCTGCGCATGTGCCACCCAATGCGGCATACTGAGCCACGCTGCAAGTTCCTGGCCTTCGTCCTGCTCCTGCCTCTCGCCACATCTGTCTCCTACTATCCATCCCATCTTCAGCTGCGATGCCCGCCCCTTCCCGTTCTCGGCAATGCTCGTGTACATTGCAAGCTCCTCCTCGTCCATTCTCTCTCTCTCTCTTTCTCTTTCGCCCTCCTGTCGCTTTGCTCCGCTATCTTCCTACTTAGTTCCACAGGGTCATGCAAATGCCAATTGGGCCCCAGATTATCCAAATTAGCTCCACAGTGACCCCCCTAACCCTTGTCATGCCCTTATTTTCTTCGCTTTCTTGCAATGCCCTCGCATTGCCTGCCTGTCCCTCTGCGCGCGACTCCTCAGGTCCGAGTCCTCTTGCGAGGGTACTGGGTCCCTGGCGAATTCCTCCATGTCTACCCATTGCCGATCCAGGCCGATGGGAGCTACTGCCAGCCCTCCATCGTGCGGGTACCTACCTAATTCCTGGGACCAGTCATCCTTGTCCCAGTAGGTATTCTGGGGCATAGTGATATTTTTCCTTCGGGCCTCGGCCGTTTCGCTGGTGCGCGATACGCAGCCCGCGCATTTCGTTATGGCCGCTCTTTTAATGCACCCCCCAGATGGCCTCCACGATGTTTCCCTTCGGCTGTGTCCTCCTTCTTCTCGGAGTTTCCTCCAAACCGCCGTTGCAAGGCCAGGCTCATGTTGTGCTGCAGCTAGGGCATCGTCCGAATCTGCACTCACCGAACTCGCTCATATTTTCTGTCGTTCTGCAAGGAGCTCCATCCGCCGTTGTTGCGAACCTTTCTCCTCTGGAATGGATTCCAAATTCGTCTTCGGAAAGGTGCGACATACTGGCTACTACCGCGCCCTCTGCTGCCATTGTCTCCGCATCTGATCTGGCGTCGCTGCCGCCACTAACCCCCCCAATTCGGCCGTCTCCTCTGGCTCCCCCACACTCTGCCCCATCTCCTCAAACAACTTGGCTTTCCCGCCCCCCCCCCCCCTGCGCAGGCAGTTCATTCGTGTGTTGAGGTCTAGTCGTAGCTGTCCGAATATTTTCCGCAGGCGCGCTGTTGGAGGGTGCCTGGAAGCCGACGGTGTCGCTGAGATTATGCCTATTCGGAGGTGATCTCGGTGGCCCTGTTTCTTAATATCCTGGGGTCTCTTCTTCGCTATACCCCTGAGGACTGTGCACTTCTGGACGAGTGAAACGGCCCCCCGCGGGATCCGGGTGTGGCATCTGTTTGCACTGGTTCCCTCAGCCAAGCAACAAGTAGGGTCGCAGCCGCGGCGCAAGGTTGCCATGCTCATGCCACCCCCCTCACTGAATTCTCTCACTGCGGTACCGATTCCGTTCTCAATCTCAACGCCGTATTTCCCAACTGCTGTGCTCGCTGTGCGCGCCACCTTCCCCTTCCGACCCTCTGTGCATGCCAAGCTGTGTATTCAGGTCCACCCGATCACTATGGTGGTTCGCGCGCCTGGTCCATCGCACGTCTGCTCAAGCCAGTTGGTCACCTTTCTACTGACGACTCCGTTGTGTGTGTAGTGCGTGGGTGGTGGGTACACTGTAAACACTGCTATGTCGTATCCTGTAGCCGCCATGCGCAAGCCACTGGCCCTTCCCTGGAGTTCAGCTGAGGGGAGATAAATCCTACGCACGTCGCCCTCATTGATCCTCTCACTTCGCAACAGAACCGTCGTCCCGCAAACCTTGCTGATCCATCTCCCCTTCTTCCCCCCTGAACTGCATGCCCCAATGATAGTTTCACTGCGGTGCATTACGATGCGGCTCGGGACCCGCCCATTTGTGCGAATCAGAAACGAAGATAATGCTCGATTCCCGTAATTCCACGCTGATGTCCTCTAGTCGGTCTTGGATTTGCAGCCAGTAGGTTGCAGCACGCGGTTCGCATTGCGAGTAGGTGAAGCAGCGCACCGTGTAGTCGCAGAATTCAGAGTCGCGGGAAATACATGGTTACTGCATTATCCCCCTCCCCCCTGGCCCTCAAAATAATAAGCCTGTGTAGCTAGTGTAAAGCGGAAAATAGGCACGGTTCAGTGGGGTTGGAGTGTGCTCGACATCTGTCAAACGCGAGCTAGGAGGAGGAGGAGGAGGAGGAGGAGGAGGAGAAGGAGGAGGAGGTGGAGGAGGAGGAGAGGGAGGATGAGTGAGAGAAGAGAGCTGAACGGGGAGGCTCGTTGGGTCTTGTTATGGGTGAGAGGCTTTATTGAAGGTTACCTGGGAGGCACAGGAGCGGGAAACTCTCTTGGGAGCTCCGTCGGAATCGACGGAAATTGTCCGGGGCGCCTTGGATTTTTCCGGGGCTTCGTTCGGGGTTCGCGGCTTTCTTTGGGACTTCTGGGGCTCCAGGGCAGGGTGCCGTGGCTGATGGAGTCTGCTTGAAGCTTCGGAGTCTCTTGAGGGACTCTGGGGCACTGGAGTGGTCCTGGAAAGGAATGGTCCTGAAAAGGGCCCTGGCCCATCGGGAACTGCGGGCGGCCCGTCGTCCGGGCTCTCGTCGGACCCTCTTGGAGGCCTCTCGGAAGCCCTTCTGGAGCCTCCAGGGCGTGTCCGGGGCCATTTTGGAACGCTCTCGGGCCGTCGCGGGGGCTTGCAGGGATGTCCAGGGGGCATCCGGGAGGGCTGTTGATGTTGGGAATCTCGGGTCGTCTGGGGGCTATGTTGGATGGTTCGCGCCGTTGGGGAGCCCGATCGAGCCCTCTTCGGCAGCTCTGAGGGCCCTCTTGGGCAATTTGGGGGATCTCCTCAGCCGTCTCGGGGGCCTCTCGGGCTGTCCTGGGGCGATGTTGGCGGTCTCGGGCCGTCTTGGAACCCGTTTGGGGACCCATTGGGCGGCTCCTGGGCCCCTCTTGGGGCAGTTTTGGAAGCCACCGGGAGCTCTATGAGGCTGTAGTGGGCTTCTCTGGGGCAATCTTCGTGCCCTCTGGGGCCGTCTCGGGGCACTTGGTGGGTCCTCCTGGACCGTCTTAGGGCGATCCAGGCTGGCCCTGGAGCCGCCTGGGGCCGTTTCCGGTCCGAGACTGGGAGCATATTTTGGAAACCTGTTTAAACAACCTAAAGAACATCTATGGTCTTGCCTCGGGGGACCGTCATCGGGGTCTGGTTCGGCCACTTTCGAAGGCACCTGGCCAGTCGTCGGGCCGTCTTGGGCTGTCGTGGGGGCTCCGTTTGGGTTCTCCTGGGCCGTCCCCGCGCGCTCTGCAGGCTCGCAGGGCTGCCTTGGGGCCGTCAGCGAGGCCGTCTTGGGGCCACCGAGGGACTCCCCAGAGCCGTCGGAGAGTGCCAGGGCGCTTCGGGCGCGTGGGGACAGCTCGCGAGCGTTTCGCCCCTTTCGCACGCGTAACGGCCAGAATTGTGGTACAGACGACGTCGGGCTGCAGCGTCGTTTCCCACATCTCGCTCAGCAGCGCCAGCGCCCGCTGCCACTGCTCGCCCTTCTCGGACGCGCTGATCCCAGCGCTGTAGCAGACTAGGGCTGACCCGTGGACTCCGTCCACGACATCTTTCTGGAATGGTTCTTGGAGGAACGGCGCAGATTGCACCGAAAATCTACAAACACGGCGGCGGCTCGGGCAGCGGCAGCGAGTCCGCGCCTTCGTGTCCGAGCTCTTGCAGCGCTCCAGCAGCTTGGCCCAGCGCACTGCTCGTTCACCCCTGCTATTCAGGGCAGTTTCGAAGTCTCTCGGGGATGTGCGTCGAAGTCGAAGCCCATCTGAGGCGTCTCAGGAGCGCCCGGGGAAGGGCTCGGGAGGCCGTCGGAGAAAGCCACCGAAAGCGCCGGGGAGGCTCGCAAGGATCTACAGGGAGGGCCCAAGAGAGCTTTAAGACAATCTGAAATTCTGCAAAATCTTTAGAGAAACCGTTGCTGGGTCGGCCATCACCTCCGGGCACGCCTTGATGGTGCGATCCAGTCGCATCACCGCCAACGGGAGGGTTTGTTCGCCATATCCCATTCTGTTCGCTCAGAGGGTCTGTGGAGGCCTTCGGGCGAACAGAACGGGACAGGGCAAGGAATGGGGAAGACATGTCCGAATCTCCTGGGCCCCCCAGGTGCTCGTCCGAATGCGGAGAGGTCCCTGGGTCATATCAATTGGCTGCTGTCCCAGGGGTCCGGTCTGGTTGGCCCGAAGAGTTTGCCAAGGCCCCTGGGGGAACAGAATGGCACAGCATATCGGGCAAGGGGGGGCGGTAGCTGGCCTGTCAGACCCGGCGTTCGTCTTCTGCCCAAGCGGCGCGGGGCCTTCGGGCCCCAGGGTTGGCGGCCCGCTGGGTTTCCTCTCGTTCGCCCACAGGGTTGGAGGAGGCCTCCAGGCGAACAGAATGGGGCAGGACAATGAATGTGGGAGACTTGTCGCAAGCTCCCAGCCCCCCCAAGTGTGCGCCCGAAGGGTGTGGGGCCGCGTTGGCTCCCTCAAAGGGCCGTCTTGGAGCCGTCTAGGCCCGTCTTGAGAGCGCCGTTTGCCGTGATGGGGCCGTCTTGGTTCGTCGTGGGCCCCTCAGGGGCGCGTCCGTAGGCCGTCCTGGGCCCATCGGGGTCCTTGGTGGCGCTATCGTGGGGCTGTCTTGGAGCCGTCTGGGACCGTGAGGGGGCCGCCTTGGAGTCGTCTTGGGCCCCTCATGTGCGCCTCCTTGGGCCGTCCTGGGCCCAGCAGGGGCCGTGTTGGCACCCTCTTGGGGCTGTCTTGGAGCCGTCTTGAGCCGTCGCAGCGCGCCTTGGGTTGTGCTGGTCCGTCTTGGCCCGTCTTGGGTTTCCTCGGACCCTCCTGGGACTTTCTGGGGCCTCTTGGTGCATCGGACCGCCGAAACGGCGGGAAACGCAAAGGGCCTCCGAAACGCCGAAACTTTCTGGTGCATCGGACCGCCGAAACGGCGGGAAACGCAAAGGGTGCACCAGTAAATATAGCACCCCGCAATGGCGGATAAGAGTGAGGGGGGCGGGCGAGAGAGGCCCGAGGAGCTTTCCAGACGGTCCAAGAGAGCCGGGAGACGCCGACATACCACTCCCAAGCGCCTGCGGTGGCCTCAGGACGGCCCAACAGGCCTTCAAGACGCCCCAAAAGGTCCCTAAGCAGCGCCCCAGGAGGGCTCCCACAAGCAAAAATCGTCCCACTCCCTCAGGAAAACGTGCATGTTTCACATATCCGCCCCTTCGTCTTTCACACTTTTCAAGGCGGTCCAAGAGGCCCCCAAGATCACCCCAAGACGGCCCGAGAGACCCTCAAGACCGCTCAAAGACGGCCCAAGAGCGCTCCAAGAAGGCCCAAGAAACCCTCAAGAACTCTTTTTCGGAGCCCAGGAGGGCTCCAAATCGGTCCAAGAGGGGCCCGAGAAGCTTTCCAGACGGTCCAAGAGAGCCGGGAGACGCCGCCGGAATATCACTCCCAAGCGCCTGCGGTGGCCTCAAGACGGCCCAACAGGCCTTCAAGACGCCCCAAGAGGTCCCTAAGCGGCGCCCCAGGAGGGCTCCCACAAGCAAAAATCGTCCCATTCCCTCAGGAAAACGTGCATGTTTAACATATCCGCCTCTTCGTCTTTCACACCTTTCAAGGCGGTCCAAGAGGCCCCCAAGATCACCCCAAGACGGCCCGAGAGACCCTCAAGACCGCTCAAAGACGGCCCAAGAGCGCTCCAAGAAGGCCCAAGAAACCCTCAAGAACTCTTTTTCGGAGCCCAGGAGGGCTCCAAATCGGTCCAAGAGGGGCCCGAGAAGCTTTCCAGACGGTCCAAGAGAGCCGGGAGACGCCGAAATATCACTCCCAAACGCCTGCGTGGCCTCAAGACGGCCCAACAGGCCTTCAAGACGCCCCAAGAGGTCCCTAAGAGGTCCCTAAGCGGCGCCCCAAGAGGGCTCCCACTAGCAAAAATCGTCCCATTCCCTTAGGAAAACGTGCATTTTTAACATATCCGCCTCTTCGTCTTTCACACCTTTCAAGGCGGTCCAAGAGGCCCCCAAGATCACCCCAAGACGGCCCGAGAGACCCTCTAGACCGCTCAAAGACGGCCCAAGAGCGCTCCAAGAAGGCCCAAGAAACCCTCAAGAACTCTTTTTCGGAGCCCAGGAGGGCTCCAAATCGGTCCAAGAGGAGCCCGAGAAGCCCTCCAGACGGTCCAAGAGAGCCGGGAAACGCCGACATACCATCCCCAAACGCCTACGATGGCCTCAAGACGGCCCAACAGGCCTTCAAGACGCCCCAGGAGGTCCCTAAGCGGCGCCCCAAGAGGGCTCCCACAAGCAAAAATCGTCTCACTCCCTTGGGAAAGCGTGTATTTGTTACATATCCGCCTCTTCGTTTCTCACACCTTTCAAGGCGGTCCAAGAGGCCCCCATGATCACCCCAAGACGGCCCGAGAGACCCTCAAGACCGCTCAAAGACGGCCCAAGAGCGCTCCAAGAAGGCCCAAGAAACCCTCAAGAACTCTTTTTCGGAGCCCAGGAGGGCTCCAAATCGGTCCAAGAGGGGCCCGAGAAGCTTTCCAGACGGTCTAAGAGAGCCGGGAGACGCCGGAATATCACTCCCAAGCGCCTACGGTGGACTCAAGGCGGCCCAACAGGTCCTCAAGACGCCCCAGGAGGTTCCTAAGAGGTCCCTAAGCGGCGCCCCAAGAGGGCTCCCACTAGCAAGAATCGTCCCATTCCCTTGGGAAAACGTGCATTTTTAGCATATCCGCCTCTTCGTCTTTCACACCTTTCAAGGCGGTCCAAGAGGCCCCCAAGATCACCCCAAGACTGCCCGAAAGGCCCTCTAGACAGCTCAAAGACGGCCCAAGAGCGTTCCAAAAAGGCCCAAGAAACCCTCAAGATTTTTTTATCGGAGCCCAGGAGGGCTCCAAATCGGTCCAAGAGGAGCCCGAGAAGCCCTCCAGACGGTCCAAGAGAGCCGGGAGACGCCGACATACCATCCCCAAGCGCCTACGATGGCCTCAAGACGGCCCAACAGGCCTTCAAGACGCCCCAAGAGGTCCCTAAGCGGCGTCCCAAGAGGGCTCCCACAAGCAAAGATCGGCGCACCCCCTTGGGAAAACGTGCATTTTTAACAGATCCGCCTCTTCGTTTCTCACACCTTTCAAGGCGGTCCAAGAGGCCCCTGAGATCACCCCAAGACGGCCCGAGAGACCCTCAAGACCGCTCAAAGACGGCCCAAGAGCGCTCCAAGAAGGCCCAAGAAACCCTCAAGACGGTCCAAGAGGCCCCAATACGGCCCCATGATGGAGGTCCACAGGGGCAACCTGAACGGGAATTTTGAGCCTCCCGCCCAAACGCGCCCCCGAAAGGCCCCATACAAGCCCCCAGGTCGCCCCACGAAGCCCCCAAGAGAGCCCCAAGAGGCCCCCGACAGGCTGCAAGAAAGCCCAGAAAGAGGCCCCCAAAAGACCCCCAGGAAGCTCCCAGGAGGCCCCCAAAAGGCCAGGCAGACCCCCCAAAAAAGACCACCAAGAGGGCCCACCCAGAGCCATCCACGAGGCCTCCCAAAGTTCCCAATAAGTTCCCATGAAGTTTCCAAGGGCTCCCAAGACCCCACGAGGCCTCCAAAAGCTCCCAAGAAGCTTCCCAGAGGCCTCCAAGGGCCCCCAAGAGGGTCACAAGTACTCCTCCTGAGAAGCTCCTTGCTGCTCCCAGAAGAGACTCCCAGAAGCATCCATGAGCTCTCCGAGATGGCCCCTGCCCAGATCCCCAACACTCAGTTTTCCTCGCGTCCCTCACC
This sequence comes from Prorocentrum cordatum, assembly GCA_963575745.1. Taxonomy (NCBI): domain Eukaryota; class Dinophyceae; order Prorocentrales; family Prorocentraceae; genus Prorocentrum; species Prorocentrum cordatum. The sequence continues at coordinate 45,752 of CAUYUJ010001577.1, read as the reverse complement.
CTTGGATCCTTCACTGCGTTTTCCCACCAATTTCGATTGGGTGAGGATGAGCTTGGGATGGTCCTGGAAATGTGTGGGGGGCTCTGGAGGTCAGCGTGAATTCTGAGAGGTTGTCGGTTGCGTGTCTTTTGTAAGCACAACCAAGAATATGAATAATGGAAAGACCGCACATACATCACCGATCCCCAAACGGCCCACATGTGCATGCATTCGGCAACGTGCATGATGTGGGATGTCAAGCACGACTGGCCCCATCCTCCTGGAAGTGGTCGGCCTCATCATCCTCCGTCTCCACCTCCCTCTATCCGCCCCTCCCTCCCTCATATCCCTGCCCCACCTCCCTCTCTTCTCCTATTCCTCCTCAGATTTCTTCCCGAAGTGGGGCGGGGCGGACCCCGAGTGGTGGGGGGGCGACGGAGGAGAGGGACGCGACGGAGGAGAGGGAGGTGGGAGGGGAGAAGTACACGTCGAAGGTCTAACCTCGAGCCTCGAAGTTAGCCTTCGGGGGGCCTTTTCGTCGCCACGGCCGGGCAGCACGAGAAGCATCAACACCAGCAGCGGCACCAGCATTAACAGCACCACCACCACAAACAGAAACAACGGCACCAGCAGCAGCACCAGCAGCAGCACCAACAGCTCGAGAACCAACACCACCAGCACCAGCGCCAGCAGCAGCAACACAACCACCACCACCACCACCACCACCGCCAGCACTACCAGCAGCAACAGAACGGCCTCCAAGACGGCCCAGGAGCGCTCCAGAACGCCCAAGATGGCCCCAGGACGGCCCGAGAGGCTTCAAATAGGCCCCAAAAGCGCTCCAAGCAGTCTCCCAGGAGGGCTGCAAGATGCCCAAATCATTGATTTCCATTTGGTGTTTTCAATGATTTTGGGGGTTCTCGCCTTTTCGAGCTCCCGACGCTCCAAGGCAGACCACGAGCCCTCAAAAACTACCCCTAGACAGCCCAGGAGGCCCCCAAGAGAACCCCAAGACGACCCCAGAGGGTTCCACAACGGCCCACGAGACGCCCGAACGGCCCAAGAGAGCCCCAAGAGGGCCCCAAAGGGACCCAAGAGAGGGAACACGAACCGACAATTCGAGACTTCCGCCCCAAGCAGCCCCCATGAGGCCCCAAGAGGCCTGCAAGAGACCCCAATAAGCCTAAACAGAAGGCGCAGAACCCCCCCGACGGCCCCAAAGAGCCCCCACAACTGCCTCCAAAGAAACCCTCGAAAGGCCTGCCGCGATATCTCAACGAACATCCAAGAGGCCTCCGACCTACAACCCAGGCACGGTGGCGGGATGGGCCGAAAACCACTAGATCCGCCGCCCCTTGCTTGCAGGGGTGCACGGCGTGCTGGACGAGCTGTCAGGTTTTGGTTTTGGTTCTTTTTCCAAAAGAACTCCCCAGTGGGCTCCGGCAGAACCCGCCGGCCACCCGGAAAATCCCCAAACGTGCTCAACGACCGCAAAAAATCCTCCAAAAAACGGCCGTTTCGCTCGGGACATCCTCAAAACATCGCGAAGATGGCCCAAGATGGCCTCCAAGTCCGCCCGAGATGGTCCAAGACGGCCTCCAAAACGGCCCAAGAGAGTCCAAGACGGCCCAAGACGGCCCAAGAGGCCTCCCAGGCCTCCCAGACGGCCCAAGAGGCCTCCAAGAGGTCCTCCAGGAGAGTCCGAAGAGGCCAAAATCATTGATTTTCCCTTGGTTTTTGAAGGATTTTGGCATTTGCGCCTTTTCGGCTCTCCGACGGCTCAAGACGGCCCAAGAAGCCCCCAAGATCGCCCAAGAGGCCCCCAAGAGAGCCCCCTGATGGCCCAAGTGGCCTCCAAGATGGCCCCTAGAGGGCCCCAAGACGGCCCAAGAGGCCTCCAACACGCCCAAGATGGCCTCCAAGACGCCCAAGATGGCCGCCAAGACGGCCCTGGAGCGCCCCAAGAGGGTCCCCCGTTGGCCCAGAAAGGCCCCCAAAACGGCTCCCGACGGCGTCAGACGTGCCAGGAACCCACCAAGATGGCCGAAGTTGGCTCGAAGCTGGCCCAAAAGGGCCCAAGAGGCCCCCAAGAGGGCCTCCAGGAAGGCCAAAAGATGCCAAAATCACTGATTTTCCCAAGGTTTTTGATGGAATTTCCCTTCTTTCGGCCTTCCGACGGCCCGAGACGGCCCAAGAGCCCCCAAAGATCGCCGAAAGATCGCCCAAGAGGCCTCCAAGACGGCGATGATGACCATCAAGACGCCCACGTGTTCCCCGAAGGCTTTCCAAACCGATTCGGGGAACACATGGTCCGATGGCTTGGCAGGTCTGGCCTCAACGTTCGGCCACATAGGCGCTTCCACAAAGGCAGGGGGCGGCGGTGATTCGCCGTAGGCGTCTTCGATCCGCCGCCCCCTGTGGTCTTGCCACAGGGGTGCACGGCGTGCTGGATGTTTCAGGTTTTGGTTTTGGTTCTTTTTCTAAAAGAACTCCCCAGTGGGCTTCGGCCCGTCCCGCCGGCCACCCGCAAGTTTCCGAAAATCCATCTGTCAATGCCTTTGTTGCCCCAACTTGGCCCAAGATGGCCTCCAAGACGGCCAAGATGGCCCAAGATGGCCTCCAAGATGCTTCCAAGACGGCCAAGATGGCCTCCAAGACGGGTAAGATGGCTCCAAGATGCACCCAAGACGGCCCAAGATGGCCTCAAGATGGTCTAAGACGGCCCAAAAGGCCCGCAAAAGGCCTCCAAGACGGCCCAAGAGCCCTCCAAGACGCCCTCCAGGAAGGCCCGAATAGGTTAAAATCATTGATTTTCCTTAGGTTTTTCAAGGATTTTGGCATGTTCTTCTTTTCAGCTCTCCGACGGCCCAAGACGGCCCAAGAGGTCCCCAACATCGCCCCAACAGCACCCAAGAGGCCTCCAAGATGGCCCCATGACGGCCCAAGAGGCCCCCAAGAAGGCCCCAAGAGGGCCTCAAGACGGCCCAAGAGGCCTCCAAGACGCCCAAGATGGCCTCCAAGACGGCCAAGATGGCCCAAGATGGCCTCCAAGATGCCTCCAAGACGGCCAAGATGGCCTCCAAGACGGGTAAGATGGCTCCAAGATGCACCCAAGACGGTCCAAGATGGCCTCAAGATGGTCTAAGACGGCCCAAAAGGCCGGCAAAAGGCCTCCAAGACGGCCCAAGAGCCCTCCAAGACGCCAGAGTAGCCAAAAAGGCACTCAAGAGACCTCCTCCTCCATTCCCCCCCTTCCTATCTCTCCTCTCCTCCCCGTCCTCCCCCACGTGTTCCCCGAAGGCTGTAAAGACCGATTCGGGGAACATATGGCCCAATAACTTGGCAGACCTCTGGCCACAGCAGTCGGCCGCATCGGCGCTTCCGAAAGGGCAGGGGGCGGCGGTGATTCGCCGTAGGCGTCTTCGATAGCCACCTCGTAAGACAGTAGAGGCCGAAACCCCCACAACAAGCTCCAAACAAACTGCTTCATCCCCATGCGTTCTGCCGCAACGCCTCTGGAAAACGACCACGGCCCACCAGCGCCGCCTGGCTCGCGACCGCGCAAGCAAACGCCCGCGATGGCACAATACGGGCCGGCGGAGTGAGCGAAGCGATTCAATATAGCACCCCGCAATTGCGGATAAGAGTGAGGGGGCGGGCGCGGGCGACGCGGGCGTCGTCGAGCCGGCGGACCTCGTGGCCCCCACCTTCCGTGTCGATGGCGCTCTCCTCCTCCTCCTCGTCCTCCTCCTCCTCCTCGTCCTCCTCCTCCTCCTCCTCCTCTTCCTCGTCATCGTCATCCTCCTCCTTCACCTCGTTTCCCCCTCTTCTTCCTCGTCCTCCCTCTCCCCCCCTCGTCCTTTCATCATCGTCCTCCCATTGTCGTCATCCCCCTCATCGGCCTCCATCGTCGTCCTCCCATTGTCGTCCATCATCATCATCCTCCCCCTCCTCCACAATTACTCAATATGAATACTACTCTCCCTCTTCCCCCGATGGCGGCCTGAAAGTAGCTGACCCCCCCCCGCGTATTTTTTTTTATACACAGGATTCCCGGGAGTTGGGTTTTCGCCTGCGTTTTTTTCGATATGCTGCTCTCGCTGAGGCGCCGGCCTTATTTCTGCTCCCGAATCGTTCCGAATCGTGCTCCCGCTGCAGCGTGGGCCTCATTTTCGGATCGGTGTTTGGCCTCCGTCGTTCAGGATGGCGTTCTCGCCCCAGCGCGGGCCTCTTTCTCGCGCGCCCATCCGCCCGCCGCCACCGCGCCGCACCACCACCACCACCACCACCACCACCACCACCACCACCACCACAACCACCAGCACCAGCACCAGCACCAGCACCAGCACCAGCACCAGCACCAGCACCAGCACCAGCACCAGCACCACCACAACCACGCACACACGCACGCACGCACGCACGCGCACCACCACCCACTACGCACGCGCTCGCGGAACCACAGGTCCGCTACGACACGCGTCCGCGGATAGAGAAAATCAGCGCAATGGTAAGGGATGGGAGGGAGGGGTAGGACGTCAGATATGACGCGAGCGAACCTAGCTTGCCCTCCTCCCCCTCCTCGTCCTCCTGCTCCTCCTCCTGCTCCTCCTCCCTTTCTTTCTCCACATTATCCTTACATCCTCTCTTCTTCCGCGTTCTCCTTGTCCCCTGTTTACTCCTCCTGCCTCCCCCTCCTTTCCCAAGATCCGCCGGCCCCCTTGTGGGGCCACCAGGCTGCGAGGCACGGGTTCGCAGTTTCCAGTACCAGTTATAGTTTGTAGTTTCCAGTGTTACAGTTCTGCTTCTTGCTGGTTACTGTAACTAGTTGACTGATTGCTGGTTACTGTAACTAGTTGATTGACCGCGCGAGGGGGGGGAGGCCCAAACGGGATTTTTAGCACCCCCTGGGCGCGTTGTCTGAATTGCTGGGGGGGCTCGAAATCGACACCCCTCACGCAGATCCGCGGGGTCAGGGTCCAAAAACACAAGGGATTTGCCACATTTCTGAAATTCGGTGACACCCCTCACGCAGATCCGCGGGGCCAGGGTCCAAAAACACACAGGATTTGCCACATTTCTGCAATTCGGTGCCACCCCCTCACGCAGATCCGCGGGGTCAGGGTCCAAAAACACAGGGGATTTGCTACATGTCTGAAATTCGGTGCCACCCCTCACGCAGATCCGCGGGGTCAGGGATCAAAAGCACAAAGGATTTGCCACATTTCTGCAATTCGGTGACACCCCTCACGCAGATCCGCGGGGTCAGGGTCCACAAACACATAGGATTTGCAACATGTCTGAAATTCGGTGCCACCCCTCACGCAGATCCGCGGGGTCAGGGTCCAAAAACACACGGGATTTGCCACATTTCTGAAATTCGGTGCCACCCCTCACGCAGATCCGCGGGGTCAGGGTCCAAAAACACAAGGGATTTGCCACATTTCTGAAATTCGGTGCCACCCCTCACGCAGATCCGCGGGGTCAGGGTCCAAAAACACAGGGGATTTGCCACATTTCTGAAATTCGGCGCCACCCCTTACGCAGATCCGCGGGGTCAGGGTCCAAAAACACAGGGGATTTGCCACATTTCTGAAATTCGGTGCCACCCTTCACGCACATCCATCGCAAGGCGTGGTAACCCAAACTGCGAGAACTCCCTCGGCCCTTTAATCGCAAGGTGTGGCAACCAAGCCCGTAAACCATACACGTCTTACCAATCGCCAGGTGTGGTAACCCCTCTTGTGATCAGTTGGTTTTGCTGATTGCGAATCGGCTTCGCATGAAGTTTCGATACTGCTTCACGACAGCGCCAAGACCTCATGACTTAGCTCTTCCATGGCCCATTCTCCGAGGGAGGGGGCCGGCGGCAGGGGGCGAAGCCCTTACGGATAACTGCAGCGCAATCCTTTTTTCCACTTTATGCTCCCCGCATTCTCTGATCAAGGCAACTCGCCAGGGCAAAGTTGCTGGACGGGCTGGTGTGGATGCGCGGGGCTTGAAGAGGCCCATGCGGGCTCAGACGGCATGCAAAAATCAGCCGCCGCGCTTGTGCGGCATTGGTTTGTTCAGTGAACGTGGTTTAGGTCGCGGGTGGGTCGCGGGCTCTCCACCTCCACCTGGAAGGAATGCAAAAGCAGCCCGCCGCAGGCGCCAACAAAAATTGGTTTGTACACTGAACGTGGTTTGGGTCGCGGGTGGGCCGCGGGTTCTCCACCGGGAACGAATGCAAAAGATGCCCGCCGCAGGCGCCGAAAAATGTGGTTTGTACCCTGAACGTGGTCGCGGGTGGGCCGAATGCCCTGCCGCAGGCGCCTCCTGAAACCCGAATGCAAAAAATGCCCGCCGCAGGCGCCGAAAAATATGGTTTGTACCCTGAACGTGGTTTGGGTCGCGGGTTGGTCGCGAGTTGGTCACGGGGTGGGTCGCGGGCTCTCCACCTGGAAGGAATGCAAAAAAAACCCGCCGCAGGCGCCGAAAATTGTGGTTTGTACCTTGAACGTGGTTTTGGGTCGCGGGTGGGTGGGTCGCGGGTGGGTCGCGGGTGGGTCGCGGGTGGGTCGCGGGGGTGGGTCGCGGGGTGGGTCGCGGGGTGGGTCGCGGGGTGGGTCGCGGGGTGGGTCGCGGGGTGGGTCGCGGGGTGGGTCGCGGGTGGGTCGCGGGTGGTTCGCGGGTGGGTCGCGGGGTGGGTCGCGGGGTGGGTCGCGGGTGGGTCGCGGGGCGGGTTGCGGGTGGGACGACGACAACAAACAACAACAAACAACGACGAGAATCCGCACCGCGGAATCCCACTTCAGCCACGCACCCAGGGACAGTGAATGACCGTTGGGCCCCCTCACTCTGACAATGGAAAATGAACGATTTTTGCCAGCTGGGGCTCCCTTGCCATCTTGGCCCGTCTTGAGGCCCCGACCGGGCGCGTCCTTGGGCCGTCCTGGGCCCACCCTCCTGGGACCGTCTTGGAGTCGTCTTGGGCCGTCTTGAGCGCGCCTTGGGCCGTCCTGGGCCCGTCTGGGGCCGTGTTGGCACCCTCGCGGCGAGGAGGCTCGGAGGCGGGCTGGAGGCCTCTTTGGGGCCATTTTGGAAGGGGCCTCGTTTGGGCTCCTTGGGAGCCTCCTGGGGCCTCTTCGGGGGATTCTTGGCGGCCCCTTGGGGCCTCTTGGGTGCCTGTTTGGGCCTCCTGGCGCCCTCTTGGGGCGAAAGGCTCGGATTTTCGGTCCGTGGTCCCCCTCTTGGGCCTGTCTTCGGGCCCTCGTGGGCCGTCTTGAGAGTCTCTTGGGTTGTCTTGGGGCCCTCTTGGGCTGTCTTGGGGCGCTCTTGGAGGCCTCTTGGGCCGTTCTGGGGCGCTCTTGTAAGCCTCTTGGGCCGTCTTCGAGCGTCGGAAAGTGGATAAGGCGAGAAAGACAAAATGCTTCCAAAACCGTCATCGAGTGGATGATTTTGGCCGCTCGGGGCCCTCGGGGAATACGCTTGCAGGCCTCTTGTGCCGTCTGGGCGGCCTCTTGGAGCGTTCTTTGGGCGTCTCGGGGGCTCCTTGAGCTGTCTTGGGGGCCTCGTGGGGCCTCCGGAGCCTCTCCGGAGCCGCCCGGGGCGTCTTTAAACCGCGCCGCCCAGGGCCAGGGCGCGGGGCCCACGGGCCCCAGGGTTGGCGGCCTGCTGGGTTTCCTCTTGTTCGCCCATAGGGTTGGAGGAGGCCTCCAGGCGAACAGAATGGGGCAGGACAGTGAATGTGGGAGACTTGTCGCAAACTCCCAGCCCCCCCCCAAGTGTTCGCCCGAAGGGTGTGGGGCCGCGTTGGCTCCCTCAAAGGGCCGTCTCGGAGCCGTCTAGGCCCGTTTTGAGGCGCCGTTTGCCGTGATGGGGCCGTCTTGGTTCGTCGTGGGCCCCTCATGGGCGCGTCCGTAGGCCGTCCTGGGCCCATCGGGGTCCTTCTTGGCACTATCGTGGGGTTGTCTTGGACCCGCCTGGGACCGTGAGGGGGCCGCCTTGGAATTGTCTTGGGCCCCTCCTGTGCGCCTCCTTGGGCCGTCCTGGGCCCAGCAGGGGCCGTGTTGGCACCCTCTTGGGGCTGTCTTGGAGCCGTCTTGAGCCGTCGCACCGCGCCTTGGGTTGTGCTGGGTCCGTCTTGGCCCGTCTTGGGGCCTTCTGGGCGTTTCCTCGGGCCCTCCTGGGACTTTCTGGGGCCTCTTGGTGCATCGGACCGCCGAAATGGCGGGAAACGCAAAGGGTGTAACAGTAAACAATGGAAAATGAACGATGTTTGCCAGCTGGGGCTCTCTTGCCATCTTGACCCGTCTTGAGGCTCCGACCGGGCGCGTCCTTGGGCCGTCCTGGACCCACCCTCCTGGGACCGTCTTGGAATCGTCTTGGGCCGTCTTGAGCGCGCCTTGGGCCGTCCTGGGCCCGTCTGGGGACTTGTTGGCACCCTCGCGGCGAGGAGGCTGGGAGGCGGGCTCGAGGCCTCTTTGGGGCCACTTTGGAAGCTGATGGGGCGTCTGTTGGGGCCTCGTTTGGGCTCCTTGGGAGCCTCCTGGGGCCTCTTCAGGGGATTATTGGCGGCCCCTTGGGGCCTCTTGGGTGCCTGTTTGGGCCTCCTGGCGCCCTCTTGGGGCGGAAGGCTCGGATTTTCGGTCTGTGGTCCCCCTCTTGGCCCCCTCTTGGGCCTGTCTTCGGGCCCTCGTGGGCCGTCTTGAGCGTCTGTTGGGTCGTCTTGGGCCCTCTTGGGCTGTCTTGGGGCGCTCTTGGAGGCCTCTTGGGCCGTTCTGGGGCGCTCTTGGAGGCTTCTTGGGGAATGCGTTTGCAGGCCTCTTGTGCCGTCTGGGCGGCCTCTTGGAGCGCTCTTTGAGCGTCTCGGGGGCTCCTTGAGCTGTCTTGGGAGCCTCTTTGGTCTTTGTGGTCTTTGGGCCTCCGGAGCCTCTCCGGAGCCGCCCGGGGCGTCTTCAGACCGCGCCGCCCAAGGCCAGGGCGCGGGGCCCACGGGCCCCAGGGTTGGCGGCCCGCTGGGTTTCCTCTTGTTCGCTCACAGGGTTGGAGGAGGCCTCCAGGCGAACAGAATGGGGCACGACCATGAATGTGGGAGACTTGTCGCAAACTCCCAGCCACCCCGAGTGTTCGCCCGAAGGGTGTGGGGCCGCGTTGGCTCCCTCAAAGGTCCGTCTTGGAGCCGTCTAGGCCCGTCTTGAGGGCGCCGTTTGCCGTGGTGGAGCCGTCTTGGCTCGTCGTGGGCCCCTCAGGGGCGCGTCCGTCGGCCGTCCTGGGCCCATCGGGGTCCTTCTTGGCACTATCGTGGGGTTGTCTTGGAGCCGCCTGGGACCGTGAGGGGGCCGCCTTGGAATCGTCTTGGGCCCCTCCTGTGCGCCTCCTTGGGCCGTCCTGGGCCCAGCAGGGGCCGTGTTGGCACCCTCTTGTGGCTGTCTTGGAGCCGTCTTGAGCCGTCGCAACGCGCCTTGGGTTGTGCTGGGTCCGTCGTGGCCCGTCTTGGGGCCTTCCTGGGCGTTTCCTCGGACCCTGCTGGGACTTCTTTTTTTTCTCACCCCCGACCAAGGTTGCACGTGCGTGCCGACATGGAGACGCTACGCTGACCAACGCCAGCAATCCGCGAAATCAACGGCACGCCGAATGAAATCTCAAAGAAAGATATTGCCATGAAAAACGACCTCAAAGGGGCGCGGAGAGGTTCGCTACGTCGCTCACTCCCCTGAGATCCGACGTCGTGTGTGTTTCACTGCGTCCTCCCTCCTCCCTCCTCCCTCAAACTTCCCCCCTCCCTCATCCCACCCGACGTTGCTGGCTGCCGCGGGCGCACAGCGCTGCGCCTGCAACCTGTCGCCCCGCGGGCTCTCATGACCGCCGTGGCGCCAGGCGCCCGAGAGCTCTTCCGAGAGCGGCGATGTTCGGGTGGTCGTCGGACACCCCTGCCGCCAGCTAGGTCTGCACGGCCCGGCGGTAGTGCTCCATCGCCTCCTCGAGGAGCTCGCGGTCGTCGAGGTTCGCCCCCACGCTCTGAAGGAGGCTGGCGTAGCCCACCGAGCGGCTGGCGCCCGCCGCCAGGTAGGCCTGCTCGGCCCGGCGAGAATGCTCCATCGCCTCCTCGAGGATCCCGCGGTTGTGGTGGTTCGCCCCCATGCTCTGAAGGAGGCCGGCGTAGCCCCCCGAGCGGCTGGCGCCCGCCGCCAGGTAGGCCTGCTCGGCCCGGCGGAAGTGCCCCATCGCCTCCTCGAGGAGCCCGCGCTCGTCGAGGTTCGCCCCCATGCTCTAAAGGAGGCTGGCGTAGCCCACCGAGCGGCTGGCGCCCGCCGCCAGGTAGGCCTGCTCGGCCCAGCGGAAATGCTCCATCGCCTCCTCGAGGAGCCCGCGGTTGTGGTGGTTCGCCCCCATGCTCTGAAGGAGGTCGGCGTAGCCCTCCGAACGGCTGGCGCCCGCCGCCAGGTTGGCCTGCTCGGCCCTCCAGAATAAGCTCTCCGCGGTCGCCAGCGCATCGCCCCCGCTGGCCGCGGCGAGATAGGCCTGGCGCTGCTCCTCAAATTCCTGCAGCAGGCCGAGCATCGGCTCCAGAAACTTGAGGCGAGATACCTGCAGGGCCTTCTCCTTCTGGTTCATGACTTTCACGTGGCCCTCCGACATGCGGGCCAACGCCTCTTCCATGCTTCCGTGGGACCACTCCTCCTCCAGCGCCGAGGCCTCGGCCGGGTCGTCGCACAGAATCTCAGCAGGCTGGGCTGCCCCCGCAGCGGGCTTGATGCTCTTCTCCTCGAACGTGCGGAAGGCCAAGAATACCTCGAGCACACGCACACACACCATAATCTCGTCCTGTACTTGAGACCATCCCCGCTATGCTCCTGGAGGATTAAGACTGGAAAGCACAAGTACAACGTGTTGGAGAAATTCAGGGCATCCCGGAAATAGGCCTCCTCCTCTGATGACCGCTTCAGACTTTCCGTCTCTTGCGGGATGCTGCACCAATCGAGCCAAATCCACTCAATATTAGGATGCTCGTCGAGCCACGCCTTGATCTTCTTGCGCTGAATATCTTCAAGATCGGGATGGGCCTTCGTCAACCACGGATCGCTGACAACGGCGTGCGTCTTCAATAAGGCGCCATCCGTCAGGCTCTTGATGGTGACGCGCCACGACTGCAGCGTCCCGTCGCGCTTCAGGTGCTGGAACGGTGCCATGGGCCCAGACTGGGCGAAGACGCTGCGGTGCACGAAGAAGAAGGAGGAGCAGAGGACCAACTCGTCGCCGAGGCGCAGATCGTCGTCCTCCATTACGTCGACCGTGGGCGCCTCTTCGCATGCGACTGCCTCCGCCTCCTCCTCCTGCCCATCCATGGCCGGCGGACCGCGGGGGCGCGCGCGGGGGCTGGAGGGCAGGGCGAGGCGAGCGCGGAGCTCTCCTCGGGTGCGTGCGCGGGCCGCGTGCGGGCACGGCTGCGCCTCGCCAGCGGCGTGCGCCGAGGGCTCTCTTGAGCCAAACTGGCTACGGAACCCTGCTGGGACTTTCTGGGGCCTCTTGGTGCATCGGACCGCCGAAATTCCGGGAAACGCAAAAAGGGTATAACAGTGAACAATAAAAGATGAACGATTTTTGCGAGCTGGGGCTCTTTCGCCATCTTGGCCCGTCTTCAGGCCCCGACCGGGAGCGTCGTTGGGCCGTCCTGGGCCCGCCCTCCTAGGACCGTCTTGGAGTCGTCGTGGGCCGTCTTGAGCGCGCCTTGGGCCGTCCTGGGCCCGTCCGGGGCCGTGTTGGCACCCTCGCGGCGAGGAAGCTCGGAGGCGGGCTGGAGGCCTCTGTGGGGCCATTTTGGAGGCTGATGGGGCGTCCGTTTGGGCTCCTTGGGAGCCTCCTGGGGCCTCTTCGAGGGATTCTTGGCGGCCCCTTGGGGCCTCTTGGGGGCCTGTTTGGGCCTCCTGGCGCCCTCTTGGGGCGGAAGGCTTGGATTTCCGGTCCGTGGTCCCCTCTTGGCCCCCTCTTGGGCCTGTCTTCGGGCCGTCGTGGGCCGTCTTGAGCGTCTCTTGGGTCGTCTTGGGGCCCTCTTGGGCTGTCTGGGGGCGCTCTTGGAGGCCTCTTGGGCCGTTCTGGGGCGCTCTTGGAAGCCTCTTGGGCCGTCTTCGAGCGTCGGAAAGCGGAAAAGGCGAGAAGGCCAGAATGCTTCCAAAACCGTCGTAGAGAGAATGATTTTGGCCGCTCGCCCTCGGGGAATACGCTTGCAGGCCTCTTGTGCCGTCTGGGCGGCCTCTTGGAGCGCTCTTTGGGCGTCTCGGGGGCTCCTTGAGCTGTCTTGGGGGCCTCTTGGGGCCTCCGGAGCCTCTCCAGAGCCGCCCGGGGCGTCTTTAAACCGCGCCGCCTGGGGCCGGGGCGTCGGAGGATCCCCCCGACCCCCGCCCCTCTCAGACGCGCGTATGCCTGCAATGTAGTAGAGATGACGTCGGGCTCCACCGCCGCTTCCCACATCTCGTTCAGCAGAGCCAGCGCCCGCTGCCACTGCTCGCCCTTCGCGGACGCGCTGATCCCAGCGCTGTAGCTGACTAGTGTGAACACGCCAAGAAAATCTGGGGGGCAGAAACAGGCAAACCGTCGGAGAACCCCCCCACATCTGAGCGCGAACCCAGAAGTGTCTTCACCCCTAGCGGCTCCGCCTTTGGGTGCTCAAATGCCACGCCTGCTGTATCACGGTGAGCCTTGGACCACGAACACGAAACAGTCTGGCGGGGACAGAATCGGGCAAACTGCCTGAGAGGTCCCCAGATTCGGAGCGCGAATCCTGGGGTGTTCCCACCCCTGGCGGGTCCCCCTTGGGGTGCCCAAGTGCCACGCCTGCCATATGGAGAGCATTGGACCACAATGATCCGGGTAAAAGACCCAAGTATATGCAGTTGTGAATACACGTCGGTCGGAAGAAGTAGGTAAACACAAGAAGTAGGAAGGCGGATTAAGTTGATTGGGTCCAGGCCCCCCCCCAGAGAATAACAAAACACAGCAAAAGCGCGTCGATTCTTGAAGTAGGAAGGCGCTTGAAGTAGATTGGGATCTGGGAATCCAAAAATACCTACTTTCAACGACCAGCGTGTACCGCTTTGTGAGTTCCGACCGCCTTCGGTGAAGCACCTGTGGGGGCCACGAACCGTGCGAGGGGTGCGCCGGAGCGGGCATGCGGGCGCGCTACCACCGGGGCCTTCGGTAGAGTTCCCTGTGGGGGCCACGAAGCGTGTGCGAGGGGCGTGCCGAAACGGGTGCGGTGGTGGTGCCCTGCGGGCGCTGCCACTGGGGACTTTGCTGGAGCTCCCCATGGGGCCAGGAAGCGTGCATGGGGTGTCTCGAAGCGGGCATGATGGTGCCATGCGGGCGCTGCCGCTGGGGCCTTCGGTGGAGCTCCCTGTGGGGCCTGTGTGAGGGGTGTACCGAACTGGGCGCGGTGTTGCCATCCAGGCGCTACCGCTGGGGCCTCCAGTGGAGTTCCCTTATGGGGCCACGATGCGTGTGTTGGGCATGCCGAAATAGAGACATGCGGAGGGCACAGGCGATGTGGCAGGAGGGAGGAACGGAGGGGAGGAGGAGGGAAGTAGAGGATGACACGGGACGCTGTCTCTTCAAAGCGAGGACCCAATGAACACCACAGGATGGTTGGGGGAAAAGAAGCTGGTGACAGAAACAGGAAAACCGCGTGAGCCATCCCCACAATCTGGGCGCGACTCATGAAGTGTCCTCCCCCCTGGCAGTTCTCCCCCTCGGGGTACCCACATGCCACGCCTGCCACATCGCGGTGAACAGTGTACCACCAAAGGAAAAACCGCGGGGGGCAAAAACAGGCAAAACCGCCTGAGACGTCCTCACAAACTGCTCCGACCACACCACACATGTTGGGCATGCAGACAGACAGACAACTCCGCAACCTTCCTCACACTCTGGGCGCGAATCCCGGAGTGTCCTCACCCCTGGCGCCCCCTGCGGACCACCAGCGAGTACGAGCGAATGTGAATCTGAGCATGAGAGAGGGGTATAGGTGTGAGTTAGTCTGGATGTGATTGAGTCCGAGGGTGAGCGAGTCTGAGTGTGAGTGAGTCTGAGTGTGACTGAGTCAACATGCTCTGAGACTGAGTATGAGTAAGTCCGAGTATGAGTGAGTATGATTCTGACTGTAAACGAATCAGAGTAGTTTCTGAGTTTGACTGTGAGTGAGTCTGGGTGTGAGTGAGTCTCAGCGTGACTGAGAATAGGTGAGTCTGAGAGTGAGTGAGTCACCCTGGTAGAGGAAGAGGAGGAAGAGGAGGAAGTGAGGAGGCAAGCTAGGTGCGCTAGCGTCACATCTGACGTCCTACCCCTCCCTCCCATCCCTTATCATGGCGTAGATATCCCATCTGTTCGCGAAATCGGATGTCGAGCAGGGCAATGATCCCAAGGGGGTACGCGATAAATGGAAAAGCATGGCGTGGAAGAGCACGTCCGAGCATAGCATGTCATAGCATGGCGTGGCATTGCGTAATAAAGCGACGCATCATAAAGCATAGCAACGCAAAACATGGCATCGCACAGCGGTGCACAATACAGCATCGCATCGCATGCCGTGGCATGGCACCGGATGACATGTGGCCCGTCTGCGAGAGGACAAGGCCTGTCCGGAATGCCTGCTCCATGTCCTCCGCAACCGTGCCTGCCCGATGTGGGCGCTTTCGTATGCAAAGTGCCATCTGGAGGCGCGGGAACGAGGACAGCGCTGCAGCGGGACGGGAGCACATGTTTGACTGACCGAAGCACGAAAATGAGGGCGGCGCTGCAGCGGGAACACCATTTTGGAAGAACCAGAAACGACCATATGGAAAAAACACACAGGGAAAACCAAACAATGAAACCCTGTGCGTAACAAAAAAACTGTACGCGGAGAGGGCCGAACACTCTTCGGACAGAGTCAGGGAGAGAGAAGATGGCGGCTCCCGCTTGGGGTGCCCAAGAGCCACGCCTGCTATATCGCGGTGAACATTGGACCACCAATACGAAAAAACGTCCAGAAACGTCTGGGTGGGAGAAACAGGCAAACCGCCTGAGGCAACCCCACAATCAGGGCGCAACTCCTGGAGCGTCCTCACCCTTAGCGGCTCCGCCTTGGGGTGCCCAAGCGCCACGCCTGCCACATCAAGCTAAACATTGGACCGCCAATAAAGCAAAGCCCGAGGGGGCAGAACAAGCAAACCGCCTGAGACATTACCGCAATATGGGCGCAACTCCTGGAGTGCACTCACCCCTGGCGGCTGCTCCCCGGAGTGCGCAAGCCACGCCTGCTATATCGCGCTGAGACTCGGACCACGAAATAGCAAAAATCTGGGAGAAACAGGCAAATCGGTTCCCCCTTCGGGGGCCCATTTGCAACACCTGTTATATCGCGGTGGGCATTGGACCACAAGAGGTCTTGGGGGCAGAAGGCGGCAAACCGCCAGAGACATCCCCCCAATCTGCCAGAAAAGCCTGGGTATGTCTGAATGAGAAAGAGTGTGTCGGAGCGCGGGAGTTCGTATGTGTATGAATGGGGATGCGTCTGAGGCTAATTCCCACAGACGGTCTGAATGAGTGTGAATGAATCTGGATCTGCGTGAGTCTGACTGGGGAAGTGGTGTGGCTGACCCTGCGTGACGAAGAGTGAGTCTGTGATGGGCCCCCTGAGGAGAGAGTGCGTTTGTGATGGGCCCCGATGGGCGTGAGTGACCAGAACCCGAGAATATAAATAGTTGATACGAGAATGAGGAAGAGGAAGAGGAGGTCTGGAAGCGTTTTCGTGCGAAGAAAAAACATCATCTTAGGACACGGGGAATCGACCCACTTGACGTTTTTTGGCCTACCCGGGGCCCTCATGGGCAGGGCAGCCTTGGGCGCCACTTGGGCCCCGTCCTGCGCCCCCTTCTGATTTTTTTTTGCCCGGGATCCCCTTGGGCCGTTGTGGGCGCCTCTTGGGCTGCCCTGGCGCCGTCTTGGGCCATCTTGGCGCTCTCGTGGGGCCCCTGAAGTTTCTTGCAAGAATCCCACCAGCCCTCTGGGCGCAGGTGGTTCAGGGAGGCTCCTCTTCCAACTCCCTTCTTCCCCTTCCCTGATCGTCTCAACTCGCCACGGCGTCGGTTCTGGATGGGCTGGTGGGGATGCGTTTTTTGGTTCGCGGGCTCGCGAAGCAAGTCGAAAGCCGTGCAAAGCTAGGGCGCGCCGCGCCGAAGCAAAGGAAACAACAGTGAAAAGAGCGGCGCCCGGCTCAGAAGCTGGGCTCAGCAAAGCCAAAATCGCAAATCAGCACCGAGGTCACGTCAGAGTCCCGTCAACCAAAACAGCGGGACCAGGTGACGCATGGCGTGCCCACTGAGGTGCCAATTGGACGCAGGTACGTTGTGAAAGAGCGACCACGCACATGAGAAGTCAGTAACACGGGCTCCCCAGGACGCACCACCGAAAAAGGAGTCCTTAAAGGAGCCGGCAGCCACGAACTCCCAGAACCATGCGGCAGCCAAGAAAAAAGAGAGAGAGAGAGAACACTGTCGTTCAATTCCTCATGCAAGCATGTCGAACTCGAGGTCCATGAACCATTACGGCCAGACAGAGATAGAGAAAGCTGGTGGGGATACTTTTTTCGGTCGCGGCCGCGAGCGAAGAGGCAGGCGGCGAAAGCAAAGTCCGGGGCGCGAACGAAGCGAATTAGCTACAACAGGCACAGGCTGGCCGGCCCACTCACAAAGCAGCCGCGAAACTGAAGCGGAGCTGACGGCGGGGGGCATCCTGAGAGCTCGAGCACGTGCACAGGACAAAGTGTCATAGAATTCGGTGCCTGCCATGGCACGACCCACACAGTATGAGACGTGAACCAGGATAACCAAGTCCGTCGTTCTGAGTGGGGGCAAGTGGGAGGCCAGTGGAGTGAGTCGCGGGTGGGGCGCCAGGCTCCAAACGCCATTGAGCTGGTGGGGATACGCGAAACCTCAATAATTTTGGGGGCCTCTAGCGCCTGCTGGAACGCTGCGCAGACGGAGACGAAAACAACGAATCTGCAACACATCCAGCTTACCTGGAAGATGGGGTGATTTTGGCCTGTCGGTGCTGCCTTGGGAGCTTTTCTGGATCTTTCTTGGGGCGTCTTGGGGGCCTCTTGAGCCGTCGTCAAGCTAACTAAGGCCGTCTTGAGGCCGTCTTGGGCGCTTCTTCGTCCGTCTTTGGGCTGCGTTGGGCAGTATCGGGGACGTGGCCCGAGGCCCGCAGGGCTGACCAAGCTGCCCTGGAGGCGTTTTCGGCCTCATGGGACCTCTCGGAGTCAGAAAAAGCCGATTGATCCACAGCAGCTCCTGGTGCGCAGAGGTTCCTGCAATGTAGCATAAATGACGTCGGGCTCCAACTTCGCCTCCCGCATCTCGCTCAGCAGCGCCAGCGCCTGCTGCCATTGCTCGCCATTCTCGCACGCGCTGATCCCAGCATTGTAGCTGACTAGGGCGAACCCGTGGACTTCGTCCACGTCATTTTGGGCCAGTCTTGGCTCGAAAAGGCCGTCTTGGGCCTGTCTTCGCTCGAAATGGCGAGAAGGTGGAAATCTTTCAGAAACCATAGAATAATCAATGATTTCGATTGCCGCGGCTCGTCTGGAGCGTCTTCGAGCGGTCTTGGGCCGTCTCGGAGGCCCTCTTGGACCGCTTCCTTCTCTTCGTCCGCCTTCCGCTCTACCTCCGCCTAGACAGCCTTCGGAGCGTCACAGACGGCTATGGTGGGTCTGCGGTGTACGTCTCGCCGCTTGTCAATTTTGAAAGCACCTGGGGCCTTGAAAAAAGTCACCCGGAGGGCTCTGGTGACTCTTTTCCGGTTGCCTCTTCGAAGCCTGATGGCAGGCGCTGCCATCTCCTTGGGCACGGTTTGTGGGCCTCTCGGGGGATCTTTTCGAGCTCCTGGGGGGCTGTTGGGGCCTCGTTGGCTGTCTTGTGGCCTCCTAGGGGCCTCTTGGGGCCCTCTTGGGCCGTCTTGCGGCCTCCTGGGGGCCTTGTCTCTTGAAGTCTTTTGGGGCGCCTCTGGGGCCGTTCCCGGGCTGGACCCCCGAGCCTCTTCCAGGGGACAGCCCAGGAAATCTATTGTGCTTGCGTGCTGTGCGTGCGTGCTCCTGTGTCGTCACCGCTCGCTCTTGGGAACTGTGCCTGGGAGAGCTCTCTACGCTGCGTCTCGCTCTTGGGAGCCTTGGTGAGAAGAGCTTTGTACTTCACCGATCGCTCTTTTAGTGGGCGTCTCTGGGCCTGCTTGGTGGTCCCTGTGGGGGGGTCTTTTTCGGGCCATTCTGAGGCTTTTTTGGGCTGCTCTGGGAGCGTTTTGGGACGTTTTGGGGCCTTTTTGGGCCGACACGGGGCGTCCGGGAGGCCTTGGACCGTCTTGAAGCTCTCTTGAGGCTGCCTGAGGCCGTCTTGGGAGCCTCTTGGGGCCCCCTCGGAGCTCTCTTGGGGCCGTCTTGGGGTTCTGTGAAGTCGTTTCAGGGCTCTCTGGCGTCGTCTTGGGGCTCTTGTGGGCCGTCTTGGAGCCCTTTTCTTCTTGGGGCGATTAGGGAGGCCTCTTGGCGTGTCCTGGGCCGCTGAGGAGCACACAAGGCGGGCATGCTGAAAATATACGCATTCCCATTGGAATTTGACGGTTTGCGCCTCTTTGGCGTGCGCCCGGGGCCCTCTTGGGGCGTCTTTGCGGCCTCTTGGATCGTCGCGGAGCCCTCCCCGGGAGGCTTCGGGCCCTCGTGGGCCGTCTCGGGACCCACTGGGGCCGTCTTGGAGCGCTCTTGGACGGTCTGGGACCCCTCGGGAGCGCATCTGGGACCAGCCTGAGCGATTCGGCCCCGTGGTGGCGCCGTAAAGGGGCGATTTGGTGCACACGACGCGCGAACAATTCTCGCACACAGATCCACTGGCCACGCAGGAGAGACTAATGTGAACACGTGGAAATTCCACGGCTGGCAGGTCAAGGTGTCGGTCCCAAACGCGCATGTCGCCGACGCCTGCGGGCTTGCTCTGGGGTTTGCTGCAGGTTTCGGGCTCCAGAGCTGGCGGCTGTCTTCGAGTGTCTTGGGAGAGTCTGGGCTAGCTCCGAATGGTCCCTGGACGGTTCTTGTGGCATCGAAGGTGTCCCGCAGTCCAGTCTCGCTGCAGCCTCTTGCAGGAAGAGGCGGAGGAGGAGGAAGAGGAGGAGGAGGAGGAGGAGGAGGAGGAGGAGGAGGAGGAGGAGAAGGAGGAGGAGGAGGAGGAGGAGGAGGAGAGGAGGAGAGCGGAGCGGCACTGGATATGGGAGGAGCGCAGGTTCCCAGAGGAGGAAGCCGAGGCAGAGAAGACAGCAGAAGGCCCCCCCCTGTCACCCCTAATCGGAAAGGGGGGCGTAGGAGGAAGAGAGCAGTCCAGAGAGAGAGGGAGGTGCAGGCTCGCGGGCGAGGAAGCCAGGGCAGAGAAGGGAGGAGGTCCCCCTTGCCACCCCCGCTCGCCGGGAGGCGGCCTGAGACGTGCTGGGGGGCGGGGGGCCAGGGGAGGAGAGAGGGAGGAGCACGAGCGAGCAGGAGGCGGAGGAGGCAGAGAGCAGCTGTGGCCCGAGGGCGGTCTTCGGATTCCGCTGGAGGCTCTGGGAGGCAGAAAAGCGTGCGGGGCGCTGCTGCAGGGGCTCCGGGGTGTCTACGTGTCCCCTTCTGCCGCCCCGAACCGGCTGCGTGGGGACCCCAAAGTGGCTGGAGCTTGCAGAAAGAGGAGCCTGAGAGAAGGATCAGGAGGAGGAGGAGAAGGAGGAGGAGGAGGAGGAGGAAGAGGAGCAGGAGGAGTGAGGAGGAGGGGCAGGCGGAGGAGGACGAGGAGGAGGAGGAGGAGGAGGAGGAGGAGGAGGAGGAGGAGGAGGAGGAGGAGGCGGAGGCGGAGGAAGAGCAGGAGGAGGGAAGAGGAGGGAGGAGGAGGGAGGAGAAGGAGGAGGAGGGAAGAGTGAGAGAAGAGAGCTGAACGGGGAGGCTCGTTGGGCCCCCATGGGTAAGAGGCATTGTTGAAGGCTATCTGGTGGGCACATAGGCGGGAAGCTCTCTTGGGAGCTCCGTCGGAATTATCGGATTATCTTGGGATGGTCTGGGGCGCCTCGTAATGTTCCAGAGCTTCGTTCGGAGTCCTCGCCTTCCTTTGGGATGTCTGGGGTTCCAGAGACGGCGAAAAGGTGCCGTGGCTGCTGGTGCTTTGCGTAGAGCTCCTTGGCGAGTGTCGGAGTCTCTTGGGAGACTCTGGGGTATCGGAGTGGTCCTGGCAAGGAGTGGTCCTGGGAAGGCGCTTGGCCCATTGGGAGCTGCGGGCGGCCCGTCGTCTGGATTATCTTCGGACCCTTTTGGGGGCCAGGGGCGCTTCCGGGGCCCTTTCGGAGCGCTCTTGGGCCGTCGTGGGGGCTTGCAGGGACGTCCTGGGGCCATCTGGGAGGGCTGTTGATTTTGGGAGTCTTGGGACGTCTGGGGGCTATGTTGGATGGCTCGCGCCGTTTGGGAGCCCGCTCGAGCCCTTTTCGGCAGCTCTTGGGGCCCTCTTGGGCCATTTGGGGGGTCTCCTGAGCCGTCTCGGCAGCCTTTCAGGCTGTCCTCGGGCCATGTTGGGGGTCTCGGTCCGGTGTGGGGTATGGGGCTTGGTTTGGGGCTTGCGGGGAGCCGTCTGGAGGCGATGTGGGTGCCGTGGAGCCGTCGGCGAGCGGCCCGGGGGCCTCCTGGGGCCGTCGAAGAGCGTGGTGAAGGCTCTCTGGGAGGCCGCATTGGGCCGAGCTGGGGCGAGGGAGCCGTCGGCGAGCGGCCCAGGGGCCTCCTGGAGGTGTCGGGGCTCGGTGTCTGGGGTACGATGTGGGGCTTGGTTTGGGGCTTGCGGGGAGCCGTCTTGGGGCGATCTGGGCGTCGTGGAGCCGTCGGCGAGCGGCCCAAGGGCCTCCTGGGGCCGTCGGGGAGCGTCCTGCAGGCTTTCTGGGAAGCCGTCTTGGGCCGCGCCGGGAGCCCGCCGCGCTGGTAGCCCGGGAGCCGTCGGCGAGCGGCCCCGGGGGCCTCGCGGAGCCGTCGGGCAGCGGCCTGGAGGCGCCCCGGGGGCGTGCTTTTGGCGTGCTGGGCCGCGGTTGCCGCACGCCCCTAGGGCCCTCGGGGCACCCCGGGGCGGGTGTTCGACCAAAGGCCTGCTTGCACGCGCCTTCGGCCGAAGTTGTGGTGCAGAGACGACGTAGACGAAGGCTTCGGCGAATGCTTCGTAGACGGAAAACACGAGAATGCAACAACATACGCTTGCCCATATGATTTGAACGACTCAGGCTTCTTGGGGCTGCCCTGGGACTCCTCTGGGTGCTCTGAGGGTGCCTCTGGGAGCCTTCCGGGCGCCGGAGGAGCTAGCGGGGCAGCGCCTTTCCCGCAGGCGCGGGGCCCTGCAGTGTAGTGAAGATGACGTCGGGCTCCAGCTTCGCCTCCCTCATCTCGCTCAGCAGCGCCAGCGCCCGCTGCCACTGCTCGCCCTTCTCGCACGCGCTGATGCCAGCATTGTAGGAGAGACGGCCAGATTTGTAGTACAGACTAGTGTGTGCCCGTGGAGCGAATCCGCAGGTGCTCCGGCAAGGGAGCGCGGCGGGGCCATCTCTGGGCCATCTTGACCGCATCTTGGGCCGTCTTGGTGCTTTTCATGAGCTGTCTTGCAGCTCTCTTGGGCCGTCTTGCAACCTTGCGGGAGGTTCTGGGAGCACCCGGGAGGTCCTCGAAAATTGCCACAAGAGGGGCTCGAGAGGGCCAGAAGACGGCCCCACGAGGGCCGTCAGAAAGCACTCGACGGATGCTACAACCAGGGGGTGCGTTGTCGCATCCGTTGGGGGGCCTCTTCGGGCTCTCTGGGAGCGCTCTTGGGGCCGTCTTGGGATGCACCTCGGGCTCTAGTGGGCCATCTCTAGGTCATCTTGGGTCGTCTTGGGCGCCGCTGGGGCCGTCTTGGGGTTCTCTTGGGCCGTCTTAGTGCCCTCTCGAGCCGCCATGGGATTCTTTTTGGGGGCATCTTGGGCCCGCTTGGGGCGATCTTGGGGGCTGTTGGGCCGTCGTGGATACTTCAACGGTCGGAAAGTCGTATATGCTAGACATGTTGGAAAGCCCGACAGAAAACCGGTAGTTGATGCACCGGGGAGGCCCTGCTGGGAGCGCTCTTGAAGCGCTCTGGGGGCCTTCTGGAAGGTTTCTCCGCAGTTTGGAGGCCGTCTTGGGCTATCTTGGGGCCCTTCAGGGCCGTCTGGACGCCATCTTGAGCCATCTTGAAGCCATCTCCGCTGTATTGGAAGCATCTTCGGCGAACTTGGAGGCCTCTTGGATTCGCTTGGGCCGTCTGGGAGGCACATGCCCTCCCGGTGAGCCCTCCTGGCGGGCCCCCCGGTTTTGCAACGATTTGCAAGTTCCACGCGCTGCTCCCAATATTGCAGGATAGACTAAGGCTGGCCCGTGGACTTCCGTCCACGACAGCTTGTAGTGGTATAGTCAGGGGCTGCCTGACCTCTGAGCCCTAGGAGGCGCATCGGACCCCCTAGGGAAATGGTAAATTGCTCAGGGCGGACGCTATTGTCGCCCTCAGAGCGCACTGATTACCTGGAGCGCGAAACTACACAGGGCAGGCCAGGTGGGACGTATTGTCCCCTACCGGCACAATGATGCTACATAGGAAGTGTAGTTCACAAGAGTAAACTTGTGCAACCATTTGCTCCTTTTGTGAAATGTTCACAAGGCCTGTTGGAGCCGCCGCGGCCTATGCTTCACAAGAGCGCACCTTGTGAAATGTTGCCTAGCCACGCCGCAGAGAGAAAGGAGACAAAGATGGTCCCCGCCTCAAGACAAAATGTCAACGAGGACTATACAAAGGGTCAGCTGAAAAGACGAAAAAAGGTGATCCCTAACTGCACAAGGAAGTTCGAAAGGCATGCAAGTCAGTAGACGAGCGTGTTGACGTCGATTTGCGCATCACGAATTCGTTGCCGATGACACCGCCGGAGAACATAATACTACAGAGCAGACCTGAGCAGCGCAAGCCTGGGACACGATCCACAGACCAGGGTTTCTCAGTGGGTCTCTCACCCCCGCACTGAGATGGTCTACGCCCTCAGTGGGTCTCTCACCCCCGCACTGAGACGTCCGCCAGGCCTCGAAACCTGGAGCGCAGAAGCGCCGAGTCCATCCAGGCAGACGTGAACCTTGGCCCTGGTGCCAACGAGTGCACTGCAACATCCACACAATAGCGTCAAGCTCACCAGAAGCAAACACCAGCGGTCCCAGCGCGGTGGCTGGGTCG
>CAUYUJ010001577.1:0-20000 GCA_963575745.1 Prorocentrum cordatum | reverse complement strand
ACGGTCTGCCGCATACCGGCAAGCCCTCCAGCAATTGAACATTCAATAATAGTGTCACCTAGTACCTGGCTGACAACGGCGATGCCGAGCGCCACTCGGCGCAGTCGGGGGTCCGCTGTGTCTGGGCCCCCGCTGGCATCTCCAAAAACTCGCGTCGGTGCTCGTTCAGATCCTGCTGGTAAACAGTCCGCTGTGAATCCATGACTGAGTCCGTCCACATGCCAATCATCTGCAAACTGCGGGGCTGGCGTGTCCGTCCACGCCTGCGGAATGAGGCCGCGATACCAATAACATGGTTGAGATTCACCTTGACTACATGCACGAGGAATCATGAAGTCGCTCTTGACGTACACAGGGTTGTCTTTGTTAGAGCTACATAACCATGATCTGTGCAATGACGTTTCTTCATGCTCCTTACACCTGTCACAAATACCGTTCAGGCTCGGGTCTTGGACCGACTGCAGGGGTTTCAGCTCAGCCTTCTTCCTTGCTTTGGTCCAAGCCCCTCCGATAGCAATGTTTAGCAACAATCCTGCCAATCGCTTCCCTTTTCCAGAAATACTATTAAGTTGTTTGAGCAATCTGCGATATGAATAGGTGTCCGTTCCATCTTGAAGTCCTTCACCTTCGTGATGTTTGCAAGCATTGATCCAAAAGGGTTTCATCGCCGCCGCGCGAAGATCAACATAGAATTCTTTGAAACTAGCCTCGTCTATCGCCTCAACGCCCGTGAAGTTCTCGTCGGGGAATTCCCATGCTGTCATACCTGGAGGATCCCACGCGGTCGGTGAGCGAGGTGTCCAACCAATCTCTAATAGATGGCATAGCACTGCAGATAGAGGTCCTCGAATGTGCCTTGATCTCTGTGCCTGAGGCAAAGCTTCCAATTTCTGGCGAAGACGAGGCCATGACCGAATGATACCCGCTCGGGACTCAGGCCGTGTCCGCCAGTTGTGCAGCCACAGTGCGAAAGTACCTTGAATGAAACGTGCTGCGGGGTCTTGGCCGTGAGCTTCCAGTTCAAGAAGTGTCGTCAGACATCGGCCCTTTCCCCGCGCATTACAAGCTGCGCCCAGTCGACGTCGATATCGAGTGAGCTCTTGTCCACCAACTCCGAAGATTTCATATCCATAACTACCTGCAGCTTGGGCGCCCTGGCGCTCCAGTCGAGAAGTAATCGCTGTCCTACGAATAACCTTCTTGTACTTGACAACCTTCCTGTGCCGATTGAGATGCCGTGCAGCACGCTTACGTCGTTCAGCTCGAGAATGCCGAACTCCTGCTCCCAGATCGACGCCCAGGTAGCTGGTAGATTTGGCCGCCGTCATTGTGATCCCACGAAGCTTCAAGGTTCGAACCACGTCCTTGGCCAAACTCAACTTGGTGCAGACCACTGTCGACTTAGATGCCACCTTGAGACCCTGTCTGTGGAGGCCCCTGGCGGTCGCGACCACGCACTGAACCAAATCTTTCTTGACCTGGGATTCAGAACCAACCGTGGCCTGCGAGATGTCGTCTATCCAAAGCCGGTGCGAACACCGAACTTGCGATGTGGTGATCGCCTCCATGATGAAGAACGTCATCGCTCTGGCCAGTCTGGTACCAGCTCGCAAGCCTTGGATGATACTGCATGTCGGCTCAAACGCCATCGAAAAGGAACCAATCTGATTGAGTGTGCGTGGGTGAGCACATTGTAATAGTTCCATGTACAAGATCGTGGGTGGGAAGCCCAGTCGGAGGGCCGCTCGGGAAAGCTTGAGCCATAGCATGTTATCGTAGTAGCCGTCAATATCGGTGAGGGCATGTCCGTACGAAACATTGAGGATACCCGCGACCTCCTCATCCAGGACTCTCCTGAAAGCCTCCCTCAACGACGAATTTCCACGGACCGCAGCGTCCCAGGAAGGCTCGGTCCGACTGGACCAAGCCTTGGACCAGGGCTCCCTGGACATACTCCATACCCTGGATAACATCGCGATGAGCCCGATCACCCTGTCTCCCGAAAGCTTTTTGGGTAGGAGTCGACCGATGACTATCATGGTCTGCACTGGCCAGGCGAGGATCTCCTCGGCTGTGTTGAATAGGGCAGCTAATTCGGCAACTCCTGCATCTGGGAGTCGCTCCATATCACATGGTGTGAGTTGGTCCGCACCAAGACCAGCACGAGGTTTCATGGCTCTGAGAGCCTTGCGCACTTCAGGGACACCCAATTCTGGAAGAGGATCGGGATCATCTCTGACGGCCTGTCTAACAATACCCAAGACGTGGATGATGGACTCGTGGGGCTCGGATAACTTCGGGGCCCATTTACGTTTCCAAAGAGACGTCTTGTGATCCACAATATCTTTAGGATGATGTAATATACTGGTACCATCGAAGACCTCCAAGGTGGGGACGGGGTCCTGACGCATGGCCCTGTGGAGAGCACCCAGAGAGTTCCCCGTGATGGCCCAGTCCTGGAATTCACGAAGAGAGGCGTGGAGGGCTCTCCGTTGACTAGCACGCATGACTTTAGCCGAGTACTGGGAAAACATATCAAGGTGCATGATCGAGCACTTGTCGACGGACGCGAGAATGTTTAGCCATTCAGACCAGGGTGGAACCAAGCACGTACTAACACAAGTGTGGACCTGATCGGGCCGATCTTCAAGGAGGCGTCGACATTCTCGCTCCAGACGTGCTCGCTGCGAGACACCGTTGTTCCTTGAACGATGCTTATGCAAGGAATCTAAAATAGTGTGCAATCTCGTCCACCAGCCTGCCACTTGATCTCGCAACGGTGTCGATCTGCATCTGTTCGAGACTCGCACCTGCTGCAATTCAAAAGTCGGCACCTGAGATCGCAGTGCTCCCTGGTTGGCTTCGCATCCATGGTGAGCTCGAATGGTATTCTCAACTGTGGTCACCCAAGAGGCATACATCCCACTAATCATCAGGGTCTTTTCAGGGTCCACCTGGAAGGCTCTGGAGTTCTTGATGTACGCGGGGACGTGGAGTTGAGAGGAGGAGGAGGAGCCTACTTCCTGCCGATGCCTTTCCCAAAGGGCCTCAGGAATCATATAACTAATGGTGCTGGGGCCTCGGGGCTCGGGGGGCTGGGTCGACGCCAAACAAGGGTCTTGGCTGCTGCTAGGATCGGCCCTGACCCCATCGGGGCCGCAAGGCCGCGGCACGCAACCGGCAACGGAACCACCACCAGGCTTCCGCAGAGACCCCGCGGGGACGACGCGACCGCCAGCTTCCACCGAGACAGAGCTAGCAGCGCCATTAAAGTCAGAAGGTGACGTGGGAGGGAGGGCCTCTGAGCCCTTCTTCTCCTCCACAGCAAAATTAGGTTCGTCCGCCCAAGGATCCTCCTCCGAGCAGACTGAGAGATCATCGTGAAACATGTCCGAGCTAGCGGCACTCTGCTGGGGCTCAGGGCTCTCAGGAGTGCCTGCATCAGGAGGCTGCTGGCGGC
The DNA here is from genome assembly GCA_963575745.1 of Prorocentrum cordatum. Taxonomy (NCBI): domain Eukaryota; class Dinophyceae; order Prorocentrales; family Prorocentraceae; genus Prorocentrum; species Prorocentrum cordatum. Next base: position 16,540 of record CAUYUJ010001577.1, on the reverse strand, counting down.
CCTTGGTCTTGACCTCGTCAATGGCCGAGAACACCTCCCCAAAAAGAAGTTCATACAATTCCTCTCGCTTGGTCGCAGTAGCTCGAGAACGTTCCTTGCGTTCGGCTCTCGCACGACTGGCCTTGGAATTAGGATCAGGCTCCTGACCTGGTCTCGGTAGTTGAGGTAATTTCGCAGCCAATGTCAACACTCGTGTTATGAGCTGCTCCCCTTTGTCCCGCAACTTGAGACGTAGGCCGATGTGCGTTTTCCATGGAACTGCAAGCTCTGGTTCCACAGAATGGATGAAAGAAAGAGCTGATGTACTGCACACCACAAAGTCGATGTGCGAGCCCTTCTCCCCCTTGTTGCATGTGTAGTCCACATTGGCCGTGAGGATGTGGCCTCCTATTCGTGAAACAAACTCTGCTTTGTTGATCGCTGCCGCGCTGATGTTGAAATCAGCTACCACCACCCATGGAAGTTGCAGCGCATATAGCAAAGCCCCTAGACGGCGGTACCGCATGATGTTCGGGCCCGTGAACCCGTAGGAGCAGTAGCCGTAGAAGGTCACCAGCACGAAGGAGTAGCCCTTCATGTGGACTAGGACCGCGCAGAAGCCGTCGTTGGTCTGCGACCCGTCGCTCTGCAGCAAAGGTGCTGAAGCCAGACTCAAGGAATGTACTCGAAGATGCCCGTGAGTGATGATCCACTCGCCCCCTTCGTTGGCATGCCCATTGTCCAACTCTCTAGCATCCTTCCTGCTCGGCCTTGCTGGGTTGCAAAACAGCTTGAGCCCTTCAGCTCTAGCTTTGACGTCCCAAGATTTGATGTCTGCACGACCAATGTGCGTCTCAACGAAACAGTAGTGCTGGATGGAAGCCTTCGTCTGGGTCACATGATTCCAGATCTTGCCTCCCATGCACGTAACATTGCCAAAAAGAATTGTAGTAAAACTCGCTGCATCTTCCCCATCGTCTGGTAGCCCAGCTGGGGCTCCTCGTGAGGACGAGGCATCCGCAGCTTCAAGTGTCGGAGACAAGGTTGGCCAGGTAGTAGAGGTCACTGTGCTCGCCGACGCTCTGGCTGGCATCGTCGGGGAGCGGGACCTGCGGTCGGGTCACGCAGAGTCGGGGGCACCGACTCCTTTGCCAAGCCCATCCTTGGCGCTAGCCTTGCCCTTGCCCAAGCCCATGCCCTTGGCCTGCTGGGCTGCCGCGAACTTGGCTCTCGAGAGCCGTTTCGCCTCCTCCAGAATACGCTTCTCCATCGCCGCCTCGTCAGCTGCCTTCTGCTCCTGCAAAGACTCCGTGGTTGCAGCCGCGTCGGCAGCACTGTCACCTTTAGTATTGTCAGTATCACCACCACCTGTTGCTTTAGCCGAGCCATCATCACTGCGCCGCTTCTTGAGCATGCGCTCCTTGATAGACTGTCGTAGTTCCTCAGCACGTGTCAACCAAGCCTGGACCTGGTCCTCCTTGGTCTTCAGCGTGTCGCGGGCGCTGAGCAAGTCTTTCTCAAGCTGGGCCAAGGCGTCCTTCTCGGCCTGCTCGCAATCCATCTGCTCGATATTGCTAAAAAGCGTCGGATCCCAAGATAAGTTGAACAAGGACTTGCCATTCTTAACTCCACCCATTGGTATGACACCCTCTGACGACGCCAGGCGCTGAGCTGCTTGCATCTTCTCGATCGTGGCACGGGCCAAGACCTTAGCCGCCTCAGACTCCTTGGTCTCTGCCGCCTCCAGCCTCTCGCGGAGCCGTCGGACCGCCATGACTGCCTGCTCGTGCTTGGTGTCGGCGTCTTTCCAGGCAGAGTGCGTCTGACGCACGAGCTCCGCTGGTGAGATGCCTTCATCGGGGCTCAGCGCGGACTCCGTCAACTTCTTGAGCTGCTTCTCCAAAGTGAGTTTCATCTCATCATCCGTGGACTGGGCGATGGCCGCCCTGAGACTATCCGCTAACGTAATGTCACCTCCCGTTCCAACGGGCTGCGTCTTCAGGATAGACTTCGGACCTCTGCCATCACGCCCTTTACCTGCAGGATCTTCAAAGGTGACCCGCCTTGGCGATTGGGATCGGGTCTTCGACTTCGGCACGAACAGACGTACGGGCCGACAACAGGTACCACACTTCCGATCCCTCTGCTCCAGCAAGTCATTGTATTCAAACGTGCCGCATCCTGCACATTTCGAGAACAAACGCGTCATCCTCGGCTTTCGCCGCCGCTAGGGACACCTGGATGTAAGAGTGGTGTCGGAACGGCGCCCCTCAAGCGCTCCGTGGAAGCACCGAGGTTGGGTGCGAGCTCACCAAAATGGTGCTCGGGCCCAAGTGGCTTGAGGAGGAGGAGGAGGAGGAGGAGGAGGAGGAGGAGGAGGAGGAGGAGGAGGAGGAGGAGGAGGAGGAGGAGGAGGAGGAGGAGAGGGAGGAGCGAGGGCCACATTGGTGGCGTCTGGGGGCCATCTTGAGGCCATCCTGGGCAGTCTCGCGGCTCTCCGCGGCGCCTATGGCGCCACCGTGGCGCCCTCTGGAGGCCCTCTCGGGCCCCCTGGAGGCTCTCCGAGGACGTCGTGGGCCCTCTGGGAGCCCTCTGGGGCCATCCTGGGGCTCTCTTGGGCCGTCCTTCATTTCGAAAGGGAGGGGGAAGAAGAGGAAGAGGAGGAGGGGAGGGAGAACAGGAGGGGGGGGAGGGAGGGAGGGAGGGAGGGAGGGAGGGAGGGAGGGAGGGAGGAGGGAAAGAGGGAGGGAGAGAGGAGGAGGAGGAGGAGGAGAGGAGGAGGAGGAGGAGGAGGAGGAGGAGGTGGAGGCGGAGCTGGAGGAGGAAGAGGAGGGAGAGGAGGAAGAGAATGGAACGCCCTGGGGACTTCCTGGGGCTGTCTGGGGGCCACGTCATATTGGAGAGGCGCGTCGGGGTACTCCGAGGCCATGACGGGCACTGCCGGATGAGGGTGGAGGCGAGCCAGGACTCGCCTGGGCGCCAATGGCGCTGTCGCCTCAGGTCGGGCGTGTCCTCCTACAGGCGAATATTGGCCCAAAAATGAAATCGCCAAAACATGTTCAAACATGCGCAAACCAAAAATTGGAAGAATGGTCCCCATACTATGTTTTGACTATTTTTGAATGTTCCTCTTGTAGAGGGGCAGGCCCGACTTCGTTGCCGCCCCCGAGCGGCTCCGCCGAGGCGCAGCCGGCCAGGTGCTGGGCCAAGGGGAGCAAGCTAGCCTTCGCACGCCCGCGCTCTAACCTCCACGGAGTCCGATAAGTGAGCCATCCTCGGGCACTGCCAAGATGCATGTGTGAGCGTTTTTTGATTCGGCGTTTCGTCATTGGGCGGAGGGAGGGGGGGGAGGAGGGGGGGTCTGGCTCCGGACCTCCGCTGAGTGCGACTGGTTGCAGCAGGGCGTCCATCATGGAGGAGGCTCCACCTGCTCGAAACAGGCGCCCCAAACAGCCAAGATCCACTCCATGGGAGGGCGGGGGGAGGGGGGGCGAGGGCCCGCGCCGATCGAAAAAACAATGAACAAAAAAACGATCACCATCTTGGAGCCCCTTGGGCTGGCCTCGCGGGGGCCGCTTGGAAGCCTCCGATGGCTCCTTGTCGGCCACCCGGGGACTGCCTTATGGCCCTCTTGGGCCGCCTTGGGGGCCTCTTGGGCTGTCCTGGGGCCGTCTTGGGCCGTCTTGGGCGCCTCTTGGGCTGCCTTAGGGCCGTCTTGGGCCGACCTTGGGGCCGAGTGTTGGGTGCCTCTTGGGTGGTCTTGGGCGCCTCCTGGGACGTCCTGGGGCCGCCTGGGGCCGTCTGGAGGCCCGCAGGGGAACCTTCTGGGTCGTGTTGCAGCGAATGCTTCGTAGACGAAAAACACGCGAATGCAACAAAATACGCTGCCCCATCTGACTTGAACGACTTGGGGGCTTCTTGGGGCTGCCCTGGGACTCCTCTGGGTGCTCTGAGGGTGCCTCTGGGAGCCTGCTGGGCGCCGGAGGAGCTAGCGGGGCAGCGCCTTCCACGCACGCGCGGGGCCCTGCAGTGTAGTGAAGATGACGTCGGGCTCCAGCTTCGCCTCCCTCATCTCGCTCAGCAGCGCCAGCGCCCGTTGCCACTGGTCGCCCTTCTCGCACGCGCTGATGCCAGCGCTGTAGCTGACTAGTGTACACCTGCGGTGTGATCACCGCTATCGACGTTGAGGGGGGCAGTGTTTGTCGGGCGTGCCTCCACGAGCAAGTGGCGTCACTCCACGTGCTTTCGGGTTCTCTTGGTATCTACTTGAAGCCGCTCTGAAAGCCCTTCTGGGGCCTCTTGGGGCCTGCTTGGGCCTATCCTGGGGCTTCAGGCGGGTCTCAGGCGGCGCCTGAGAGCGCTCCGAGAGGGCCCCAAGTGGGCCCGGAGAGAATCGAAAAGCAAGTGGGAGCTCGCCTGACTTCTGCCTGGAGCCCCAGAGTAGCTCCGACAGGGCCCCGAGAGGCTTCAAGGGGAGACCCCCAGAGAGCTCCGAAAGCCCTCCAAGATGGCCCGCAAGCAAGTGGCGTCACTCCACTTGTTTTGGGGCTCTCTTGGAATCCTCTTGACGCCGCTCTGAAAGCCCTTCTGGGGCCTCTTGGGGCCTGCTTGGGCCCCAAGTGGGCCCCAAGTGGAACCCCGAGTATGGAGTGACGCCACTTTCTTGTGGGCCATCTTGGAGGGATTTTGGAGCTCTTTGTGGGTCTCCCCTTGAAGCCTCTCGGGGCTCAATCGGAGCTACTCTGGGACTCCAGGCAGCAGTCAGGCGTGCTCCTGGGAGGCTCCAATAGGGCCCCAAGTGCACCCCAAGAGGGCCCAAAAGCAAGTGGCGTCACTCCACTTGATTTGGGGCTCTCTCGGAATGCACTTCAAGCCGTCTTCGAAGTATCCTTGTGGTCTCGTGGGGCCCGCTCCTGCCTACCCTGCGGCTTCAGACGGGACTGAGGCGGCCTCCGGGAGCGCTCGGAGAGCACGCCAAGTGACCCAAGTGGGCCCGCAGAGAATCCACAAGCATGTGCTGGAGGCTCAGGCGGGATTTAGGCGGCGTCTTGGGGCCCTTTGGGGCCCTGTGAGGCTGGCTCGGAACCTTCTGGGGCCAACTTGGGCAGGCTCGGGGGAATCTGGGACCCTTTGGGCCTCTCTGGCACTTCTCCTGGGGCCCTCTGGGATCGTCTTGGGACCGTCTTGGGGCTCTCTTGAGCCATCTTGGGGCGCTCTTGGGAGCCTCTGGGGCCGCCCTGGCACGATCTGGGAGGCCCCTGAGGCCGTCTCGGCCGGCTGAAGCCGAAAAATGTGAGAACACGAATCGCATAGAAAAACAATAAAAAATCAACGAATTCGGTCTCTGGAAGCGCTCCCTGGGAGTCTCTTTGAGCGGTCCTGGGGCGTCATGGGCGCCTCTTGGGCTGTCTGGGGGCCATGTTCGGCAGTAGTGTACCGTCTCATGCGACGTTGGGGCCTTCCGAAGGCTAGCGAGGCTGGGTGCCTCTTGGGCCTGCCCTGGGGCTTCAGGCGGGATTTTAGCTGGGGCCCTGTGAGGCCAGCTGGGAACCTTCTGGGGCCGGCTTGGGGGCCTCTGGGACACTTTGGGCCTTTCTGGGACTTCTCTTGGGGCCCTCCTGGACCGTCTTGGGGCCGTCTTGGAACCGCCTGTTGGCTCTCTTGGGCCATCTTGGGGCGCTCTTGGGAGCCTCTGGGGCCGCCCTGACACCATCTGGGAGGCCCCTGAGGCCGTCTTTGGCGGCTGAAGCCGAAAATGTGAGAACACGAATAACGTAGAAAACGCAATAGAAAATCAATGAGTTCGCTAAACCCTATCCTCTTGGTGTCACGTTCTGTTTCCAAAAGAACCCTTCCCTGGGCTTCGGCCCGTCCCGCTGGCCACCCTGAAGGCCGCACAAAGGAGCGCAATTTTCAGAAAAATTATCCCAAGGCGGCTCGCGATGGCTTTGAAGACCGCCATGATGGACCAAGATGGCCTCCAAGATACCTCCAAGATGACCTCTAAGACGGCCCTCGAGGGTTCAAGATGCCTCAAGTCCGCCCAAGAAGCCTCCAAAACGGTCCAAGAGGGCCCAAGAGGCCCTCAAGAGGCCTCCAAGACGGCCCAAGAGGCCTCCAAAAGGATCTCGAGGAAGACCCGAAAAGGCCCAAATCGCTGATATCCCCTAGGTTGTTGAAGAATTTGGGCACTTGCTTCTTTTCGGCCTTTCGACGGCCCAAGAGCCCCCCAAAGATCGCCACAAGATCGCCCAAGAGGCCTCCAAGATGGCCCCAGAACGGCCCCAGAGGCCCTTCAGACCGCACCAGGAGGGCCGCAAGGCGGCCCAAGAGGCCTCCAAGACGCCCAAGATGGCCTCCAAGAGGGCCCTGGAGCACCCCAAGAGGGCCCCCAGTCGGCCCAGAGAGGCCCCCAAGACAACTTCCGACGGCGCCAGACGGGCCAGGAGCACACCAAGACGGGCCAAGATGGCCCTCCGATGGCCCAAGACGGCCCGAGAGGCCCACCCAAGAGGTCTCCAAGACGGCCCAAGAGGCCTCCACGGGGATCTCTAGGAAGACCCGAGGAGGCCAAAATCATTGATGTCCCTGAGGTATTTGGCGGCTTTTGGAATTTGCTTCTTTTCGGCCTTCCGACGGCCCGAGACGGCCCAAGAGCCCCCAAAGATCGCCCAAGAGGCCTCCAAGATGCAAGAGGCCCCCGAGACCGCCCCCGGAGGGCCCCAAGACGGCCCAAGAGGCCTTCAAGGCGCCCAAGATGGCCTCCATGACAGCCCGGGAGGCACCCCAAGAGGGCTCCCAGTCGGCCCAGAGAGGCTCCCAAGACAGCTTCCGACGGCGTCAGATGGGCAAGGAGTCCACCAAGACGGCCCAAGATGGCCCTAAGATGGCCCAAGACGGCCCGAGAGGCCCCCAAGAGGTCCCCAAGACGGCCCAAGAGGCCTCCAAGAGGGCCTCCAGGAAGCCGGAAGAGGCCACAAATCATTGATTTCCCTTTGGTGTTTGAAGGATTTTGTTTTGTCGTTTGCTTCTTTTCGACCTTCTGACGGCCCGAGACGGCACAAAAGCCCCCAAAGATCGCCCAAGAGGCCTCCAGGATGGCCCCAGAACGGCCCCAGAGGCCCTCAAGACGGCCCCAAGAGGGGCCCCAGGCGGCCCAAGAGGCCTCCAAGACGCCCAAGAAGGTTTCAAGTCGGCCCAGATTGGCCCCCAAGACGACTTCCGACGGCGTCAGACGGGACAGGAATGTCCTGAGACGGTCAAAGGGGCCCCCGAGAAGCCCCCAAAGGCCCCGAAGAGGCCCAAGGAGGCCCCCAAGATGCCTCCAAGAGGCTCCCAGGAAGCTCCCAGCACGCGCTGATCCCAGCGCTGCGGCTGGTGACGCTGGGCTCCAGCATCGCCTCCCGCATCTCACCGAGCACTGACAGCGCTTGTTGCCACTGCCTGCCTTTCCCGCACGCGCTGACAGTTGCAACATACTGGCTTGGGACGGCCTGCGCGCCCGATCGAATCCCTTCGCGGAGCAACCACAGCGCTGCGTTCCACTGTCTTGCCCGACCGCAGCTTTTCAGCGACGCTTCGAAGGAGATCCGCCGACCCTGCCGTCGGCGTGTGGAGGACGCTCTTCCGTTCGCCGTCGTCGCCGTCGCCGTCGCCGCTCCCACTCGTCATCGTCGTCGTCGTCGCCGTCGCCGCCCCCCCCTTTCCCTGGGCCCCCCTCCTCGAGCGCGCTGGCCAGAGCGAGATTGAGCAACGTCGTAGTTTCCGTCGAAGGGGGGCCCCTTCCCGTTGATCCCTTGCCCGCCGGGGGGAGGGGAGAGGTGGGGGGGTGCTGGGGGGGGGTCCCGAAGGGGGGCGGGGGGGGGGGAGGGGTCGAGGAGGGTCCTGGAGCGGGGGGGGCGGGTCAGACTACCATTCCCCCCCCCGAGGGCGCGGGGGCACCCAAAAACCCCAAGACGGGCAAAGAATGCCCCTATAGGCCTCCAAGGCGGTCCAAGAGGGCCGCGAACCGCCGAACTATCCATTCCATAGGCCACGGATGGCCTCGCGACGGTCCGAGACACCTCCCGAAAGCATGCAAGAACACTCCGGAAGGGTCCCAAGAGGTAAAAACCATGGATTTTCATGTGATTTTGAACGATTCTGCTATTCTCGCCTTTTCGGCTCCCCGACGCTCCAAGACGGCCCAAGAGGCTTCCACGATCGCCCCAAGAGAGCCTCAGAAGGCTTCAAGAGGGTCCCGAATCGAACCAAGAGGGCCCCAGACAGCCCAAGGGGACTCCAAAATGGCCCCATAGGCCCCCAAGACGGCTCCCAGAGCGCGCCCACACAGGGGACTCGAAAGGACCTTTGGAACCTTCGGCCCCAGAGTCTCCCAGGAGGCCCCAGGAGGCCCCAAGAGGCCCCCCAAGAGGCCCCCAGGAAAACCCAAGAGACACTCAGGAGGCTCCCAAGAAACCCAAAGGCTCCGGAAGACCCGAGAGGCCCCCCCCCTCCTCGTCCACCCGTTCCATCTCCCTGTCTTCCTCGCACACAAGGTCGTTGGTACCAGCCGTAAGGCATTTCCAGTAACGCCTTCTCGAGACCCTCGCCCGATGCCCAACATCCTAGAAGATACATCCAGAAAGACACGGCACTGCAGCTGGTTAAGCCCAATATGGACGTGAGCCCAATCCAGTCTAGAGCCCAATATGGTCTTGAGCCAACATGGCTTGAGCCAGAGTGGCCTCCTCCGCACCCTTCTAATCATCCTCATTTCTGAACGTCCCCCCTTCCTTCCTCCCGCTCACCCCCTCCTCCTCCTCCTCCTCCTCCTCCTCCTCCTCCTCCTCCTCCTCCTCCTCCGTCCTCCTCCGTCTCCTCCGTCTCCTGCTCCTCCTACTCCCTCCTCCGCCTCCTCCTCCTCCTCTCCTCCCTCCTCCTCCTCCTCCTCCTCCTCCTCCTCCTCCTCACTCCTCCTCCTCCTCCTCACCCCTCCCTCCTCCGCCTCCGTCCTCCTCCGTCTCCTCCTCCTCCTCCGTCCTCCTCCTCCTCCTCCTCCTCCTCCTCCCTCCTCCTCCGTCCGCCTCCGTCCTCCTCCGTCCTCCTCCTCCTCCTCCGTCCCTCCTCCTCCTCCTCCTCCTCCTCCTCCTCCGTCTCCTCCTCCTCCTCCTCCTCCTCCGTCTCCTCTCCTCCTCCTCCTCCTCCTCCTCCTCCGGCTCCTCCGTCTCCTCCGTCTCCCCCCTCTCCGTCTCCTCCTCCTCCTCCTCCTCCTCCCTCCTCCTCCTCCTCCTCCTCCCCGTCCTCCTCCATCCTCCTCCGTCCACCTCCTCCTTTCTCCTCCTCCTCCGCCTCCTCCTCCTTCTCCTCCTCCTCCTCCCTCCTCCCGTCCTCCTCCGTCCTCTCCTCCGTCTCCTCCGTCTCCTCCGTCTCCGTCTCCTCCTCCTCCTCACTCCTCCTCCTCCTCCTCCTCCTCCTCCTCCTCTGTCCTTCTCTGTCCTTTCTCCTCTCCTCCTCCTCCTCCTCCTCCTCCTCCTCCTCCTCCTCCCTCTGTCCTCGTGCTCCTCCTGATACTCCTCCTGCTCCTCCTGCTCCTCCTTCTCCTCCTCCTCCGTCTCCTCCTCCTCCTCCTCCTCCTCCTCCTCCTCCTCCTCCTCCTCCTCTGTTAGCATGTCCCTGGTGCTGGCATCGCAGGCACCGTCAGTGAGGGAACCGTCTGCTTCCAAAGCGACTAGGGGCGCCTTCTGCGAACGAGCGCTCAGAATCGCCTGGTCTCGATCCGCCCATGGAGGAGCAGGAGGACGGAGGAAGATGCTGATGATGTTGCTGCGCCTGCTGCTGTTGCTGCTGCTGCTGCTGATGGTGGTGATGATGATGATGATGATGATGATGATGGTGATGATGCTGATGATGCTGATGATGATGCTGATGCCGATGCTGCTGCTGATGATGATGGTGGTGGTGATGATGATGCTGATGATGATGGTGGTGATGATGACGATGCTGATGATGATGCTGATGATGATGCTGAGGATGATGATGGTGCTGCTAGTGATGGTGCTGCTAGTGCTGATGATTGTGATGATGGTGCTGATGAGAATGACAATGCTGATGGCGATGGCGATGGCGATGATGGTGATGGCGATGGCGATGATGGTGGTGATGGTGATGGTGATGGAGGCGTTGGCGACGACGACGACGACAGCGACGACGACGACCACAACGACGAGGATTAGGATAAGGACGAGGAGGAGGATGCGAAGGAGGAGGAGGCGGAGGAGGAGGAGGGCGACGACGAGGACGAGGGTGATGATGATAATGATTATGATGCTGATACTGGTGCTGATGATGATGCCAATGCTGATGCTGATGGCGATGGCGATGCTGTTGATGGTGATGGTGACGGTGATGGTGATGCTAACAACGGTGATGCTAATGATGATGGTGCTGCTGCTGATGATGATGCTAAGACTGATGATGATGAGGAGGATGATGATGATGATACTGGTGATGGTGATGGAGGTGATGATGACGATGATGATGCTGATGATGACGATGCTGATGCTGACGATGACGATGCCGCTGATGTTACAGATGATGATGCTGATGATGACGATGACGATGGCGATGCTGCTGATGGTGGTGCTGCTGATCATGAGAATGGTGAGGCTGCTGATAATGCTGACGATGATGATGCTGCTGATGCTGATGCTGGTGATGCTGATTGCGTCGCTCCATGCCTGGCATCCCGATTGCGCCTTCAGCCCTCGCGCATAGAGCCTCGAGCCCCTGCGGCGGTCGGCCGCAGCCGAACGCGACTCTACTCAACGCTGATCCTCTGATTGCTCCCAGCGGCCATGTTCGATTGAATTGGCCTCCGCTTGCGCAATGGATCGTGGCGCTTCCATCGTGCAAATCTTCTTCTCGCGATCGCGTTCACTACGAGGGCCATGGCCCCGACCATATCTTGATTTGCCCGCCGACTGTGCAGCACCCCTTCGCGTGACGTCCAACAAGGACTGAGCATGAGACGACGTCCCGCCAACGGCAACAGAACGCTGCGGCTGACGACCTACGTGAAGACTCGCCCCGTAGCTCCCCGAACTAAGTGTTCTCACAACCCGTGTTACCGTCTCGATATTCTGCACCTGGGCGGCCAGATTTACACACCGAGTCGCATACCTGGCAGTAGGGCCCCTCCCTCCGTCTCCTGCTCGTGTTGTTGCCGCCGCTGCTCCTCCGCTCCCCTTCCCCTCCAACTCAAACTCCTCCTCCTCCTCCTCCTCATCCTCCTCCTATTATTATTATTATTGTTCTTCTTCCTCCTCCTCCTCCTCCATTTCTTCTTCTTCTTCGCCCTCCTCCTCCTCCTCCTCCTACTCCTCCTCGTCCTCCTCCTCCTCCTCCGCCTCTTCCTCCTCTTCCTCCTACTCCTCCCTATCACCATCACCATCACCATCCTCATCACCATCATCACCATGATCCTCATCCCTCTCCCCCTCCTCCTCCTCCTCCTCCTCCTCCTCCTCCTCCTCCTCCAACTCCTCCTCCTCCTCCTCCTCCTTTCCCTCCTCCTCCTCCTCCTCCTCCTCCTCATCATCATCATCATCCTCATCATCACCATCACCATCACCATCACCATCACCATCACCATCCTCATCACCATCGTCACCATCATCACCATGATCCTTATCATCGTCAACATCGTCATCATCATCAGCGTCATCATCATCATCAGCATCACCACCACCATCATCAGCAGCATCACCATCATCAACACCATCACCATTACCATCACCATCATCAGCATCACCACCACCACCACCACCACCACCACCACCACCATCATCATCATCATCATCATCATCATCATCATCATCATCATCATCATCATCATCAGCATCAGCATCCTCATCCTACTCATCATCATCTTCATCCTCACCCTCACCCTCATCCTCATCCTTATTCGCATCCTCACCCTCATCCTCATCCTCATCCTCATCCCCTTCCTGCTCCTCCTCCTCTTCTTCCTGCTCCACCTCATCCTCATCATCATCTTCATCATCATCATCATCATCATCATCAGCATCATCATCATCATCATCATCATCATCATCATCATCATCAGCATCATCACCATTCCCCTCCTCTTGCTCCTCCTCTTCCTCCTCTTCCTCCTCTTCCTCCCCCTCCTCCCCCTTCTCACCCTCCTCCTCCTCCTCCTCCTCTTTCTTCCTCCCCCTCTTCCTCCTCCTCCTCTTCCTCCTCCTCCCCTTCCTCCTCCCTCCTCCTCTCATCATCATCCATCCTCTCATCATCATCAGCATCCATCACCCATCATCATCATCCATCATCATCATCATCATCATCATCATCATCATCATCATCATCAATCCTCATCATCATCATCATCATCATCATCATCATCATCATCATCTCATCATCATCATATTTTTCCTCCCCTCCCCCTCGTCCTCGTCCTATCCCCCCTCCTCCCCCCCCTCGCCCTTTTCCTCCCCCTCTCCTCTTCTCCTCCTCCTCCTCCTCTTCCTCCTCCTCCTCCTCCTCAGCATCATATTACCATCATCATCATCATCAGCATCATCCACCATCATCATCATCATCATCATCATCATCATCATCATCATCACCATCACCATCACCATCACCATCACCATCACCATCATCATCATCATCATCATCATCATCATCATCATCATCATCATCGTCATCGTCATCGTCATCGTCATCGTCATCATCATCATCGTTCTCTTCCTCCCACCTCCTCCTCCTTCTCCTCCTCCTCCTGCCCTCTCCCTCCTTTCCCTGCCCTGCCCCGCACCCCGGAGCGACGCCGTTCTTGCCAGGCGCGGCGTCCGGCGCCGCGCGCGTCCCCCCTGGCCGACCAAAGTACGGCGGCTGGACCCGCGCCTCCCGCTTGCGCTCGGAAACGTAGTACTTCTTCCTGGCCGGTGCGGCCTCCGCTCTTCCCAACGCCTCCTCGTGTCCTGGACTGGAACCTGCCACTGTAGCTCTTCCTCCTCCTCCCTCTCCTCCTCCTCCTCCTGATCCTCTTCCTCCTCCTCCTCCTCCTCCTCCTCCTCGTCGTCCTCCTCCTCCTCCTCCTCTCCTCCTTCCCTCCTCCTCCTCCTCTCCTCCTCCTCCGCCTCCTCTCCTTCGCCTCCTCCTCCGCCTCCTCCTCCTCCTCCTGCCCCTCCCCCTCCTCCTCCTCGTCCTCCTCCTCCTCCGCCTCCTCCTCGGAGACGTGCGTACAGCCGGACCTAGGACAGAAGAGCATCCTTCAAGAACATGGGAACCTCCGAGTGCCAAGACACCCCGAACCACAAGATCCCTCGAGGATACCCACCCCCACGGTGCACAAGAGCATCCCCCAAACCACGCCGAACACTAAAGCACCCGCCCCGAGCCGACCTCGATCTCACACCTCGGCCCGACCGTACTGCTTCTTCCCGGCCATTGGCGGCCTGCGCTCCCCCGCTCCTGCTGCTGCTCCTCCTCATGCTCCTGCCAAGTCTTGCCCTTGACCTCGAAGGTCCTGGAAGGGGGGGTCGGTCGCTTGTGCCCCATCATCGGCTCCCTGGAGGCCTTCAAGGGCTTCCGAAGACCTCCAGGGGTCAGGATCGTCGGCGGGAGCACAGCTTACCTCCTCCTCCTCCTCCTCCTCCTCCTCCTCCTCCTCCTCCTCCTCCTCTTCCTCCTCCTCCTCCTCCGCGCGTTTCGCCCTCCTCCGCACTCTTCCCCCTCCTGCTGGGAGACGTACTGCGTCATATTTCTTCCTGGTCGGCGCGGTGCCCGCACTCCGGCTCCTGCTCCCGACCCTGATCTCACCACAGACAGCCAGGTAAGTTGGTATGATTTGAGCCGCAGGCCCTCGATGTCCACGTCGGCCCTCGCCTCGACGTGGCTGCGGATGCGTTTGAGCATCAAGCCGACCTGAGCGACGAAGAGGAAGGAGGCGGAGGATGAGGAGGATGAGGAGGAGGCGGAGGAGGAGGAGGCGGAGGAGGAGGCGGTGCCAAGGGGCCGTCGGCGCAGCCAGCCTGGGGAAAAAATGTTTGGCGGCAGGTCGCGGGCGATGGGCGAGGCGCGGGGTGCCGGAAAACGCACGTAAGGACCCCCGCAGACGGTAGCGCGGGTCCACTTGTCGGAAGTGTCAGCGTCGCGGCGGGCGTCGGATCCGGGCACGGTCCGCTACGGATCCTGTGCGGTCCCGAAGCTTCTTGGATGGATCCTGTGCGAATTCGTTGGGCTTGGTGGGAAAATCACGTGCCTCGCGCGGAACCAGTCTGACCGCGGTACCCTTGTATAGTACGAATCAAGGGCAGCCATAGAATCCGAGGGCGAGTAGCCCAGGGCACGGGGCTAGGCGCCTCCTAGAACTTCACGGAGGCCCTCCTGCTAGAACTTCCTTCAGGCGACGCCTTCTAAAATGTTATTGAGCTGCTCCTCTGGGTTCCGACGTTTGGACCGTCGCGCCTTCTGATCACTGGACCTCGCCGTCGCCATCGTCGACGTCGTCGCCGCCGCAACCGCTGTCGCCGTCGTAGTCTGGAGGTTCAGTCATGCGCCCAGCCAAGGCATATCGTACCAACATTACCTGACTGCCTGTAGAGCGGCGATTTTGTGGGCCCCTGGCAGCTCTCGGAGCTTACATGAAGTAGACACACACGATCTTGCTACAAGAAATCTTGCGATAAAAGGAACCTTGCTATCAGAGATCTTGAGGCACATTCTGAATTTCCTGCGATGCCCCAAAGCTCTGTGGGCCCCCAGGGCCACTGGGGGATAAGGGCCTTCCGCGGGACACCTGCAGGCAGGCCAATTTCTGATTGGACGCGCCTACTGTATCGGAGGCTCTCTCGCCTCCGGGTGTTTTCCAGCAGCTGTGCCTCGTTGACAGCATTTTGAAATGCCCGAAGCATCCGGAGGGTCCCGCGGAGGCCTGAGAGACGGCCTGGCAACCATCTGGGACCCACTGATCCTCATTCTTCTCCTTCTCATCGCCATTCTCCTCGTGCGTTTCCTCGTCTTCGTGCACTTCGCGCTCCGATATCCCCCTCTCTTTATCCTCCTCCTTTGTCCTCTCCCACGCCCCCGCCTCCAACTCAGCCTCCTCCGCCTCCTACCTCTCCTGACCATGCTAACCCTCCCCTCCTCATCGTCATCCCCATTATCCCTCCTCCTCCCCTTCACAACGTTTCCTGTTCATCCTCCTCCTCTTCATCATAGCTCTTCGTACCCATCATCATCATCATCATCATCATCATCATCATCATCATCATCATCATCATCATCATCATCATCATCATCATCATCATCATCATCATCATCATCATCACTAATCATCATCATCGCACCTTCGATCAACCCTAATAGCGGCGCGATGGAGGCAAACGGAGATAGGGAAGCGACGATGATGCCTCTTGTACTGGCGGCGGTTCTGGCGGCCCTGGCTCAGGCCCCTGCCACTCGTGGGTGGCTTGTCCAGAAACGGCCGAACGCCTGAGCGCAAATGGCAACAAACGTCGGGCGGTTCATGGCATACATCTACGTGCTGGCGCACGGAAGCGCATCCTCGACGAACCCTAATAGCGGTTCGATGGTGGCGCAAGGGGGGAGGCAGGCGACGACGACGCCCCTTCTGCTGGCGGCGGCTCTGGGGGCCCTGAGCCAGGCCCCGCTGCCACTCCCAGAGATAGTGGATGCCCCTCCGTGCAAAGAGAATGAGACAGCGAGCAGGGGGAGGAGACCCGGAGGTGAGGAGGCGGAACCCGGGGGGGCCCCTGGGCGCTGCGAGCGCCGGGGGCCCGCCCCACCTTCGTGGACCCCTCCCTCGGCCCAGGCCCCCCCCTTGGCCCGCTCCGCGCGGGGGGGGCCGGCCGCCCCGGCAGGGCCCCGGCAGGCTGCCATGGCGCCAGCGGGGGGCCCCGAGGCCGAGGGAGGAGGGCCCCCTCTGAGGGCCCCTCTCGGAGGGGGCCCTCCTCCCTCTCGCCTCACTCTTTCCCCCCCCCCCCCTCCCCCCCCCCTTCTCACTTCACCCCCCCGCTTCCCGCGCGCCCCCGCATCGCGCCCAAGCCCGCGCCGCGCCAAAGCCGCGCGCGCGAGGTCCCGCGGCCGCCGCGGCCTCGAAACCCTTGCCGCCCTGCGCGGTCGGGGCGACCCTATCCCGCCCAAGCGCCCTCCCCCGCCCGCGGGAGGACGCCGGGGGAGCGCCGGCGGGAGGCGCGGGGCCCCCGCCGCCGAGGCGCACGCGCTCCCGGAAGGGGGGCGTTGAACCAGGCGATCCCGGAGGCGCGCCGGGGGCGCCGCGGCAGGCGGGGCCGCGAGGGCGCGGCCTCGGAGCCCCGCCCAGCCTCCGCGAGGCCCTCCGCGGCGGGGGCGCCCTGGGCTCCCGCCGCGCCGCCCGCGGCGGAAGGAGGGGGGCGCGCGGGCGGGGAGGCGGCCGCCCCCGCCGTGCCTCAGAGAATTGGGGTTCCAGATGATCCCGGAGGCACGAGGAGGGGGAGGAGGAGGAGGGGGAGGAGGAGGAGGAGGAGGAGGAGGAGGAGGAGGAGGAGGAGGA
>CAUYUJ010001576.1:65000-99600 GCA_963575745.1 Prorocentrum cordatum | reverse complement strand
GGAGGAGGAGGAGAGGGAGGAGGAGGAGGAGAAGGAGGAGGAGGAGGTGGAGGAGGAGGAAGAGGAGGAGGAGGAGGAGGATGGAGGAGGAGGCGGAGAAGGAGGAGGAGGATGAGGAGGAGGAGGAGGAGGAGGGGAGGGAGGAGGAGAGGGAGGAGGAGGAGGAGGAGGAGGGGGAGGAAGAGGAGGAGGACGAGTAGGAAGAGGAGGAGGATGAGGCGGAGGACTTTCCAGGACTTTCCCAATCTGGCAGGGTCAGAACGGCAAGATGGCCTCGCCGAGAGCGAGGACGCGAAGCGGGGAAGCCCGCCACCCCTGCCGCACGTGCTAGGTGGAGCCACCAGGGCCAGAACCCACCTAGCAGACGCAGCAGGGGGGACAGGGCCCCGTTTGGCGCCCCCCCGAGGCCGCCCTATCCGAGAGGGCGGCCCTCCATCACACGTGAAATCACCCAGGCCCCCATCTTGGTGGGGGGCTGACCGTTCTGACACTTACACTCCTCCGCAAGGCCTCTCAGATGGCCTCTCCCTCTTGGAGCTCTACACCCGCATGCCGTACAAACCCAATACGGTTCAAAATATGCAAGGCAATGGGAGGGGTGACCAACTCGTGTTCCCATGGCCAATTGCTGGGCTTGGGCTTGTCTGGGCAGCTCTAGAGGGGGCCCAAGGTACACGGAGGTCAACCAAACATCTAAATCTCTGCTGCTGGCTATCTTACTGGGCGACGTGTTGCAACAATTACAGGACCACCTAGACTTCATATCAGTTAAAGTGTGCGTGGTCTTGGCATGGGCTTGGGCGAGGGCGTTGGGCTTAGATCTATGTTGGGCCCTTCTTACCTGTCTCACCGTGGGGCCCGAAACTTCATTCTCAAAAGCAAAAAAGAGTGGCTCTTTAAATACGTCTTCTAATCAAACAACCTGTGGCGACGGCCCATTTCTAACAACTCAAACGTGCTTCTGGGATGCTATGCTCATCTGCCGCTCTCCCAGCTAGTTCATCCGCCACTGCGTTCCCCCTCCACGCTGCGGTGGGGACTCTCCTGGCCTCGGCCTCGGCGGGCGACTGGTGGCTGTGCATGAAGTGTACCTGCACCTCGCCTGGGCCGCGCTCCTGGAGCGCACTGGCGAGCTGCTCCCACAGGTCGCCGCGCACACTCCCCCCTCCAGGGCTGCGCTGGCGACCACGGTGCCAGCCCTTGAAGAGCACCTCCGAGTCGGTCCAGAAGTCGATCGGCCCAGCCGTGTGGCGGAGGGCGGACAGCAGCGCCGTGATCTCGGCGCGGTTGTTCGCCTGCCTGGATCCCGCCAGTGGGCCCTGGCCTCCTCCTCTGACCTCTGGCGCCGACGAGTTGGACGTGTTCAGTGCCACCCACGCCCAGCCGCAGCGCCTATATCTCTCGTCATCAGCGTTCTCGCCTCCGCTGCCATCTCCGCAGACCGCCATGGGCCCGCCCGTGGCAACTACGCGGTGCATGATCAAGGCCTCGCCGGAGAGCTCCTCTGCATAGACTGTGCCACACTCTGGTGGCGTAGTCCAACTTCTGGGCGAGATACCTCTCAACCACATGCACGGGTAAGTGTGTTGGCCTGCCTCGGCCATGACTAGCAGCGTCTGTGACTTCTCAAAGTCTGGGTGATCAGGTCGGGCACTGCAATCTTCCCAGATACGATGGAAGTCGTCAACTCTTTTGCCACATGCACACAAGCCATTGCCTGCATGCTCCTCGCCAAAGAGGTCTGCCTTTCTCGCTGGGGTCCAAGCGCCAGCAGTCATGGCCGTCAACAGGGCATTTGCTTCGGGCAGTCGGTTGGAACTCCTCAGTCTTTTCAAAGTCCTTATCGCATCTGAAAAGTCGATCCCATTCTCCATTCCTTTGGCGTTATACCCACGTGCTGCAGCTTTCCAGAGTTGTGCCTCGATATCAGCTACAATGGCGTCGATGATGGCGGCTGGATTCTCATCTGCAGCTTCTGGCTTCATTTCCCAATCATCTCCTCGAGGGCCTGCCCATAATGTAGCTGTCACAGGGTCCCTGCCAGCTTCCCAAAGGGCAAGGATCAAAGAACCGATAACTCCTCCTCGTTGCCTCCATCTGTGTTGTGGCGGGGATCTCTTGAGACGCTCATGGATTCTATACCAAACTTATGTAATCAACTCTCGAAGGTCCGCTCGATGTGCATAAAGATCGACCCAAGCTCGAAGCTGCGCCCTAGGAAGTTCTAGGGCGGGGTCCTTGCCCTCCAGCTTGAGAAATGTCGTGGTGCATCTGCCTGGCCTCGGGGCAGCCAGCGCAGCAATATACCTCTGACGAGCGGCCTTGACGCCGTACATCAAGGCGGGCGTGGATCCCTGGTTCAGCATTGTCATTCTCTTTCCACGTCGGAGTCGCCGCAGCTTTTTCCCCAGCGATGTCATGCGATTGTATGCTTTTACGATTCGGTCCGTGTGTGTGTCGCTCTTCGTCGTACACCTTTCGCCGCCCTGTCAATGCCCAGGTCACGGGCCTCCTGAGCAGCTCTGATGTGTATGCCTTTCCTCTTGGGCCTTGCCGTGATCCTCTTGGCCATGGCCCAATTGGACGAGATGATCACGCTCTTGTCTGCCAGCTCCAATCCCTCATCGCTGAGGGCTCTCTCCAACTTGTCTGTGGCGTCCACAATGACGTTCTCCACCACTGTGGCACTGCCGTAGACCGTGGTGCTCACGTCGTCGAACCACGCCCTCGGGTGGGCGCGCGGGCCCTGGAGGGCACCCTTGTCCAGCACCCTGTAGACCACCGCTCTCGCAAGATTGTTCGCGCGCCTGGAACCCGCTAGCAGCGAGATCAAGGCTTGACATGGATTGCCGTAAGCCCCCTCTTGTCGTAGGAGCCCCGGCACTGCATGAACTTGGAGCTCTAGTGCAAGAACTCGCTGTGGGAAACTCAGGTCCTCGCATGCCGTCGCCACTGTCGGTATCGCCAGCGCGTCGTAGAACCTGCTGGTGTCCGCCAGTGATACCGCCGACGCCATGGCCAGGGCGCCCGCTGCCTCGTCCTGCAGCGCCCTCGCGAGCGCCTCGCGGAAGCAGGACGAGCCCTTGAGCGCCGAGTCCCAGTGGCGCGCGGCCTCGGCGACCCACTGATCCACCTGCGGCCGCGTCAGCATCTGCCAGCACCTGATGAGCCAGGCAATCAGCGCCAAGGTCATGCCATCCGACTTCTTGGGATCTAGCATGACGATGGCCTGGGGCAGCTGGAATGGCCAGGCCTGTCGTTGCTCAATCAGATTAATCAAATCGACAAACTGCTGGCGCGCCGCCACAGGAAGACGCCGCACATCGGATGCAACTAAACGGTCGACGCCTCGGCCCCTGTCGGGCTGCAGGCGGAGGGCCTGGCCAAGCTGGTCTAGCGACCAGACGGGGCAGGGCCCCTGCTGAGCCCGCTCCCTGACTCGAGCCAAAGTGGCTACGGAGTCGTGAGACGAGACCGACTTCGAGGTCCAAGTCTCTTGAAAAAACGCTGGTTTTTCTATCAATGACTTCTAGGGGCGACGTACCCTTACGGTCGCCACAAATGAGCTCATCTTCAAACCTTGGGCGGGGCTTCGTGAAGTTGTGCAACTTGCCAGGCTTGGTCAGGGTAGGGTCCGAGAGCCAATCGGCCCACGCGCGCGACTCCTTTTCAAAACCTTGCCTGTGGGCACGGGCCGTCTCATCCGACGCTTGGAGTGCCATGCCGGGCAGGGTGGGATGCTCGACCTTGGAAATGTCCGAGAGCCTCTCGATCCACGCAGCGCGGTGGAGGCGCGCCGTCGGAGTCGGGCTCTTGCCCGCCGACGGGACCCCTTCCTGCGCCAGTCCCTGGGCTATGTTGCGAAGCTCCCTCTGCTGCTGGGCACCCCTCTTCTTGGCCGCGAGGGCGCAATGCAGTTCGAGAGCGTTGGAAACCCTAGCCCACCAGCTGGCCTGGTAGCTCTGAAAACGGGGTCTTCTGAGGCCTCGCTCACGGACCTCCTTATCTTTTAGCTTGAAATTGTCAGCTCTCCCTTTAAATCTCGAGGCGTCCTGATCTGGAATGGCGTAAGCCTTGGTATAAAAGTTCTCCACCTGTTGTATTAGTTGGGCATATCTCTCACCAAGCTCGATGGAGTCAGACGGGCTCACGCGAAAAGCTGGGCAACTCTCCATGTGATCAGGCACGTTCTGCACTCGAGGGGGAGTGGCGGTGCCGACTTCAGCCCAGAGCTCATCGAGGGTCTCCGTGCAAACCCCCAAATCAGCAACGCCATTCTCGGCAGCCCTGGAATCAAACTGCGAGGCTTCAGCTGCCGGGGGCAGGTTCCCCCCCCTCAAGGCGGGGCGGGCGACGGCGACACCTCGGGCTCCTTCGGGCCTTCGGGCTCACTAAATGGACACTCAACTGGTTCAGGAATGTCCTGGGAATCTTCCAGAGCCCTATCCAACTCTTCAAAGGGATCTAATTCCTCCGAGTCTAAGCCCACGGGCGCCTTGGGAAAATGCGACCAGCCAGTTGGGCCTAGAGCCTCCCAGCGTCGGTCTGCCAGTTCTTGCCCCCCTGCCTTCTACTTTTTTGGAGGCGAGGGGGGAGGCGGCAGCGGCAGCAGCGGCGGAGGCCGCAGGCGAGGGGTCAATGCCTTTTTCCCGCAGACGACGCTGCCTCTTGCCGCTCGGGTCCGCCTCTTTCCTGCGAGGCGGGCGCGCGAAAGGCGCAGGCAGACAGAGCGCCCTCGTTAAAGATGGCACAACTGCAGCTCGGAGCGCGAGAACCTGACCGCCGCGGGGCTTCCAGGGAACCGCAACTGTTTCTAAACCTTGAAAGTAAAAGGTCGCCTCGGGGCTCATGAGAACATAATCTATCAGGGAGGGCTCGGATCCTTTTTTTGAAGCACGCATAACCTTGCTCTAGACAGCCTATAGTGCCTCCAAGTCTGGTAGGCCATCCTGACTTCCAAAAGGCCTCGGGTGAAGCGTTGAAATATCCCGGCACGATCCGATGATTTTTACACGCGTGTATAAAGGCCGCCACCGCAGACAATGTGGCAGCATTGTTCCCAGTGAAACAGTTCGTACCCTCAAGGTAGAGGCTGGCGAGGGTGATGCTGACACC
The DNA here is from genome assembly GCA_963575745.1 of Prorocentrum cordatum. NCBI lineage: Eukaryota > Dinophyceae > Prorocentrales > Prorocentraceae > Prorocentrum > Prorocentrum cordatum. The sequence goes on along the minus strand of CAUYUJ010001576.1, from coordinate 94,485 downwards.
CTTGAGATGCCGCGTGACGGGCATCCAGTCCTGAAAACTAAAGGTGGAGCCCTTCTGTCCCCGACTCGTGCACACTGTGCTAGACGACGCGCAGCGTGGCTGAGCCAACTCCCGAAACATTGTGCACTGGTGTCTAGAACGGATGGCCGTGCAGACACCACCCCTCGAGCCCTTTTGCGAGGTCTCGCTCTGTCGAGCAGCAGAAAAGGCGGCTTTGAGGCCCCAACCTCTCATCTCCTGTTCCAGCTCGGCCAGTCTACTATGTTTGACGTGAGCCCCTTGCAGCATGAACGCATCGTACGAGTCCACGGGCTCCTTGATGAATCTGCTGGCTTTGACTCCCCACTCGTTGATGTTCCCGATGAACACTTGCCGAGTCGGCCGCTCGGGAACTCTGCGGCCTTGACCTGGCCCCCGTCAGGCGGGGGGCGGCGCTGCAGCAGGCGCTGCAGCCGCGGGCTGTGGCTGCTGCGAGCGCGCCGCCGCGAGCAGCCTCTGCTTGGCCAGCTCAATGGATCGCTCCTTCTCCGCCTCCTTCGCCTGCTCTGCGCTGGGGGCGGCGGCAGCGGCGGCCGCCTCGCCTGAGCCTGCCGCCGAGCCGTCGGCCGCCTGGGCAGCGCCCTGGGCCTCGGCTGGGGCGGCTGGCTGCGGCGCGGCAGCGGGAGGCGGCGCCTGCTCGTGCTTCTCGTCGTTCACTGCCGTGCCGTCGGCGCCCTGCCTACGCTTCTTGGCCGCCTGCATCGCCGCCGCGCGGTCGGCTGCGGCTGTCTGATTGGCGGCCTCCAGGTGCGTCTTCAGCTGGGTGACGAACTGGTCCGCCCTCTGCTTGAACTCGGTGAGCATTTTCCCCTTCGCCTTGTTCACTTCGGCGATGGCCTCGGCGTCTACTTCGCCCGCATTGATCTCCAGGGCACCGTCTAGATCCTGCAGCGTCTCCTTCTCGAGCGCGTCGGGGCCCATCGTGAGGATGTCGTGGAGGAGGGTGGGCTTCTTCTCGGCTTGGCCCTCCATGCGTATCTGATCTACGATCTTCTCCGCGCTCACCACCGCTGCAGCCTTCTCCTGCAGGTCGGACTCGAGCTTCTGGAGACGCTGCTTGGCCTCGTCTCTGACCGTGAAGGCCTTGTCGTAGGCCTTGTTCTTCTGCTCCAAGTCCCAGGCTGCGTCGGCCAGCCGCGTAGCCATGCTCTTCTGTGACTGGATTGGCTTGGACGCCTGGGCGACTGCGCCGACCACCGTGGCAAGCTGCTGGGTGATCTCGGGCTGCAGCGCCATGCCCTCTAGCTGCGAAGACACGTCCTCAAGGGCATTCAGCAGCCCTTGCCCTGGGTTGGAGTCATTACCCTGTTTGTCCTTCCCCTTGCGCGCGAAGTGGGCTCCGCACCTGCACTTCCACTGCAGTGTGGGGAGGACATCGTCGTATTCCCAGCGCTCACACCTCTTGCATACCGTCCACTGGCGACTGCGTCCACGGGATTGGTGCTGGTAGCCGTAGTTGGAGCCGTGCTGCTGCCAGTTCTTCCCCATGTTGAACGCGCGGTGCCCGTGGTGGTGCTCGAGGTCGGCCTGCGCCGCGGCGACGATCCTCCTCGCCTGGTGTCGGCGATGGCGGAGGCGCCTATGCCAGGCGGGCTCTGGGGGCTGGGTGCGCTTCTTCGCCGTCGACGCTGACTCCCTATGGGTCAGCGCCCTAGGGTCGGCCAATTCTCTCGAGCGGTGCCAAAATGGACTCGAGAATGGCACGACGCCTAGGATGAGGCGGATGAGGAGGAGGAGGAGGAGGAGGAGGAGGAGAACGAGGAGGAGGAGGAGGAGGAGGAGGAAGAGGAGGCGGAGGAGGAGGAGCAGGAGGAGGAGGGGAAGAGGAGGAGGAGGAGGAGGAAGAAGAGGAGGAGGGAAACGGAGGAAGAGGAGGAGGAAAGGGAGGAGGAGGAGGCGGAAGAGGAGGAGGAGGTGGAGGAGGAGGAGGAGGAATAGGAATAGGAATAGGAACAGCAATGTGACGGTGTCAATGAAAGAAAAGAACTACCCCCAGACTTCCGCCGCGCTGCCCGTTCAGCACCGCGCAAAGGCTTGGGGATGAACCTTCGGTGAAAACGATCAAGGTAAGATCGTCTCGTGCCGTTGAGGGATTCAGAACCTAAACGCTCATGCCTGAGCCCCGCTTGTAGGTTAGCCGTGAAGAAAACCCGCAAGCCCCGCAGATCCACACCTTGAGTGTTTGGCGAAATAACATACGATGTGATTCGTGGGCCCACCCCCCAGCTAAGTGCACCTGCCCACTAGGCCCCGTAGAAATTACATAGTCAACTTGTTCTAAAGGATCACACGGGGGGGGGGGGGGGCATGCCAGTGGTGCAGGGTGGCGTTGGTGCCGCTACTGTGACACGTGGTACATATGAGCCCGCATTCGCTAAGAGAGTGCACGGTCCGAAATCGAGCAAACGTCGCAGGGGCGGGAGGCGGCGGGGCAGGGGCCGACGGGGCACGATCGCCAGAGCCAGGCGCGGAGGAGGAGGAGGAGGACGACGAGGAGGAGGAGGAGGAGGAGGAGGAGGAGGAGAAGAGGGAGGAGGAGGAGGAGGGGAGGGGAGGAGGAGGAAGCGGAGGAGGAGGAGGAGGAGGAGGAGGACGAGAAGGAGGAGGAGGAAGAGGAGGACGAGGAGGAGGGGGGGAGGAGGAGGAGGAGGGGAGGAGGAGGGGCGGAGGAGGGGGGGAGGGGGAGATGGAGGAGAAGGAGGAGGAGGAGGAGGAGAAGGAGGAGAAGGAGGAGGAGGAGGAGAAGGAGGAGGATGAGGAGAAGGAGGAGGAGGAAGATGGGAGGAGGAGGAGGAGGAGGAGGAGGAGGAGAAGGAGGAGGAGGAGGAGGAGGAGGGGGAGGAGGGGGAAGAGGAGGAGGAGGATGAGGAGGAGGAGGAGGAGGAGAGGAAAGGGAGGAGAGAGGGGGATGAAGAGGAGGAGAGCGAGGAGGAGGAGGAGGACGAGGAGGAGGAGAGGGAGGAGGAGGAGGAGGGAGGAGGAGGAGGAGGAGGAGGAGGGCGAGGAAGAGGAGGAGAACGAGGAGGAGAGGGAGGAGGAAGAGGAGGAGGAGGAAGGAGGAGGAAGGAGGGGGGCAAGGAGGAGGAGGAGGAAAGCGGAGGAGGACGAGGAGGAGGAGGAGGACGAGGAGGAGGAGGGGAGGAGAAGGGGGAGGAGAAGGGGGAAAGGGAGGAGGAGGAGGAGAAGGAGGAGGAGGAGGAGGAGGAGGAGTTGAGTAGAGCAGCGGTCGGGGTGGACTGGCCGACCAAGTCCACCCCCGCGCTTAGACCCCACGGAGGGCGGCCCCCTGTGCAACAGCCGCCTTGGGGGAGCTAGGCCGCGCTCCATCGCCGCGCAACAGGGAATCGCCAAACAGCACGCCGCAGTGAAAAGAACGGCCACCATTGCCTGACTGACGGAACCCCACGGCCCGAGTTCCAGGGCTGGCAGCGAGACGCCAGCACCGCCAGCCAGGACAATACAAAGACCCCAGATAGAACCTGCAGCGGGCGTAGGCTACCGCTGAAAGGAAGGGTGGGTGAGCGACGGCCGGGGCGGCCTGGCTGCGCCAGGTTCGCCCCCGTGCCCAGCACCCCTCAGAAGGCCCCCTGTGCAGCTGTGCCGCAGAGGGTGAGTAATCAAGCGCGCATTCCCCCTGCGGCGGGGTGCCTGACACTCGCGCGGGGACGCGCGCGCACACACACACACACGAACACATCCGTAGCCATTTTGGCTCGAGGCTATGAACCGCCCGACGACCGCGAGTCCGTTCTCGGGCGTCTCTGAGCGCGAGGGGGTTCGCGCTTTGAGGCCAAATCCTTTGAATACGATTCTCCCTCCAGTGGTCAGCCTAGCCGTCATTCTGCTTCTCGCGGGCACAGCTTCTGAGCCTGTGGTTGAGGAGCAATGGCGCCGCCCGCTGCTGGTAACAAGGGAGGAGGCAGTCGTGCAGCCAGGCGTGACAAATGGCTCTGCAAGTCTTGCCTCGGACGAGATCGCAAGCCCTACGTCAACTTCGCGGATAAGTGCTGCAACAGTTGCGGCCTGGCCAAGAGCGTCGTGTACGGGGGACCCGTCAAGCCCAGCGTGCCCTCTCGGCCAGCGCCGTGGGCCGCGGGCGGCAAAGCAGCAGGATGGCTCTCGGTCCAATTGCTCGAGATGCAGAAGCAGGTCCAATCACTCACGTCGCAGCTCAAGCAGGCGAAAGCCAAGCCACCCGAGTCAGCGATGCCCACGGCGGGAGCGGAGCAAGGGGAAGGCGATGCGGGAGCTGAGTCGGTTGTCAAGAAAAGATTGGACGAGTTGGACGGCTTCGTCAGGCAGCTGGCTGGGATACACACGCCAGAGGTTGAGAAGCTGGTGGAGCAGTACAAGTCTGAGCAGGCCAAGCTGCGTGCGCAGCTGTTCCAGGAAAAGCCGCCCTCGCAGCGGCTCAAGTCTCTTGGTTTCAAGATCACCAAAGTCGAGCAGCAGATCACCAAGCAGCAGACGGCCCGCGAGCTCAAGCAAGCGCAGCTGGCGGGCCTGCAGGCGGAGATCGTCACGCAGGATGCCGCTTTGGCCGAGTCCCGCAAGCAGCTGCTGGAGCTCGAGGGCCAGCGGGCCCAATTGGTTGGTGCGCTGCCGCAGGTTCCTACAGCGGCTCCTGGCGCAGGTGTTGGCGACGACGAGAGCAGTTGGACAATGCCCAAGTTGGAGCAAGTCCTGCTTGCTGCTGAGGCTCCTCCTGACCTGCTACAGGACGTGGCCAAGGTGGTGGACAGGATGCGACAGCATCGGCAGGCTCAGGAGCAGGAGCGCAAAGCTCATGCCGAGCGCGAGGCCACCCAGGCTCAGCAGGAGCACGCCGAGGAGGCAGCAGCCAGAGTTGACGCTGCCATGGAGGAGGATGAAGGCGATGCCCAGGAGGAAGAGTCCGTCAACCAGGCCACAGCCGAGGAGCTGCGCGAGTTCCTGCGCGAGTCTGGTGCTGACTTTCCTAACGCTACAGATGCATCAGAAGAGGAACTTCGTGCTGCAGTCAAGCGTATCCGTCTGGCCAAGCCCAAGTGGAAGGTGGTCAAGAAGCCACGCACAGCCTGAGCTCACACTGTTGTCAGTCATGACGCGCAGCAAGCTACAGATAACTACCGTCAACGCCAACTCGTTTGGCACCCTGTCCAGGTACCTCGCTGATTGCAGCAGCGACGTGGTCTTGGCGCAGGAGCACCATGCAGGTGCCGAGAAGCTCCCTGAGGTCCAGGGAGATGCCCAGGACTCGGGCTGGAAAGGAGTGTGGTGCCCCGCGCTGGCCACAGCGGCTGGCGGCACGGAAGGCGGCGTCGCCGTCCTGGCCAAGACAGACATCGCCGTCACGAAGGCGCCGCTGCTGGATGACGGGGTCATTGTGCCTGGCAGGGCCGTGGCAGCCCACGTGCATGCAGCACTTCCTGGCGGCTTCGTCGCTGTGGCGCTGTATCTTCACACAGGAGAGGGCAGGTCGCCTCGCAATTTGGCCATCGTCTGGCAGGTCGCGCAGTACGTGAAGCGCGTGGTTACAGGGCCAGGTCTGGCATGGATCGTTGGCGGCGGCTTCAACATGGCCCCGAAGGAGCTGATGGAGCATGACTGGCTCCACCTCGCCGATGCCATGTGCGTGGCCCCGCGGGAGCCCGCCTGCCTGCAGGCCGTGCCAGCTACTACTCTGGACTACTTCCTTGCCCACCGCCCGATGCTCCAGGGGGCCAGGTACTCCGTCGACGTTTCGGTCACCGACATTATTTGGCCACACAGGCCTGTGCATCTTACACTGGCCAAGCGCACCGAGGCGCCGATGGCACGCGAGCTAGACGAGCCGCGCCCCTTCCCGCGGGAGCTGCCCGTGGGATGTGCGAGGTATCCCTGGCATGGGTGGGAGGACGTGTATCTCTCCATTGATCAAGCGCAGTCTCTTCCTCAGCTTGCGGTGGCATGTGACCTGGTCCTCAGAGGCGTGGAGGAGGAGCTGGCTGGCAGGCACGACATCGTCGGCAAGCGCAAGCAGCGCTACATGGGGCGGGAAGGCCCTGTGCAGCAGCGCACCCGCCAGCTGGAGTGGCGACCCCCTCGACGACGAGCTCGGCACGGGCCAGAAGTGAGTGCGTGGAATGTCGCGGCCAGGTGGGCCCAGCACATCCTCGGTGTGCAAGACTACGTGACGAAGACGGTTGTGCAGCTCACCTTGCACCAGGAGGGATCCGCCACGCGCTCGGGCCAGGTGGGCCCTGCACACGGGCGTGTGCGCGAGGAGCCTGCTCGCCCTGACCCTGATCGCCACCCAGGTGAGGAGGCGCTGCACGAGGCTAGCTCGACCCTGACCGAGCAGCCTGCTGCCCGTGAGGCCCACCGCGGTGGGGTGGCCGATGCCCTCACACACGAAGGAGCTGAAGGCGGCCTGGTGAGGCGATGCGACGCTCGCCCCGTCGCCCTCCCTGTAAGTCCGAGCGAGGCCCACCGCGGTGGGGTGGCCGATGCCCTCGCACATGCACGTCCCCCTGGCGGCCAGGTGAGGAGCTGCGACGCTCGCCCCGTCGCCCTCCCTGTAAGTCCGAGCGAGGCCCACAGCGGTGGGGTGGTCGATGCCCTCGCACACGAACCTCCTCTTGGCGGCCTGGTGAGGTGCTGCGTCGCTCGCCCCGACGCCCTCCCTGTAAGCCCGAGCGAGGCCCACAGCGGTGGGGTGGCCGATGCCCTCGCACAAGACCCTCCTCCTAGCGGCCTGGTGAGGTGCTGCGTCGCTCGCCCCGACGCCCTCCCTGTAAGCCCGAGCGAGACCCACCGCAGCGCTGAGAGACGCTGCGACGCTCGCCCTGATGCCCTCCCCGTAAGGTCATTGCAGGAGGTCAGTCAAGCGGACAGCACGAGGGATCTCCCCTGCGCCCCGCGTCCTGTGGCTGGTGGCGTTCTCCACAACATGGATGGCGAGGCCGACCCGTTTGAGGATCTTGATAGGCTGCTGGAGGACCAGGACCAGGACAGGTACGAGATGCCTGGTGTGTCGCCAATGTCGCTGCACGGGGGGAGAAACCTATGCGCACTGGCGCCTGGAAGCAGCATGGATGGTGAGATCGCCCAGTCAGACGAGCTCACCGAGGATCTGGAGGACAGTCGAGTACCCGAGCCCCAGCCTGCTCCTGCAGCTCGTGGAGAGGACCCCGATCAGGTTGTAGCCCGCCGCATGCAGGAGGCCATCCAACGTGAGCTTCGACGTTACACGCAGAACTGGATAGGCGACCCGCGCAACGAGCAGCAGACGGAGCAAGATGTCACCGAGGACTGGATGGAGTGGTGCGTGCCCTACACCGCGGAGCAGCTGAGGGACCCTGCTTTTGACCCTCTCTGGGACGGAGGAGATTGGGATGAAGACTTGCCTCGCGATGCGCGCCGTTGGCACCGAGCTCGAGAGATGTGCGAGACGGCTTATCGCGCTGGAGTTCGCAGCCGTGCTCGTTACAGTGACCATCTTCGGCGGCTACGTGATCAATCGGAAGAGGACTGGGCAGAGGCCGTGGACATGCACCTTCGCGCCTTCGAGCAGCACCGAGAGTGGATGGATCAACGCTCAGGCGATCGGGCTGGTAGGGCCCCTCCTTCTCGACCCCCTGGCGCTGCCAGGGGCATGGTGTTCGGCGGTGTGCAGCACTACAAGCGCGTCAAGGGCCTGGCCTCCGCTCTGCTGGAGTTCGACGCTTTCTGTGCTCGTGTTGGCAAGCAGTCGCACATACTCGAGCAGCTGGATCGCGGAGCCCGCGAGCTTTTCCAAACCGGCGCTGTTATGCTTGGGGCCAGCTCGCTGAAGCTCCAGACCCAGGTCATCATCGACAAGGCCAAGCAGATGACCACGGACGCGGAGAATAGGTGCACCAAGGCCTGGACCGACTGGGCGAAGGACGCCTTCGCAGGGGGCGCGGGTCTGGCTCACCGTTTCGCCAAGCCCAAACAGGAGGTAGAGGTCCCCAGAGAGAACAGGAGCGGCCACCCGAGCGACCTGGCGGACACGGAGCTCCACGACTGGAAGGTCATATGGGAGCACCACAAGCTTGGAGAGGTCCCGCTGCCTGCGGAGGCCCAGTCCTGGCCCGTGCTGCCACACCTATCGGTTCGGGATCTCAGGCAGGCCATCAGAACCTTCAAGCTGGGCACGGCAGTCGGCCAGACGGGATTCCAGCCGCGACACCTTGACGTTCTTTCGGACCAGGCGCTGCTAGCCCTGTCCCTCCTGTTCCATGCCTGCGAGCACCACCTTGGCTGGCCGCCGCAGCGCCTGGCCACGGTGCTGGTCCGCCTCCCGAAGGCGGGCGGAGGAATGAGACTGATCGGCCTGCTGAATACGATCGTGCGCCTCTGGAGCCGTGCCCGCCGCCCGTTGGCTGCCCAGTGGGAGGCTACCCACCGAGAGGAACATGCTTGGGGGTTGGGACCTGGGAGGAGTTCGTCAGCCTCGGCCTTCTCCCACAACATTACCTCGGAGATAGCCCTTGCTCGGAAGCTGGACGTTATCACGCTGATGGTAGACCTCCTCAAATGCTTCGAGATGGTGGCGCCCGAAGTTCTGGTCCGTGAAGCGTTGGAGGTCAATTTCCCGCCCAGGCTGGTATGGCTCCTGACACAGCTGCATCGCCAGCCACGTGTCGTTCGCGCACATGGCAGCAACAGCGAGCTCTACATCTCCTCCCAGGGCATAGTGGCAGGATGCTCTCAGGCGACGACCCTACTAGCTGTGCTGATGCACAGATCCATGCAGAGAATGAGTGCGTTGTGTCCGTCGCTCAAGCCCAGGCAGTTGGTTGACGACGTCTCCCTCCAGTGGACTGGGCATGCCAAGCACAGCGGGACCGAGTTGGGCGAGGGCATCGATCAACTCAAGTTCGAGCTCCAGGGTCTCCAGCTGCCAATCCAGGTCAAGAAGCTGGGCTACGTCGCCTCTTCCAGCCGCGCCAGCAGGGCTTTCCGCTCGGCAGCAAGAGCCAGGCAGGTCATGGGCTTGCCGTGGATTCGGAACCTCGGCCACGAGCTGGCAGGCCCCAAGGTGAGACGGCAACAAGAGGCAGCACGACTACAGCAGCTTCGAGGACGGGTGCGACGCTCCCTCATACTCAAGAAAGCTGTCGGGGCCAGCCGCATCACGCGCATCCAGGCCGCTGGGATCACGCCGTCCGTCACGCACGGGGCCTCGGTCAGCGGCGTCGCAGACGCGGTGCTCAAGCCGATCCGATCGGTTGCTGCGCTACTGGCAGGAGTGCGCCCGACGGGTAGCATATGCATGGGCATGCTCATGCAAGACCAGCCATTCTACGACCCACTGTATGCGGCGACCACCAGCATCGTTTTCATGTATGCAAGCATGCTGTGGGAAGGTCGGGTGGGAATGCAAGCTCTCAGTGGCACGTGGGACTTCGTCAACGGGCAGATGAGCGCACAGCCCAGCTGGAGCCGTGTGCGCGGCCCCCATCGGGGCCCTGTGGCTTACCTTGCATCGGATCGGTTGGCGATTTAGTTCGGCGACCACCTTCGTGTCCGACCTTGGCACCGTCCTCGACCTGAATCAGATGGCGCCTAGAGACGTTCGCGATCACGTCGTCCAGGGTGTCACGCGCTGACTGCTAGCGCGCGCAGGGAACCACATAGAGATTCACAATGGCGAGCGGTTCTGGCATCGCGGCATCAGGCGGTGCGTGGAGAAGGCGGTTCGGGACCCTTCCGAACGAGGCTCGCTGCAGTGCGTCTGGACTGATGCGATGTGGCCTCGGCAGAAAAAGTATGAGAAGCGTTTGGTTGACAGTGGTAGGTGTCTAGCCTGCGGTGCTGAACGTGAGACGAATGGCCATCGTCTGTACAAATGCCCCGCCCTCCTGGACCCTGCCCTTCACGAGACGGACCCGCCCGAAGTGATTCTTAAGACCCGTGAACGGCTTGATCGCCTTGCGTGGGAGTCAGCCCAGGATGACCCACACGAGGCCTTGCAGTTTGCCTATGCTATCCCGCTGCAGCCTCCCGCCTCTGAGATGCCTCCCATGTGCCCCGATTTCGTGAACCATTGGGGAGACGCCGAGATTCCGTGGGGCGGTAGGTTGTACATCGATGGCGGCGGTTTCGGCATGGACACTCCTGAGATCGCTCGATGCTCCTGGGCCGTAGTACAGTTGCGAGACGACGGCTGGCCCTGTAAGGCGATTTTCGGCTCTCTCCCAGGTTTGCAGACAGTGGCGAGGGCTGAGAGATATGCTGGACTCGTCGCCACCTGTCTTTCCCCACAGGTTTCGTGTTTGATTTCTGATCATTTAAGTTTCGTGGAGGAAGGGCAACGGTGGAGCCCTGGGGACGCGTCCGCTTCGGCCCGTCACGCTGCACTCTGGAGAGCGCTACGCGCCACTGTGGCCCGCCAAGACAGGAGGCCGCCCTCGTTTGGATGGATTCCCTCGCATAAATCCCTGGACCAGGCTATTGAGCTTAATCTTGATCTCCAGGATTGGCTTGGAAATAGCTGGGCTGATGTGTTTGCTAGTGTTGCCCGTGACTTAGCCAGCCCAGCTAAAGGCCTCGTTCGTAACATCCAGATTCGTATGGAAGAGGCCTGCCTTAATGCTAAATTCGTGGCCTGGGCGGCTGCTCGTGTGGTTAAATCGGGGGTTTGGGATCCCACGGTGACCGACCCGAGGCCCCCCCCGCCCGTCACGGCGCCCAGGCTGCTTGCGTTGGTGGCACACGAGTTTGCAGAGCTCCCTGGAGGAGGGGTCCGTTGCCTGGCTTGTAACCGTGTTGCACGCACGGCAGAGACCAGAAGGTGCCTTGAATCCTACCCATGCGTGCCGTCTCACCTGGCCAGGCTCCGTGCCCAGGCGGCCCTTCAGGCCGAGGGGGTCAGCCCTGCACCTCCTCGCCCCTCCCCTGCGGTCGCCCTTGCCCTGGCCGCCGCTGCCGCCGCCGCCGCTGCGTCGACCCCATCAGTGAGAGCTGAGCCTGACCCTGGTGGGGGAGGCAGCCGCTCGCCGAGGCGGCAAGTTGACGGCCCTTCCCCCTCGGAGGCTCCGCTCAGGTCTCGCAGCAGGCTCGAAGGCACGCAATCGGCCCATGCGTTTTTCAGGCTGGATCGAGCCGCTCGCGTTCGTGCTGTGGTCACCGAGCCCTCGACCCCAATCGGAGGCATGAGGGCTTCGGCCGACGAGGCCACCCCCTCTGTGCGCCCCGAGACTGGCCTTTCCGACGAGGATCGTCGGGATCGTATCGCTGCCCGTCTCCTCAGTGCTGCTGGGGGCACACCTGCTGCCACCGCCTATGCCCACCTGCCCTCCACCCCTGTGTCCCGCTCGGGAGGTTTGCTGGAGGCCCCCCTGGAGGACCTTGGGGAAGGAGAAGGCAGGGAGGGCGTGACGACGTGCGTGGAGGTTGGGTGGGTGGGGGGCGGTCTGATGCGAACGTGGGCGAGCAGCCCCACCCCGCCGACGGCGGAGCTGGCGGCGCCCCCGCCACCGACGGCGCCCCCTGCGGCGCCGAGAGCCCCGCGGGTGCGGGGCCAGGCAGCCCGCGGCCGTGCTGCCGTCGCCGCGGCCGCCGAGGAGGGAGGCGGGGGCACGGGTGGTGGGACGGGTGTCGTCCACGAGCGGGGACATGAGCTTGTTTCCGCTCCGCCGTTCACCGTCTGTCGGAGATGCGGCTGTCTTTCGGGCAAGCAGCAGGCGAGAGGGCTGCTGGTCGAGTGCACGGGACCTTTGCCTGCACCGAGCCAGTGCACCCCCCCTGCCCTCCGTGAGAGGGCTCGCCGTCGGGACAGGCTTCTTAAAGGCCTGAATCCTTACACGGGCAATGCCCTGTAGGTTTCCTGTCGTGGTGAGAGTATTTTCTCGTCCTCGACCCTGGCCTCCGAGGGGTTCGGTGGCGCCTTGCTTCGGTAATCTGGGGATTGCCTGCTTTGTGTTTCTGGTCCTGCCCAGAGGCTCCTAAGCGGCCCATGTGGGCCCGTTGGCACAGGCCACGGTCAGTTGCTCTAATGCTGCTGGACGTGCGCTCTTGATGGCCCGACACACACGAACACACACACACACACACACACACACACACACACACACACACACACACACACACACACACACACACATGCTATGTCCGAGGCGACGCCAGGACGGCGCGGCACTGCTCACCCCTGGTGTAAAGAAACGCCAGGACGGCTGCAGGCCGCGTCCCTGGTGTGGGCCTATCTGGACTGTTGAACTGCAAATGGCAATGCCTGGCTAGCACTTCCATCCGCTGGAATCGAAACTTCCCGGTGAGCTTCCGCCAGGGCCTGTCGATAGAAAAGCTCGATGGGGCACTGGAGTTTTGAAAACTTTGTCTGTGCGGGAGCCTCGCTTAGGGTGGGCGAGGCCCCTCGCTCCCGAAAGCTGATCATATGCATTGCTGGACTCAGGTACACAGTGGCATGGGCTGAACGCACGGCTCCCGGCCCCCGCTTCCGAATGCGATCCACGCGCAAAGCACAAGATGATCGTGCTCTCATGGAGCACGCACACAAAAGAGAAAAGTCGGTGCCCACGAGGGTTTTGTGCTAGCGGGGCCAGGCCAGCGCAGTAACCTGGGCATCTCTCACTGAAACCGCGGTTGTATTGATCTATATCCCTGGCGCTGGCGCGGCATAAGGCGCGCGCGTGCTCGCCGCAAAGATGCCCCACCGATGGGCTACGCCAGAATGACTCAGGGAGGCCGGGGCGGGGGGGGGGCTCGGGGGGGGGGGGCGGCCCCGGGGTCCCAGGCGTAGGCAGCGGGGGCTGCTCCCATCGGCGGGCGGCGGGCGACGGGCTCGGCTGAGGGGCTTTCTCCCCGGGGCGCGGGGCAAGAGGGGGCCACTCGGGGGGGGCACGGGCCGCGTGAAACAGGAAACGGCGCAACAAACTCCGATCGGCACTGCCAAACTCTTTTTCGGCCTCCGAAGGCCCGTTAAGATAAATGGCGGAGGCTCGATTGGCTGCTTTGTCCGCGGCGTCATTACCTTTGGCGTGGTGATAAGCACCAGTATCGTTAAAATCTCGCGAGAGGCCCTGATGGGCTTTGGCTTTGACGAGACAACACTCTGGCGACGCGACGGCGCGACCCATCAAGACTTTGAAGCCTGCGTGGCTGTTCCTTCTAAGATATCCCGGATTCTTGTAAAACTGCAAAGCTCCCGCGCAGTCCGCATGGACTTGTTCGGCGAGCGGAGAAATGGGGCAGGCAGCAACGGCGGAAGCATTTCTGCAACCCGAGACCCTTGCGGCAATCCGAACCCACTTGCCCAGATAAAACCGCGAAGGGTTCACCTCTCTTCATAGAAACTACTGACCAGTCTGCTGTCTGATGGGCAGGGCGCAGGGATGGGTCGCAACTGCCGTCGGCATAAGCATTCCCCGCGAAGGCCTCCTCCAGAGAGACATCGTCGCCCTGACACCAGAACTGACAGTAGTGCAATCCAGTTCCTGGAGGGGCTCCGACGCAGAAGTCAGGTTCCTGCTGATGTCCGAACTTGATTAGCGGGTCTCAGTCATGACTCTAGATGAGCTCGAATTCATCGGTCGAGTAAACACGATCCCTCTCGGGTTGGGACAACGGACATTCGAACAGACGATGGCGGAGACACTCCGACGAGGATCCACACACAGGTGCAATCTATGGGGTAACCAGCGTCTTTGGCTCTGGCCTTGGTCCGGCACCCTGGAGTTTAAAAAAGTTAAAAGGCTCCCTCGTTCTTGTTTGCTGAGGGCTGGGCTCTTTAAACCGCTGGTCACTATACTGAAATCTGGCGCGGCGTCTGGGTGGCCCAGTTTGTCGGCCGCTTGCTGGCGAGCTGGCGAGCCCAAGCTTTCCGCGTGAGTTTCTGGGCAAGCGCGGGCGAAACAAATAAGTTAAAGGGTGTTGTGCGCTTTCCTTGGACTGGAGAACTAAAGGCGAAACTAGAGTCCAGCCAATGCGATGCAAGGATAGCATCATGGATCCGAAAGGCCCGTGCACGCTGCCCCAACGAGTGGGGGCTTGGCCCATGAGGGCCTCTCCGCGGGAACGGAGGGTAGACAAGGAAGCAAGGCTTTGGACTGAATTGGCGGCGGCTGCCCACACAATTAAATGCCACGCTAGAGTGCGCCCCAGAGCTAGCGCACAGGTCGGGTCCCCCACGAGGAGCAAGCTGAGGGTCCTGCTTCTGGTGGCACATGTGGGCCCAGCTAACTAAGGGCACTGTTGTTCGGCTATCGCGAGCTGGGAGTTATTGAGGCCTGTCACTTCATGCCCAAAGGATGCGGCTGCGAAGATGGCCGTGTTCTACATGTTCCTGGTGTCTCCTCCTGCTCCCCTGATCGCCCCGAACCTCCTCGCCCTTCTTCTGGTCTTGTTCATCCTTGCCGCGGCGAGCCTGTCTTCCTCCATTTGCACTGGGGGGCGCCGGCTGCGGTCTCGCAGCCGAGGTTCGAGCCTGAGATGTCCAGCATCGCGCCCGCTCTCTCGCGGAGCTTTTTCTTGATGCCCTTGCGCAGTTCTGGAGTGGAGGCGAGCATCCGAGTTTTGGCGGGGGCGACTGAGATGTCGGGGCCATGCTGGACGTACTGCATTAAGCTGCTTGCCCCCCGATCTAGTCTGGCAATGACTGCACTGGCCTGGCGCGCGCGCGCGCGCCTTCATGAAGAGGTCATCTATGAACATGGGCAAGTCTACATACCTGAAAAAAGTCGCTCGTTACGTTTGCCGTAGCTCTCGCAATCGAGGCTTTGCTTGAACACAATTTCTACTATGGAGTGACCTGCTTGATGAGCAAGGAACGGCCGTCTGCGATGGCGTTCTCATTCGCGAGCAGATGACTGTCTTACCCGAGGCCAACTCTATACAGGCCCGACATCATTCACATGGATCTCACTGCTGGCTTGGTGGCTTGCGGGTCTTGCTGTTTATGTTCCATGCTCAATACTGAAATGATGGCCTGCGTCTGCGCGGGCATGAAACCTACTCGTTCGATAATGCGGAGCTGCTTGACGACCAGGTAGGCCTGCTGCTCTGTGATCAGGGCGAAGTGCCTGGGGTGTAAACCGCCCACGGTCGAAGCGGTCCGAGGCGGAAAGCTTCTTGCGTCTTGGATAATGGTTTCTCCCGTCATGGGGCCCACAGCAACTCGATCATTTATGTCACTGGGTATGGGGCTTTCTTTCGGGGTGTCGGACACGCCCCAGATGTTCGCTAGCATCTCCGCTTCGCCTTCTAAACTGCTGCTTGGTCGTCCAGACTTTCTCTCAAATATGTGGTAGCTGGCTTCCAAGCGTCTAAACCCCCGGTCCACCTGTGGGCCCGGCCGACGCCTTCTTGGAGCGAGCTTTGGAGACATGAGGAACATGCTTGAAGCTTCCGAAAACTGTTTCTTCCTCTCGGAGCCGATGCTGTCGTCCAGATCCTGGAGAAACGGGCTGCTGGCCTGGTCGGCTGCGCCCTCGGGTAAGACCCCAGCTGCGATGTCAGCCAGCATTAATTCGCACCACTGGGTGACCGTCTGCAACCTGGCCTTCAGGTCCTGGATGGCGTGAAACTCTTCTGGCGGACCCTCTAGCCCCGCTACCTGGAAAGCTACCTGCGACCAGCCCTGCTTACCTACCGCGAAATTGATGTCGACGATGCGATTTCTTAGCCGTCGATGCGAGCCTTCCAGAGACCTCCAGCCTGATTGGACTCGGGATTCTCGACGTTTGGCGGGGACCCACTTTATCTCTGGGGGGGGGGCTGGCTCTTGGTGTTGGGCTGTGTTTCAGCGGCGCGTCGGCGATGCTGCTGATTGATTTCCCGAGATCCTTGACGACGGCGAAATAACACTAGTCGAGGATCGACTGCTGCTGCTGCTTGCTGAGAGGCGAGGTGGCATCGGTAAGCAGGGGGCCGGCAGAAGCTAGAACGGACATATTCTGGGCCCATTCCCTCGGGCACCGCTGCGGGCCCACGGGCGCTGGATAAGGTGGCCTCTGCGGTTCCGCCAGCGCGGGAATCATGAAACAGTCGTTACCTCGATTGTCTAGGCAGACTGGCCTGTGGGGCGCGAGGGGGTACTTGGCCCAAGTCTGGACCTCGTCAATCTTCTCTGCCAGGGGGTCGCTGATCAGGAAATACTCAACGATGGACTGGGACTTCGGTTTCCTGCAGGTCGGGGCTTCTGGGGCCACAAGGCGCAGGGAGGTCCTGTGGAGGTAGTCTAAGAATTCGATCTTGCGGGGGGAGCCATGTCGACATCCCCCGCCACGATGATGGGGAGCTGAATTCGCTCCTGCGGAATCGCAATTTCTGAGATCAGGCCTAGATTTGTCTCACCTAGACCTTCTGCTGATTTGAGCAAGTGGGAAGGATGCCCACCCTGGAGAATCCTGGCGCTTCTAGGCAGATGCCTGCGAGGCGGCGAGAGTCCACCGTGGGCTGGAAAGTCATGGGCCCCACCCCGAAGTCCAAGTGATCTCGGACCAGGATGGCCACTCCGTTGACCTTCTCGTGATCGGCATTGAAACTAATGACGTCCCCATCAGTCAGCTTGTGCCCCCCGGCACAGATCACTGTCACGTCATTGGACCAGTCCGATTCCAAAAACTGCTCGGAAGTGTTCCAGCAACTGCCATTGAAAGTAATGATCTTGATCGCGTTAAACCCGCTGCGGACTCGCCGCGGACACTGCTGCGACTGCGTCTTTGACCTTCTTGGCCGTCCCGGCGTCTCCGTTGGCGCCCATGAGGTTAACTGCCTCCTGAAGTTGGGAGGATGCGCGCTTGTCGCCGCAGCCGAAGCCCGCGAAATCCATGGCGTCACCCCTCTCATCCTGGCCCACGTCCACGGGCTGGTCTGCTGCGCCTGCTGGCGGCATCTGGGGCGTGGCGGGCGGCGCGGCGAACGTGGGCGGGGCTTGCAACGGCGGCGCCTTCGGCTGAGCACTCGCGGCGGCTAAACTGGCTGCGGTGGTCGCCCCGAGCTGGGCGGACTGTTGGGCGACTGCGGCCTCGTGCTGGTGCTGCATCTCGTTGAACGTGGCCGCGGGCGTCTGCACCTGCTGCTGGAGGGTCGCGGGCATGGACCCTCCTGCTGGCATCTTGGTCTGCAACGCCGCGCATGCCAACTCTGAGCTTTCTGACGACGCTGATGCCTCCTGAGCTGCTGCAGTTGCTGCCGTGACACGCTGGGCCTCGAGCATTTGTAGTTCCTCGCGGGCAGCCTTGATATCTTTTGTCCTGTTCTGGTAGTGGATAGCCATCTCTGCGATCTGGTCTGCGGTCGACTGGGGGCTCCTCCTCGAGGTCGCTGAGCTTGGCTTTGAGCGAAGTGTTCTGTCCGTTGAGCGAGTGAGTCTGCTGGTCCAGACTCTTGCCCGTGAGGCTTCCATCTTCGCGTTCTCGAGAATCTCCAAGGCGCCTTTGCACTCGCGTCCGTTGACTCCAACCCGTTTCTTCCAGAACGCGACCTGGGCCTGCGCCAGTGCGACAGGGTCCGGTTGGGCAGGGGCACCTGTTCTCTATCTGGCGTCCGCTGCTGCTGCGGCGGCTGCTCCTCGACACCGCCGTCCACGAGGCGAACTCGAGGTTCCCATGCGGCGCCGCGCCCACCTCGACCACTGGGGCGGGGCGGCTGGGAGGCCGGCCTGCCGATCGCTTTTCTCCGTTGGCCGTCGGCCTGGAGGCGCGCGCCGCACTTCGAGCGCGCCTCGGCAGGCGCCCACGCCCACCCGCGGCAGCTAGCGCGGGAGCACACCAGGTACTTGCCGCGGGGAGCCATGGCGCAGCGCCGATGAGGGCGAGGGTGCCAAGGAACAGGCCGGCTGGAGAGACCGCGGTTGCGGCGGGGCGCGGGCCCCGAAACTTCCGACGCCGAAAGCCGAAAGTGGAGGGCCAAAGGCAGGGGCTGCCCTGCCACCCTCGGCGGGCCTGCTGCGGGGCAGCTCGCCTCGAGCCAGCCCCTCGGCTGCAGGCGGGCGCGAAGCCGCAGGGCCACAGTTTCGCACTTGAGCCAAAATGGCCACGGAGGAACAGGAGGAGGAGGAGGAGGATGAGGAGGGGGAGGAGGAGGAGGACGAGGAGGAGGAGGAGGAGGAGGAGGAGAGGGAGGAGGAAGAGGAGGAGGGGGAGGAGGAGGAGGAGGAGGAGGAGGAGATGGAAGAGGAGATATGAACTTCTTAAAGCACACGAAGTCTTTGATGGCGATGAATGCACTGATTATGGAAGGGAATCTCATTCTCACAGCGCGCTCTGTATGACTCAACGACCGTGCCGCAATCCAGGGCTAAAGCGGCTGCGGGCTCATGCTACGCAGACACACACGCACGCGCGAGCATGCACACTAGATGTGCAGCGTATATCTCACACCCGTGAAAGAGTGAAACAAAACAGACAGAACGAAGCCTTCCTTCAATCTGAAATATGACAAATCCAGATAACCACTCCTAAGCCTGCATGAACAAAAAACACATAATTAAACTACAGTGTAATGCGTGCGAAAGTGTAACTAACTCAACGCTACAATAACAACATGTCGCGCTGCCTGTAGATTAATCCCGAGAACTACAATCACACGCGCTCGCGCGGCATGCAAATCAAAACCGCCACGAAGAAATAATATATATTTGCTGTAAACTTCACTTGTGAGCTCGAAGTCCTTCCGCCATCTCTGGCTCGGTCGTCACCTCGCCCGCTCTGCGAAAACCCTGCGTCTGATGCCGAAGCCTCCAGACGTCTCCGCCCGCCGCCCTGGCCGCGCGCAGATCGTT
The DNA here is from genome assembly GCA_963575745.1 of Prorocentrum cordatum. Lineage (NCBI taxonomy): Eukaryota > Dinophyceae > Prorocentrales > Prorocentraceae > Prorocentrum > Prorocentrum cordatum. The sequence continues at coordinate 75,716 of CAUYUJ010001576.1, read as the reverse complement.
CGACGAGCCGCTGCGCTCGTCTCCTGGTGGCCCCTTCGGATCGCGCTCCCTCTCGATTCGCTCCTTTTCGGCTTTCGCCCGTAGAACCGCCAGCTCCGCCTTGCACTTGTACTCGGCCTCCTTTACCTTGATCAGGCAGGATGCAACCGGGTAGGCCCCAAGTACCCCAAGAAGTAGGAACAACATGGCGAACCAGATCACAATGCCGCAGCCGTCGTTCTCGCCCTTCGCGTCGTAGCCTGCGCGGGCCGCCGATCTGCAACAGCAAGTTGCAAACGCTGCCAACTGCATGAACGGTGTCGTCGCCTTCCGCGTCGCCGCCGACGTCGCCGGCCTCGCCTGATCTATGCTCTCCTGACGCTCTTCCTTGGTCTTCTTCTTCGCCGCCGTGTAGTTCGGGTCGCGCTTGAGCTGTAGCCCCCCACACCGCAAACGGTCGGCGAGGAGCTGCCTCGCCGCGATCTTCGCGAGCCCGTCCGCGCACTGCCTTTCTGAAGACACCCGCCGCCAGCGCGTCATCGTAGCCTCCATCCTCTCGCGCAGCGCAAGCACCTCGATGCCTGTCCGCTTGTCCTGGAAGCTGGTGATGCTCTCCTTCTGGGCAGCGTCGTAGAGCGCCTTCGCGCCCACAACCAATGCCGACTCACCTGCCATGCGAGTGCTCTCGCCCTTCGTGATGCCCGCGCCGTCGTAGATCATAGCTGCCCAAAAACGCTTCGCAAACTCCAGGCCATCCATGCCCGCTGCTGCTGCCTGCGACTCCGCATGTAGGGGGGAACGTGCCATGCGCAGTAGCTTGAAGGCTTTCCATTCGATCGCTCTGAAGTCGGACTCGTAACCGTCGAATATCTTATTGTGGCATGCCAAGATGACGTAGCCACCTTGACTGGGCCCGTCTTGTCGAACTCCCCAGGCTGCGTCCGTCATTGCTACGAGCACTACGTCGCACACCTGGCCGGTCTTCTTCATCTTGAGCCCGACGTCCGAGTTCTGCTTGTAGAACCGCAGCGTCTCGTTCGCCCCCTTGGCCGCGCCAACCGCTGCCGCGGGTAGTTGGCCTCGGCAAACGCTTACCGAGGCCGAAAGGCGCGGGCACGCCTGAGAGCTTGGCCACTGCAACGCTCCGAGTAGGCCTCGTAGCTGCCGCTTCTCCTTGATCGTGAGCTCCATCGTGTTGTCGCTGCTCTTCTGGTCGGTCGTGATGGGCTTCAGGTTCTTCGCGTAGGTCGCCATCTTCACCTCAATCTCGCCGCTGTTCGACTTCGGGTTGTCCCAGTGCGCGGTCTGCGTCACGTCGCTGCCGCAATAGTCCATCTTATCGTCTTCGAGCCATCTCCTGACCTTGGAACTTCTGCTTCACCTCGGTGATAGCCCGACTGTAGTTGCTGCCCGGCCGCCGACCTCCACCTCCCAGCATATCGCCCACAGAAAGTAGAATAAACCCGTCACAGTTGCCGCCCTCGTCGAAGCTGAGGAACACGCAGGGGTCCAGGGGATGCTGCTTGAGACCGGTGGCCTTCAGGTCGTCCACCGCGCGTAGCCACCAACGCCATGGCGCGCCCACCTGGCCGTGCACGGGCTTAATGAGCTTCATAAGGGTGTCCGGCTCGATGCCCGCGAGCCCTGCCGCATATTTGGGCACCTTCGCGTATAACTCACGCTCTTGGGGTCGTCCTTGAAGAAATGCAGTAGCTACGTCTGCTGTCCAAAGCCTCCAGCCGTTATAAGCCGCCAGTAATAGCGCCATCTGTCCTGCCAGTCTCGATGCTGCAAGCGATGCCGTCGGCGCTGCGCCGCTGAGTGCGTCGGGGTCGTTGAAGCCTTGCAGCGCCAGCCGCGCCTTGGCACGCGGCGTGCCGTCCTCGTTCTTCGTCCACTTGAGCACCCACTTCGCCACGTGCATCCGCCGAGGGTCCTCCTCGCCGGTGGGCGTGTGAAACTCCCAAACGTCATTGCCGAAGAAATCCGTCAGCTCCTTCCGCTTGCCCTGCATGAGCGCCGCGCGCTCGTGGGGCGTCATGCCCCCCGTGCTGATGTCCACGAAAATGTCGCTGAGCTTAGCCTCCGTGCCGTCGATTTCCCGGCCGAATGGCAAATCCTGACTGGTGACCATCAGCTGTAGAGCTGCGAGCTCGTCGTCCGCATCGTCGAGGTCCGGTACTGGTACCGCGCTGCTCAGTCCAGGGTCGGGTAGAGTGCCTCTGAAGACTTCCTCCGGGTCTGGTGAAAATCGCCGCCTCTGCTTTGTCCATCCTGAGCCACTCCTTCTGAAGTTTCGGGATGAGCCTCGACTGCGTCTGTGTAGATCCGAGCTCCTGCTCCGATGATGGTGCTGCCGCCGCTGATGACGACGATGCTGCTGGCTGCGCTGTCTGCGCTGGCTGTGCTGTCGGTTGAGCTGCTGGCTGCTCTGGCTCTGGTGGGGGCGTCGTCGGCATCGGCCCCTGGTCTGGCTGACCAGAGTTCGACGTCTGTCGACTGCCGTCGGGCACTGGCGCCTCCGCGTCTGGAAGATCCTCTGCTGGAGCTGCCGCGGCTGGCGGCGCCTCTGGCGATGCTGAGGCTGCTGCCGCCGCTGGCCCGGATGACGACGCCTGCGCTGGTACCTCCACCCCTGGGGCCGTCATAGGACCAGGACAGCCTCCTCGACGCCGCTTAGATGCTGGACCTTCGTCTCCGTCTCCGTCCTCCGCGTCGTCGTCGACGTCCATGTCTGAGTCGCCCGGCGCGTCGAACGGGAGCTGCTGCGAGCTGACGTCGTGGTACTGCGTCGCGCCCGTCCTCCGCATGCTGCCCAGTGCATCCTTGGCCTGGGTCCGGTTCTCGAGTAGAACGCACCCTTGATCACTCACGTCTGGCCGAACGTGTTCGGGTGCGCGCCGTAGTAGCTGCGTGCCGTGAACGATCCAGTAGATGCGTGGTCCACTATCGTCCTGGCGCATCTCCTTTTCACCACGACTGCGGGGGCCGCCCACATATTCTTGAAAAACTTGTTGGTTTTGCCCTCGCGCCAGTAGTAAAGCCGCTGGCCGATGGAAAGGTCGTGCTTGAGCGCCACATGTCGCCGTAGGAGTGCGCGTCGTAGCTTGGCTGAGGCGTCCGCCTTCATGAAAGCGAACGCCGCCATAGACCTCCTCTCCAGCACGTCCTCGAAGTCCTCGTCCTCCTTCGTCTGGTACGGCGTCGCTGGTAAGAACTTGTCGCTGGAGTTGGTCATCGTCGTAGTGGGGTGCATGCCCAGGACCCACTGGCATGGCGAGTACCCCTTCGTGAACGCCAGTCGGTTGAACTGGTGGGGCGCGTGGATGCGCGCCTCGGTGATCAGCTTCTCGTCGAGCACCGCGTTGGCCGCACGCTCAATCGCGTCCTGGCAGTAAAACTCGATCGCCTCTCGAACCACCTGATGGCGTCGCCCCACCACTCCGAGACTCGAGTGAGCCTCGCCTGCTGCGATCACGATACTGATGCTGTGCTGCTCCAGAAACTGCGCGAACTTGTCCGACGCGAAGCCTGAGCCGTCGTCGGCGCGTAGCTCGCCCATGGGACCGAACTGCCTGATCCAGCCGCGCTCGACCGCCTTGATCAGTTCGTCGACCGTCTCCGTCTTGATCGTCCGTAGGGCACAGTACCTGGTAGCACCGTCCACCATCGACAAGATTACCGTCTCGCCTGTCGCGGTCTCGACCCAGAACACGTCGGTGTAGACGGTCTCGTGGAACTTCGCCGGCTGCTTGGCTGACGCTGTGGGCGCCTTCGGCGGGCGCTGCCGCTGCATACAGTGCCCGCAGCGATACTCAGCCGCGCACTTGAGCACGTTCTCTTGAGCTCCCGCTTGCTGTAGTAATCGATGTAGTACCGACGGGTCAGGGTGTCCCATGTTCCGGCGTAGCCGCTTGACGTAGCGCAACGCCTCGGTGCCGTGCTTCTCGCGCAACTGCGAGTGCACGTGGACAACCTCCTCCTTCGTCGTCTCGTCCGTTGAGGTGAGGTTGCTGCCGCTGCTGACGTCCTCGCCGCTATATCTCCTCGACCTCGGCTTCCACCATGACTTGCGCCAGGGTGGCTGCCAAGATGAATGGGTAGTCCTTCGTGACCTTCGTGCGCGTGACGCCGCTGCCGTCCACTTTGCCCTCCAATGCTGCATGTTGGTGGCACCTGTCGCATCGCGTGCTCATGATAGCCGCCATGAGCTTCTTGGCGGTCCTGATGGCGGTTGGCTACTTGACCGGCTTCTTGACCGGTCGAAGGTCGCCGTGTAGCCCGGTAAGTTGGACCGGGCCTTGGTCTGCCAGGCCCTCGATGTGGCTGGATGCTCAACGCGAGCGCGACGTCCGCCCTCGTGCTGGACGTGGTAGACGTCCGCCACAAACTGCAGGTGCGTCTGGTGATGCCAGTCGCGTAGCTCGATATGGTACTCCTTCCAACCTGGATGTGGGTATATGTTCAGCTCCTGCATGTTGGACCAGGGTCCGCGCATCGGGGAGAGATGAACATCGTCTGGCTGTTATTCGTGTAGCTTGCGCTTGAATCGCTCCCGGTGTTCGACCTTCGCGAAGTCCCAGCCCGCGTGCAGCCCGAACGTCTCGACGTCCGCTCCGAGGTCGCGTAGACTCTGAGATAGCCGCGCATCGCCGGCATAGACCTCCCAGACATTCCGTCGCGCAGTGCAGCACTTTGCCGCTGCCCGCCGCATCGTCTGCATGCACTGGTCGCTCGCGTGCGTGATCGCCGAGTCGATCTTCTGAATGAAGTTGGTCGTGGCCTGCCTCTTGTCGCCGTCGTCGCTGCTGGATGCGCCCTGCTCGGCGAGCTGCGCCACGTCGCTAGAGGCGTCCGCCAGGCGCCAGCGTGGCTCTGACAGTTCCAGGTCGACTGGCTGGATCGGCGTCGTCGCGAAGCAAAGGTTGCCGCAGGAAGCATGATTTCGGCGCCGATACTGCTTCATGTATTCGCCGCAGCAATTGACCTTCGCGACTCGTTGCGGGCATCCTTCTGAGCGCGCCCGCTGCGATGCAACCTCCCACTGCTCCCCGTCGTCGCTGCTGCTGTTGCCGACCTTGTAGACGTCTAGGAACTCCAGGCCGCCGATGGTCCTGTCGCCGTCCATGAACTCCCTGAAGTCGACCGGCTCGCACTCGGAGTCGAGCTCCGCGTCCTTCGTCTGGTCGCCCATGTTCTCGAGCAGGTCCACCACGTAGTGGCCTTGCGGAGACGCACGCGCCCCCCCGTAGCTGCCGCCGTTCCGCGCCAGCTGCTGATTCGCAAAGTCGACCTGCACTGCTAACTTCTCCAGTATGGGGCCGCGGGAAGAGCACTGGCGTCTTCCCTGGAACGAGGTAAATGCACAGGGCCCCCGTCTTGTTCTTGAAGCTCGCGAGGATGATGCCGCACCGCGGCGCGCGCCCCACCTTGCCGCTGCCGAATCGGAATGGCATCCGACACGCGTCAAACTCCAGCGTCTCGACCGGGTAGCCCCAGGCGTGGCATGTTGTCAGGTATCCCTTGATGGTCCCCGAACCTGACATAAACGCAGTCGCGCCGCCGTCCAGGATCGCCAACTGCGCGGGAATGATGCTGGCCGTCTTGCGGTTATCCAAGTAGACTTCGTCAACCATCATCTCTTGGTCCATCTGTCCGCGGGGCCGCTTCTTCGGTAGCTCCGGGCAGTCCTTCGCCCAGTGTTCAACTCCGCCGCGTCGTAGACACGTCGCCTTGGATGGCGCTGGCCTCGCAGCTGCTTCCGCCCTCTCCGTGGGTCTCGGCCCCGCGCGCGGGTTGAGTGGGCGGCGTGGTGCCGAGGGTGGCGAGCCCTTCCGTCCTGGGCTGCCCTTCCGCCCAGCTCCTCGAGAACGTCCGCGCCCTTTGGCTCCGCCCTTGCTGGGAGGGCGCCTTGGCGCTGCCGATGCCGACGATCCCGTCGCGTAAGGCACCGTCGCCACTACCGGGTAGTCGCCGCCTTCAAGCTTCAAGTCGTTGAAGCGCTTGCGCGCGTCGTGGTAGGCCGCGTAGACCTCGTCGTACTCCGACACGTCGAAGTCCTGCATCGTCGCCGTGTCCCGCTGATAGTAGGCCTCTTCGCAGTCGTGCCAGCTCTCGTCGCCGACCTCGGCCCAGTACTCCTGCTCGTAGCCGTCATCGAACTCTACATCGTCATCCTGGCCATAGTACGCATCTTCTTCGTAGTACTCGCCTATCTCGTCGTCCACGCGGCACTGCTTCCGTGCACGATTAGGCTCGCGCGCCGCGCTCTCCTGTCTGAGTGTCGTCTCCAGCGCCTCGATCACTATGTCCTGTGTAATATCCTTGCCCACGATGGACATGATGACCGCCTTCTGGTCTGAACTGTAGCCGCCTCGTCGTAAGATCAGCCATCCGCGAACCTTGAAAGGCAACTCGATGTGGTGTGTATTGAGCCTCCGCTCTGCTGCTCGAACTCTTGAGATGTAGCTGAACAGCGTCTCTCTTCGATTGCGTCGTGGCTTGTAAACATACTTGAATCGCTTCCGTAAGCGTGTGAGTAGCGCTGTAGCCGCGCCAGGCTTGATCAGGTCGTCCGCCGTGATGTCCTCGACTTCGTCCCAGGCTTCACCCGTCAACCCGGCCGATAACATGAGAGCCGCCTCGCCCTCCTTCTCCAAGGTGAGCTGCGCTATGAACATCGTCGCCCGCTTCTCGTACTCCTTCCACCTCGACAATGTGCCACTGTGGAACTCCACGTTCCGGTAGAATCGCCTGCTGGTCATCAGCTGCTCTGCCGCCTGCTTTCGCCATGATGCTAGCCTTTGCTGCGCGGAGGTCGCCGTCGCTGTCACTGTCGCGGGAAGTGCACTGCTGCTCGTACTCGCCGCTGTAATTGTCGCTCTGGACCTCACTGGAGGTCAATTCCGAGTCGTAGCTGAGCACGAAGCCGCCTGCTATGGAGTAGTGGCCGTCGAACTCGAACGGTCCAAGGAATATGGAGGGCGCAGACGAGCCTGCCGAAAGATCGACAGGCTCCGCTACCAATATGAACTTCTCAAAGCACACGAAGTCTTTGATGGCGATGAGTACACTGATTATGAAAGAAAAATAACTCTCACAACGCGCTCTGTATTACTCAGGGGCCCTGCCGCAATCCAGGGCCAAAACGGTTGCGGGCTCGTGCTATGCAAACACACACGCACGAGCATACACACTAGATGTACAGCGTATATCTCACAGGAGGAGGAGGAGGAGGAGGACGAGGAGGAGGAAATTGGACCGAACAGCATCCTCCACGCACCACTCTGACCGATCACGGTGCGAAGCGCCCGCCAAAGGCCGCGCGACGCTGCGAGAGGCCGCCGCCCTGCCCACGGTGGGGCCGGCGGCCGGCGGCCCGCCCAGCAAGGGGTGTGGCGAGGCAGAGGGCCACGCTGCTGCCCGGGGTCTACAAGGTGGGGCTGGGGCCTTTGAGTCGGGGTGGGGCCCTCGGCTGGGCTGGGTTGGGCTGGGACCCCCGGGTTGGGAATGGAGGGCAACTTGGGGCCTTCGGGTTGGGTTGAGTTGGTTTGGGGATGGAAGGCAACTTGGGGCCTTCGGGTTGGGGCCTTCGGGCCGAGAGAGCCGACGCTCCAAAAGAAGTTGGGGCGGCGGGATTTTGGCAGTTTGGGGCCTCTGGGGGCCCTCGCCGGGCCTTGGGAGCGTCAAAAAACGACCCAGTACAAAAAAGCTGGACCTCCGGGGTCCACGCATCCAAAAAATTGGAGCGGCCGGGTGTCTGGGTTGGGAATTGAGGGCACCTTGGGACCTTCGGTTGGGTTGTGTTGGGTTGGGGTCTTTTGGTTGGGGATGGAGGGCAACGTGGGGTCTTCGGGTTGGGTCGGGTTGGGTTGGGGCCTTCGGGTTACGAGTGGAGGGCAGCGTGGGACCTTCGGATTGGGTTGGGTGGTCTGGTGGGTAGCGACCTGTGGCGAGGCAGAGGGCCTGACAGCTTGAAAACGCTGCTGCCTAGACCTTCGCGAACTCTGGGCGAGCGCGTCTCGCTACTCGCAGAAGGATTACTCGCAAGTGGCCTGGATCCGCCGCGGGGGAGTTACGATGCATCCATTCCCTCCATTGCGCTTCGGCCCCCGGAACGGATTGCACCCGCCCAGCGAGGGTCCCGCAGACCGCTCGAACGGGGAGCCCACGAGGGCCCAGCTCACCGCGGCCCGTCCACAGCCACGACTCTCGGGGCTGCTTCTGGCCAGCCCCGAGCCGTTCGCGAGGATGCGCCTCCCGAAAGGCTCATGGGCACGACCCCTGGAGGAACCGGGTGCGTCAGAGACCTGGGGCGTCTTCGCAGACTCGAAGGGGAACTCATAGGCGAGCTCCACGCTGTCGCAGTCGGGAAGATCAAGCCCAGAAATACCTTTGTCCATGAGCCCCACCCGAGTTCCCAAGGCGTCCTCAGGAGAACACCGCCCCTGTGCACCAGGGAAACCCATCACGCCATCATAATCATACAGCTGGTGCCCGAGGGTGCCCACAGCACCAGCAGAGCAGAAAGAGCACACATCTGTCTCAGAAAAGCCGGCGCGATACCTCCTAGCTGGGGGCATATCGAGCATCCGAAAAGGCACCTTCAAAGCCCTTGCCTCTTGCTTCCACGAACGCTTAGACTCCGTGGCACAGGCCTCGCGTCCAAAAAAACTCCGAACCATCCGCGTTTGGCACGTGTTGCAGGACACGGGTCAATTTTAGCAACGGGCAATTCCCGCCCGGCCTCAGCTATTCACGGAGCTCGGAGGGAGAGGCTCGAAGGGATGGAGTGCGAATCGCCGAGGTCATCAACTACTAGTCGGGAGGACAGCATCGTCCATCCGACGCGGTACAATGACAACAGCACTGCAGAAACAGAGCCCTGGCACACGTGCCAGGTTTTCCTCTTAACAGACTGATCACAAATGCTGGACCACGCTCGCTGGAGGAGCGCCAGCGAAACCTTGCTAGCCCAGTCTACAGACGCATCTTTCATCAGCAACGGGATGGTCGCACCAAACATCGGACCGAAAAACCTGTCCCTCTGAATGGCCAACCACAAGGTGAGAGCGCCAGACGTCCTCGCGCCCACTAAGGTCCTAGCGAGAGAGCGGAGGAACATCACCGTATTATCAGTGAGGCCGCTCACCCCTACCCCGTGAGCCACAGCTGGCAGAAGGCCAGTCCTCCAGAGAGTGCCTATTCTTCCTGCGGCCCCAAAGAAGACAGCTTGCAACTTCGGTCTTCTCTGCAACAATTTCTTCAGGCGGGCCTGTCCCTGTACACGACGGGGCCTCCCACTGAATACTTCGTGCCCTGATATACGCCTCTGCTTGTGGCCGAAAAACCCACGATGCGTGCGCACGCCGAAACCGTCGCAGGAGCTTGCGCGGCCGAGGCAACAGAAGCGCTATTGAGGTACCAGGCCGAAGCGAAAAACTGGTTGACAAAACCAGGTCACAGCCCCAAGGAGCGGGCCAGAGCCCCGAGGACGATCACCAACCCACTGGAAATTCACATCGTCCATGAGAACGCGGGGCCGAATTTCACGAAAGAGCTGTAAGAACTTGACTACAATACGGTGCAGAGGAGGAGCAGGAGAAGGATGAAGGAGGAAAAGGAGGACGAGGACAAGGAGGAGGAGGAGGAGAAGAAAAAGGAGGAGCAGGAGGAGAAGGACGAGGAGGAGGAGAAGGAAAGGGAGGAGGGGGGAGGAAGAGAAGGAGGAGGAGGAGGAGGAGGAGGAGGAGGAGGGGGGAGGTTCCTTCTGCTCTGCAGAGGCTGCCCCATCCTCCCCCGATCGCTGGGCTGGACAATGACGGCCAAGCACAGCGTGGCGACGGACCGCGCGGTGCCCTCGGAAGCCCCGACGGCCTCGCCGAGAAGGTCCGCCACGGTTTTTCCGAGACCCTGGAGGCCCCAAACCGCCCGAAACGTCCTCTGAGAACGGCCCGAGTCTCAAAACCCTGCGGTGACCTCGAATCCCAGAGTCCCGTCGGGTCAGGAAAAAATCACGACGGGAAGGTTTTTCTGTGGTTTCGGCCTCAAGGGGCCCTTACCGGGCCTCGGGACCTTCAGGAAACGACTCAAGATGAAAAACCGGTCCCGGGGAATGGTTCAAGACCTCTGGGGGTCGCGTCGTCATGAGAAACAAAAAAAAAAAAACATGACGTTGGGGGTCTGGGACGTCAAATCCCCACTGGTTCGCCACGTGGTGTTTACAGGGCGAGGGGCCGTATAAGAAAACAAGCTGTTCGGGCACCGACCGAGGACTGCCCAGCACGTCGCCATCATGCCGTCGTCGGTCAAGAAATACCACGCGAAGGACAGCGAGGCAACTTCGCAAACATCCAGCTCGGCGCGCCGTAGGTGGGGTGGTGTCGTGCGATTCTTGGTCGATTCTACCCTGACGTGCCACCGTACAGGGGAATAAGCTGTCCAGCCGCCCTGGGACGGGCGCCCCCGGTGCCGGAAAAGTGTATGTTAATACCCTCCTTCGCCCGTGAAGGTGTGGTCCCTGGACCCCCGACGTCATATTTCATGACGCGGCCCCCATGGAGGTCCGGACCCATTCCCCGGGACTCGTTTTTCATCCTGAATCTTTTTTTGACGGTCCCGAGGCCCGGCGAGGGCCTCCCGAGGCCGAAAATGGTAAAGAACGTCCCCGTCGTGATTTTTTGGTACGACGCGATCATGTCTGGGACGCCGTCCTCGGGCCCCCGACGGGCGCACGAG
>CAUYUJ010001576.1:0-60000 GCA_963575745.1 Prorocentrum cordatum | reverse complement strand
GGCCTCTGCGAAGCTCCTCGGATTCTCTTTGAGGAATATACCGGTTCCTTGGCTTTCGACGAAGTACTGTAAAATGACTTGTCGGATTCTCTTTCTAGGAATATTGAAATTCTTTGGCTTCCGAGGAAGTGGAAGGATTCCTCGGAACTCCTGATAGGAATCTGGCAATGAGCTCCTTGGTTTCCAGGGAATTCCAAGGATTTTGTAGCTCCCCTCATAGGGATCTGGCAAGTCTTAGGATGACCACGAACTCAAAGGATTCTCAGGACTCCCTCTTAGGACTCTGGCAACTCCTCGGATCCTGAGGCATTTGATGTCTAAGGATTCCCTTCAAGAAACCGAGCAACTCCTAGGACCCCGAGGAATTCAGAGGATTCCGAGGTTTCCACTGTAGGTCTCTTGCAGTTCCTACAACCCCGAGGAAATCCGAGCATCCTTACGATTCCCTCTTCGGAAGCGGACAACTCTAAGGATCCCTCGGAACCCTTGGTCCTCTGAGGAGCTCTTAGGATTCCGATGACTTGCTTGGATTCCCAGGAGTCCATCTTAAGAATCTGGGAACCCCATTGGGTTCCGAAGAATCCCTAAGGTTCCTAGGATCCCCTCCTCGGAATCTGGCAAGTCCTAGGAAACCGAAGAATTTCACGGTTCCTAGGGCTCCCTCCCGGGAATCTGGCAACTGCTACGAACCCGAGGCATCCTCAGGGTCCATTGCGATTCTGGGAATATGGCAAGCCCTAGGGTCCCGATTTCAAGTGCTCCTAGGACTCATGGAGTTCGAAAGATACCTAGGATTCCTTTGTCGGAATCTGGAATCTCGAAGGACTTCTTAGGACCCCTAGAAGTTCCGAGCATTCCTAGGGCTCCCTGCTGAGAGTCTGGCAAAACGTCGGCTTCTTTGGAATTGCGACGCATTGAATCCTAATAGGGTTTCAATAGGATCCCGATCAGATCCCAATAGGAAAGAATCCGGTTGGATCCCGATAAAATCAAACGGGAACCCAAACAGTGCCAATGGGAAAGGACCCTATCGGATTCGATGTGGGCTCCAGTAGGCTACCCGTGGAATGAAATCGAATTCCCATAGGATTACAATGGGATTCCAAAGGACCCCCCGAGAGTGCCAATTGGAAGGGATCTCATGGATGATTCGGTTGGGAACGGATTAGAATTCGAACGGGAAGAGGATTCCGAGTCCGACTCAATCCGAATGGAATCCATCATATTGTTGGAAGAGCTCTTTCCCCGGCAGCATTCCCTCGAACGTGCACACAGGATTAAGTGACCTCCCTCAAAGCAACCCATGGAGGTTCCATGGCTTTTGGAATGTCGTTGGACCACTGACCCGTACAACTTTTCCATGAGAACCTCCTGCCGGGGAACACACCCTTCGCATGTTTTCAACTTCCACCAGGGAACCATCCCTCTCACCGGGGAACCAACCCTCTCACCGGGGAACAATCCTCTCGCTTTTCCCTCCCCCCCTCCTCGTCCGATCCTACTGTCTCAAACCTCAAGTTTACAGCAGCTGCACAGTTTTACAGCCAGAAATATGGTGCAGAATATTTGGACGATTTCGGAAACCCTGAACCCAAAACAATTTTCATCTCTTGGGGGCGCATGTTTTACTTCCGCCACCTTCCGCCGGCCTTCCGCGAGCTTCCTCTGGCAGAGGCGGCCTCGTTTTACTTCCGCCGACCTTCCGCCGCCCTTCCGCCGCCTTTCGCCGCGGAAGAGATGACAACTCCTTCGATCCTCGAAGGCAAGGCCCCTTTTGGAACATGAGGCCTGGGCCAATTCTCTGGAAGTTTCTTTCAACAAACCTGGGCCGACATTGTTGGTGCACTCTGGAGGGACCAACGTGCTCACGAAGCTGGGTCCTCTTTCCAGCAAGTAGGTTCAGAGACGCAGGCCCATCTTTTCGGGAGGACGTGTCTTAATCACATGCTCGACCGTGTCTCTTTCAGAAGTGCAGCGGCAAAAAACATCAGCTCTCGCGGTCACGAGGGCGCCGAACTCGCATGACGTAGTGCAGCGGCCACAAGGCACCAATTCGCACCGGCGGTCTAGTGTCAGTTCCCAGACGTCCGCCGACATGATTATCTAAATCTGCGGCCCCAGATTTACTGACCCCCTCTTTGAGAATGGTTTTCTGTCCGTCCAATTGACGACGGGCCCTAGAAGCCAAAATCGGGGAAGAACGCCAGAAATGAGAAAACAAATAATGGTCGGAGAAGATCTGGGTTCTAGCCCCCGAGTAAGAGCGGAAACAAAACAGTGTGAAATACACTGTTCCACCTTGCGCGGTAGCCCTCCCTCAAGGCCCTCCGGTAATTACCAATGTCAGTGGGAGGTCCGCCACAGGGGCACGTGAATACCAATCGCTCCATGGCGCAGCAAGGTCTCGGGGAAGCGCGCTGCAGGCCGCAAGGCGGAGTCTGAGTCGTTCACCACCTTCCGAATGCTGGGCCCTGGGTATTCGCGGCTCCCGACCAGACGCCCGCGCTTGCACCCTTGAACAACGACAGGAGTCGAAGAATCACTCCGGAACATCGATGCGACGCGTGCGGCCCCGTCGATCTCGACCAGATGCTCTGGGGCGCTTCCGTTGCGCACAAAGCCGCGCGGATTCCGATGTACAGCATTGGTGGCAGCGGCGCCCGGGCAGCGGTTGACAGCGATGGCGACAGCCTCGGCCCCCCTCTCTCGAGCACCAGGGAGGCGAGCCCAGATGGGCCCCGCGCGACCTCAGAGACCTCCGAACCCAACGCCCTTCCATGGGCGGGATCGCGCGTGCGCCATCGTTGAATGGTTTTCGTGTTTCGACGCTGATCTCTGGGCCCGAACCGTGCCTCCATTCCCTGCGCGGACCCAGTTCTCCCCGAGGTTCCTTGAGGGTTCGCTGGCCTTTCCTTCATACCCCTCCTCCCCATCATCTCCCCAACCTCAACCTCCCTCCCCGCCCTCTCCACCTCCCTCCGTCGATCGTTGTACCCCTCCCTCCCCCTTCCCTACTCCCCTCGCGTCCGTTCCCCTCCCCGCCCCCGTCCCCGCCCCCGCCTCCCTACCAGTCCCCCCCGCCCTCTGTCCTGATCCTTCCAATCCCCAACACCGCCCCCTCTCCCCCACCCCCCACTCCGTTGTTCTTCGCCTCCCCCCCTCGCGGTCCTGCTTGTTCGGGAGGGCCGCGCCGCGGGCGCTCTGTGGGGGCATGCGGAAGCGCGGCGTGGTCACCTCGCCCTCGCCCTGCAGGCCGGGGGGGACCGAAACGCTCCCGCGCCCGCCCCGTGCCTCCGCGCGCACGCAACAATTTCGCGTCGGGGCGACCCTGGCGCTGGTCTCTGACACCGCGCGGATCGGTCAACTTGTTCCTGCTCCTCCTCCTCCTCCTCCTCCTCCTCCTCCTCCTCCTCCTGCTGCTCGTGCTCCTCCTCCGTCTCCTTGAACGATCGGCGCCTGTTCGATCGCCAAATCGTTCCGTGTCGGTCGATTCTGGGCCACTGGCGGCGTTAAGCCGCGAACGTCCGCGGCGGGGTCGCTGCCACGTCGACACGCCGCCACTCGGACCTGCCGAACCAGAGTACGGCCCTGCGCTCTGCCGCAGCGCCCATGTGCGACACAGCGCTGGTGGCCAGCCCGGGTCTGCCAGCCCCAGGTGGTGGGCATCAGGCTGCGGGAGGCCCCGCTGGGCTGCTGTCGTGCCAGTGTCCGTCTTCTCTCGCTGGCCCTGCTCAGTCATTTCCCGCCTCTCGTGTCTTCAGCCTTGGGAGGCAACTCATGGGAGCCTCACGGGCCATCTTGTCGACTCTTGCGAATCGACGCTAATCGACGCTAAATCGGCGCGGATCGACGCTAAATCGACGCCAGTCGACGCCAGCCGACGCTAAATCGGCGTTACCTCGTCGACTCCCAGACGCCAATCGATGCCAACCGACGCTTGAAGACGCCACCGACCGAGGGCACACCAGGCTCCCATGATTCGCTACCGAACCAGCCCCGTCTCCCCTCGCGCTGCCCACTGGGGTGGAGGGGAGCGGGGGGGCGCAGCGCCCAAAAAGCCTTCGGGGGGCGCTCTCACAGCCCCCCCCTCCCCGGGCCCCCGGGCTCCCAGGGGCGCGGCGGCCGAGAGAGCGCAAGAGGCCGCCGTTGGGGGAGAGGAGGGGGGTCGCCGTCGCGACAGCAGTCGTCGGCCCTCGCCGCTGCAGGCTTGGGAGCAGATCGCAGGAGAACAAAGGAAGGGGGCGAATTGGGCGAGGGAACAATCGTCAGGCCAGAAAGCATGAGGCTGGGGAAAGGAGGGAGGGGGGGAGGGGGGCTCGGGCCTGGGGATATCGACAGAGAGAGGGGTGTAGCTAGCTCCCCAGGGGCCAGAGGGGAAGAAACGGAGGAAGGGGGGACCTTCGGGCAGAGCACCCAGTCGGGGAGCTCTTCAGAGATGTACTAGATAGCAGTCGGGGAGTTCCTCAGAACTGTGCCAGATATAATCTAGAACTGCATGTGATGTTGCACGGATTTGTGGGGAAGCCTATGATTGATTCGGTTCCCTATGTAATCATCCATCGTTGCTCCCAACTCGGTTGGTTCATGCCCGTGCGGGTGAATCTCAAGATGTCGTCTGATTGCAAGCTGCGGCACACCCATCGGTGGCGCCCCATGGATTGCGTGCACGAGCATGGGCTCGCGCGTGCTTGTGCGCATGTTGACTGCGCCTGCTGCGTTTTTGGACGCCCGAAATAGGTTATGGACAAAATAAACACGATGCCCAACAACAGGTGTCGTCCAAAACCAGCAGCGGCCGCTGTTGGGCGGGCGGCCTTCTGCCTCCAGTGGACACAGGCCGCGGCGACACCGACAGCGAGTCCTGTTTAAAATGAACAGGATTTGCTGTTGGGCATTGTGCCCATCCTCTCCGTACACATTTCGCTCGTGCCGAGCGTTGTTTCTGTTATTATCGTAGGTTCTCTCCGGATATCCGAGTGTCCTTCGTGAGCGCCTGGACCGAGGAGGGAGAGCGGGAGGAGGAGGGGGAGGGGGAGGGGGAGGGGGACAAGCTAGGTGCGCTCGCGTCATATCTGACGTCCTACCCCTCCCTCCCATCCCTTACCATGGCGCTGATTTTCTCTATCCGCGGACGCGTGTCGTAGCGGACCTGTGGCTCCGCGCGCGCGTGCGTAGTGGGTGGTGGTGCACGTGCGTGCGTGCGTGCGTGTGTGCGTGGTTGTCGTGGTGGTGGTGGTGGTGGTGGTGGTGGTGGTGGGTGGTGGTGGTGGTGGTGGTGGTGGTGGTGGTGGTGGTGGTGGTGGTGATGGTGGTGGTGGTGCTGGTGGTGGTGGTGCTGGTGGTGTGGTGTGTTGGTACTGGGCTGGTGCTGTGGTGGGTGGTGGTGGTGGTGGTGGTGGGTGGTGGTGTGTGGTGTGGTGGTGGTGGTGGTGGTGGTGGTGGTGGTGCTGGTGCTGGTGGTGGTGGTGGTGCTGGTGGTGGTGGTGTTGGTACTGGTGCTGGTGCTGGTGGTGGTGGTGGTGGTGGTGGTGGTGGTGGTGGTGGTGGTGGCGGTGCGGCGCGGTGGTGGCGGGCGGATGGGCGCGCGAGAAAAAGGCCCGCGCTGGGGCGAGAACGCCATCCTGAACGACGGAGGCCAAACACCGATCCGAAAATGAGGCCCACGCTGCAGCGGGAGCACGATTCGGAACGATTCGGGAGCAGAAATGAGGCCGGCGCCTCAACGAGAGCAGCCTTTTGGGAAAAAATGACGCCGGCGCCTCAGCTAGAGTCGTTTCCCGGGATTTTTCGAGCATCCTGTGTGTAAAAAACAGTACGCGGAGGGCGCGCGGCTATCACCCGGACGCCATCAGGGGAAGGATTCGGGAGCAGAAATGAGGCCAGCTCCTCAACGAGAGCAGCATTTTGGGAAAAAATGACGCCGGCGCGAGAGCAGCATTTTGAGAAAAAATGACGCCGGCGCCTCAGCGAGAGTCGTTTCCCGGGATTTTTCGGGCATCCTGTGTGTAAAAAACAGTACACGGAGGGTGCGCGGCTATCACGCGGACGCCATCAGGGGAAGAGGGAGAGTATATTCATATTGAGTAATTGTGGAGGAGGAGGGGGAGGAGGAGGCGGAGGAGGAGGAGGAGGAGAAGGAGGAGGAGGAGGAGGAAGGAAAGGAGGAGGAGGAGGAGGAGGAGGAGGAGGAGATCGAGAGTGTCCTTCGCGAGCGCCTGGGCCGTACAGCCGTCGTCCTACCACTACGGAGGGCGAGGCAGCAACGAGAGGGCCCGTTTCTCTGCTGGCCCACGACGGGCCCCGGCCACGAAGAGGACCCCCCCCCGACCCATGCCGAAGCAGCGGCCCCCGGAAGCCAGAGCTCCGCCCTGAGGCCAAAGGGGCCCCCAGTTTAGCACTTTTGATCGGGACGATCGAAATCGGTACAGAAGGCATGGGTACGAAGCCCAACCGCAGTTCCTGTTCGCTTTGAATCAGACTTGCTGTCCGCGCCGCCGCAGACGTTGTTCACTGAAGACATGAAGCCGCCTGCCCAGCAGCGGCCGCTGTTGGTTTTGGGTAACGCTTGTTTTGGGGCATTGTACCAATTTGTTTCAGTACCCATTTCGGGCGTCCAAATTTGAGAGGGCCCGGGACGCACAAACAAATCCACACACACGCACAAGTCCGAAGATCCCCATATGTGTCCATAGGCTCTGGACTTTCGTCTTCGCTTCCACTTCCCAGATTGTCCCATCTGTTCGTGGAAATCGACGATTATGCGTGCCTGTGCTTTTTCCCTCCTGAGATTTGACTGTATGCATTGTACGTCTGTCCATTGGATACTTCAGGCGGGTCTGTCACCGGCTCTGTCGTCATTTGTCAAGGACGCGAGGCAGGATACTGGGGATCACCAGGGGCTCTTGGGACTAGGCGGTTGTGGCATGCGGGGCGGGCGAACGGGCCAGGTGTTTTTGTTGTCTGGATTTCTGGCAATCCCAGACTGTCGAGTATGGAAAGGTGAGCCCCGCATTGCAAGCACGCTCAGGGGACCACGAAACTGCTGTGTGAACTAGTGCTATTATTACTGCTGGTGTTACGTCTGTCCCATCCGAAAAACGCAGTCGACTGCTTCAAGGGCAGGCGGTAGTCGCAATAACATCAACACGGATACGCACTATGATGGTGCTAGCGCGCAGCAATTGCACATGCGCCCGTAAAGATTCAGCACTCAAGCAAGCACGTTCCTGGGAGCACCAAGCAATGCTAGCACGCACCACCAGTACTACTACAACTATCGCCACCATAATGTTTACAACTACTCGTACTACGACGGGCACTTGAGATATTCAACCATGTTGAAAGTGTCCAATACAATAACGACGGCGACCTGGAACTATCCTTGACCTCCTAATCTTACTCCCTCTCTTACGAATACATCTGCCCGGCTAGCACTACTACGACAACGACCGCTGCCATCACGTGCCATCACGGCTACAACGTCGACTTTTACGTCGACTACTATGGTCGCTGCCACAAATACTGCAACGCGGCTGATAATGCTACTACCACTACTGGTCGTACTGCGGCTGATGGAACGGATGCCACTCCTACTCCTAGTTCTATATGTACCCCGCGACTACTGCTACTACGCGCTGCGACCAACGCGCAAAACAACGCCTGCGAACCGGACATCCGAAAGTGCATTCTCAAGCGCCAAGTGTACTGTGTTAAAGCCAACGGCATGGAGAATGCACCACTCGGCAGACACTGCTTCCTTCTGCCTGCGAAAAAAATTGGTCTCATTAGATCTCACTGGTTACGTCTACCGCGAGTCTCGTGAATAGACTCAATCTGTCTTCTGTGTCCACATGCTGCGTGACAATACGGTGCTCCCCACTCCTTTGCTAGACCATTATTTTGTTAGCGGCGACGGCAGGCCGCGCTGGGCAGAGGCACGCTGGACAAATGGAGCAGAAGAGGTCGGCCCAGAGGAGGAACGCGGGGGGAGGCCTCTAGGGGAACGAACAATGACATGAACATAACAACTCAAAGGTCCGCGCGGATTTCTCGGATCCGCGCTGGACCCTCCTCCCTGGCGCGGGCGCGCGCCAAGGGCGGCGCCAGAGGCGCCGCCAGGGGGGTCCCCCTTCCAGAGAAAAGGTACAACAACTGCCGCTAAGAAGAACACCACGAGGATAAGAAATTGTAGAGCGGGTCTGGGGCACCACAGGAAAAATAGCCGCCGACATGCCAAACGGGGTCGCGCCATAAGACAACGGCTGGGGCCAGAGCGAGAAACCAACTTTCTTATAGACCGCCATGGGTGCACAGGCATCTAGAGCTCAAGAGGATCATCCCTCGGCGGGCGGTTTGCGTTGGGATGGTCAGGCGGAACTGGCCGCACAGTGTTGATGCTCCTGCTTGCTTTTTCACGGCAGCGAGGCAGGGGAGAAGGAGGGATCCGCTGCCCCTCAAGAGGGCTGTCCTGAGCGCACACCCCGC
Source organism: Prorocentrum cordatum (assembly GCA_963575745.1). Taxonomy (NCBI): domain Eukaryota; class Dinophyceae; order Prorocentrales; family Prorocentraceae; genus Prorocentrum; species Prorocentrum cordatum. The sequence continues at coordinate 51,516 of CAUYUJ010001576.1, read as the reverse complement.
ACAAAGACGACCGCAGGGCAGTGAAAACACAATCCTGCAGTAGCCCTAGACTCGGGTATCGCGGAGCATCCGCCATTCAAGAGCAGCCGAGCGCACGCAGATCACGCAACCCGCAAGGCCCGAAACAAAGATCCTGGACTGGGGAAGCGATGCGGGTGCGAAGGGCAAGGACTCCTAGCGCCTGTTTTCCGCTGTGCAGGTACAGCTAAGAAAGGAGAAAGGGGAGATGAGGAGGAGGAGGAGAAGGAGGAGGAGGAGTAGGAGGATGGGAAGGAGACGCGAAGCGCGCACGACCCCGATCAACACGACGAATGAAGCAGTGCATATCAGACCAAGGTTAGGAGCCAATGACGCCCTTGAGACCTTCCAGTGGCATGCAAAGAATGAAACGTTCCCGATTCGGGAACGTTTCCAACCAGGCAGCGGACCGCAGGAGGCCGCCCGGAAGGCCGCGAGCCGAACAGACCTGCGGAGGTCCGGCAACGATGGGGCCCACGTGCACAGAAGGGCAAGGAGAGGGAGGGGGAGGGGCACCGAGGAAAGAGCGGAAGGAGAGAAAAGAGGGGGGAATGATGCCCAAGGCGGACTCTTGATGCCACGAATGCGCCCTCTTGCCTCCAGCCGCAGGCTGTTCCGCGCGAGCGGTCGTCGGAGGCCCTCGGATGTCGCTGCGCGCCCGGCGCACGGCTGCCCGAATGTCTGCCCCGAGCTGGAGCACACGAGCTCGATTCAGAGCACACGCTGTCGGCCACGCGGCCGGGACAGAGCTGGAGCCTCCTCCTCCTCCTCCTCCTCCTTTTCACCCTCATCCTCATCCTCATCCTCATCCTTTTCTTCTTCTTCCTCCTCCTCCTCCTCCTCCTCCTCCTCCTTCTCCGCCTCCTCCTCCTCCTCCTCCTCCTCCTCCCTCCCCCTTCTCCTCCTCCTCCTTCTCCTCCTCCTCCTCCTTCTCCTCCTCCATTCCTTTTCCTTATGAATAACTTCTCCCTGTCGCACCCCTAGGCCACTTTTTAGGGCGGGCCGGGCGGTTCGCCCGAGACTCCCTCACCATTCATGACCCTGAAATTTAAAATTCGAGAAAAGTTTCACGGATTGAGGGCGGGTGGCTTTCAAAATGTAGCTCTCGCCATAGCGCCGCGCACATTCGTTTTAAAACTTTGCAAGAGTTTCACGGATTGATGGCGGGTGGTTTTCAAAATGTGGCTCTCGCCTTAGCGCCGCGCACATTCGTTTTAAAAATTTACATGAGTTTCACGGATTCCCACGATCAGCGTACCAGAAATTAGTTTTGGAGGGATTCAGGATTTCCGGATGCAACAATTATGCGCGGTGTTAAAATCCCAAGAATGGGGTTCTGGCAAGATCCAGGATCGTCAAAACGCTCAGGTTGATCCGTGGCGTTGGAATCCCGAGAACCATGCTTTGACATGCTTCCGGGTCTTCAAACGGCTGTCTTCAAACGAGGCAGATCCCTCAATGGAAATGAACCGCTATAGGGGCCTATGAAGAGGGAGCTTGGAGGGAGGGTGTATTCCAACACCGTTGATGGTTCTTGGGTTTAAACTGGTCCTCCTCCTCCTCCTCCTCCTCCTCCTCCTCCTGCTCCTCCTCCTCCTCCTCCTCCTCCTCCTCCTCCTCCTCCTCCTCCTCCTCCTCCTCCTCTTACTCCTCCCTCCCCCTCCTCCTCCTCCTTCTCCTCCTCGCCCTCGCCCTCGCCCTCACCCTCGCCCTCGCCCTTGCCCTCGCCCTCGCGCGGTCTAATTACGCCACCCGCCTGCGCCGCCTCGCATGGCGCCGGCGGAGCGCTCATGGCTCTCCGAGAAGTGAGAGGTGCGGGGGCGGAGCGCCGCGGCAGCGAGCGACGGAGGCACGGAGGAGGCTGGCGATCTGGAGCCAGGACGGCCGCGGGACCCCACGACCTGCCTGCCCAGAGGAGAGAGCTACAGTCAACCCGTATCATAAAGATGCGCGGTAAGGATGCAAGAGCCTTGGAGGCCCGTGTGAACGTCTATAGATCGGGGCTGGCCAGCGAAAGTCGCTAATGGTGGGCCGAATGGGCAAGAATGCGAAGGTCCCCTTGGGGAAGGTTGCCCATCCTTACCATGCGGATTGACTGGACACGCAGGAGTGACCCTAGGCAAGGCGGAGGAGCAGGGTCCCCTCCCCCCGCGCTCCCTGTGCCTCCCGCCGCGCCCGTTTCTGTTGGTGCCCAGTTCGCCCCGGAAGCAGCCCTCCGCCGCTCGAGCGCTGCTCGAGTCAAGCGGCCGCACACCAAACAGGTTTGCGCAGTCCCAGAGATCCGACGCTCCCCCCAATCGCTGGAGCGGCGGGATCCTGGCAGTCTTGGGCCTGCGAGGGCCCTCGCCGGGCCGCGGGAGCATGAAGAATAGACCCGGGGCGAAAAACCGGCCTCGAGGAAGTGGTCCGGACATCCGGGGCCCACGCATCGAAACAATTGGAGCGGCAAGAGTGACCCTAGGCAAGAGTGACCTTTGGTGCGCGGCTTTAGGGGGGCGCGGAGGGCCAAACCCGAACGCTCAAGCGGCTGCCATCGCACCGTCTTCTGCCATCTGGGGTGAGGTCGGGCATGTCCTCCTACAGGCGGATTTTGGACGAAAAATTAAAAATATTCAAAACATGCCACATGCTCAAAAATAGCCAAAGATAGTAGAAAAATTGTCCCCACACTAGTTTTGACTATTTTTGAAGATTCCTCCTGTAGGGGGACATGCCAGACCGAAATCCGGGGGCCCCAATGCGCCCGCACCAGAGGACACTACTGCGAAGGGTCACCCGTACGCGCAATCGAAGGAGAGGGCCTGCTGAGCGGGGCTGGGACGCTGAGCGGGGCCAGGACTCGGAGGCGAGCGAGGGGGGAAATGAGAAGGAGAAGGCCTTCTCCTCCTCCTCCTCCTCCTCCTCCTCCTCCTCCTCCTTGTGCTCCTCCTCCTCGTGCTCCTCCTCCTCCTCCTCCTCCTCCTCCTCCTCCTCCTCCTCCTTCTCTCCCTTTTCCTCCCCCTCCGCCTCCTCCTCCTCCTCCTCCCCCTCCGCCTCCTCCTCCTCCTCCGCCTCCTCCTCCTCCGCCTCCGCCTCCGCCTCCTCCTCCTCCTCCTCCTCCCTCCTCCCTCCTCCTCCGCCTCCGCCTCCGCCTCCGCCTCCGCCTCCTCCTCCTCCTCCTCCTCCTCCTCCTCCTCCTCCTCCTCCTCCTCCTCCTCCTCGGCAATGGGTAGTGCGTGACACAGCCAGCCTGGATCACTCCTCGGGGGCGAGCGAGGGGGTGAAAAGAGAAGGAGAAGGCCTTCCCAGAAGGCGGGAGGCCCTCACGCCTTCTGAGAAGCTTCCTGTGTCCTCGGGGATGGCTGAGGCGACTTCTCAGAGGGCTGAGGGACTTGCGCGCCTTCCGAGGAGGCCCGCCCCTTCCCCCTTCCCCCCGGGCTCGCCGCCGAAGGACAGCCACGGGTGCTCCCGGTCCTTCGCTGCCCTCCCATCCGGGGCTCCCAGATCCGGGCACGGCACGGCGAGCGATAGAAGCAGCAGCCACCAGAAAGAGAAATCGACGACCCGACGGCCTCGACGAGTCTGACGGACCCACCTCCTCATCTGGCCAGGCCTTCTGGTCGGGAGCGTCTGGCGTCTCGCGGCGGCGGCCCCGGCGACACGCCATGCCCTGCGAGTGGATGGCGTGTCGTTCCGCTCATCGGGGCGGGAGGCGCGGGAAAGCGCGGGACGCTGACGCTGGGCGGCCAGGCGCGGACAGCGCGTCGCACCGAAGCGCGGTGGGCCAGAGGCGGCGGAGCGACACGCCGAGCCAGAGTCCCCGACCGTGTAGCCCCCACCCCTTCCATTCCTACGGCCTCCCCCCTCCCTCCCTTCCACCCCCTCGCCTTCCTCGTGCCTCGCCGCCCCGCTCCCCATTCGGGTGCTGCTAGAAGTGCCCCTGGCCCAGGGTGCCCCCAGCTTTCCGCTCCATTTGGAGGCCCTGGGGCCCTCTGGGCCTCGTGAGGGCTGCTCTGGAGGCCGCCTGGGCCAACCCGAGAATCCTGGGGGCACCCTGGGCCAGGGGCACTGCTGGCAACACCCGGCCCATCGCCCGCACGCCCTCCCCCACTTCCCCGGCCGCTCCCCCAAAGCACCCTCGGCTGCCGGAGCAGCGCGGGCACGCGGAGGCTCGGCGCTCGCCCGCGGCGAGGCGAGGCAGCGGGCGCGAGGGGGGGCAGCGGGCTGTGTCGGCAGGCGCGGGGCTGCTCGGGGCGGAGAGCGCGGAAGGTGAGCGTTTTGTTACCCAGCGTTTCGACATTGGGCGGAAGGGGGGGGGAGGGGGGGGTCCGGCTCCGGACCTCTGCTCAGTGCGACTGTTTGCAGCACTGGCTCCTATGAAAGGAGACTCCACCTGTTCGAAACGGGCGCCAATGAACAGCCAAGATCTACTCCAGGGGGAGGGGGAGGGGGGGTGCAAGGGCCCGCACCGATCGGCAAAACAAGGAATCAACAAAAACGATCACAAGACCAAGGGCATTGGCACCTGCACAGAGGAGGCAGCGGGCCCCCTAGCGCTGCCCTACGGTGGGACGCAGGAGACCACTGCTGCTGGTGCTTCGTGCTTGCGTCAGAGGCGCACGTCCGACACGGGCATATATCGATGATCCTTAGCACGTGTGTTAGCCCCAACGTGTGTTTGTCCACCGAGGCCCTTCGACACGACCCAGGCGATGTAATGATCTACTGATTGGGCTACAGGGGGTTAACACATTTTGGGCTAACACACGTCCTGAGGATCATCGAACATACTACGAAAAACTTACAGCATGTCGTTTCCCGAGCGGTAAGGCGGCCAGAAAGCGCCCGCCACAGAGCTCTGAGCGTGCGAGTCGCCCTTGCGGCGCCGACGCACACGTGGTGTGAGCCCGTTTTGGATGGTGTCGATGCGTCTTTCGGGCCATAGCTCGGCTCTCCGGAGGCCGTGCCGGGTAATGCGGGCACCCCCGGAATGGTCTCGACGAGGCGCAGCTGCTGGAAAGCATCCCGAGGCTGGGAGCCTGCCGAGAACCGACGAAGACGTCCGAAAGCCTCGACCACCCCCATCATGGCCCCCTCCCCGCGAGGTTCGACCCCCCAGCCCAGCCTCTGGGGGCGGCTGCCGCCGCTGCAGATCCCCAGGGCGCGCGCGCGCCCGAAGACGACGGCTACCGAGGCTTTTTAGATATCCGTGTCCAGGCACGGGCAGCTGGGAACCCGCCGAGAACACACGGAACCTTGGGGACAAGCTAGACTTAGACGGGGCTTGGCTGCCCCGGGACGCAGCACGCAGAGTGTCGACACGGAGAGCTCGGCACGCAGACCGAGACACGGTAGGTCTGGCGTGATACGCGCGCCGGCGTGGGCCGACACGTGCCGAGCCAACACGCAGCGTGTCCGCAGGTACGCTTCGAACACGGGGCGTCCCTTGGTCCGTGTAAGAGTCGTGGTGCCCGCGCTGCCACGCAGGCGAATAGACGGGCGCGGTCGGTGCATCTTCAGCGCATGGAGACTCGAGCACGCCGGAACTCGGGTTTGCCGACGCCTTTTGACGAGCCCGTCCTGGATTGCGACGGTCCAGTTTTCGTCGCATGTTGTTCAAGTGAACGTTTTTGTTTGGCGTTTCGACATTGGGCGGAAAGGGGGGAGGGGGGGAGGGTCCGGCTCCGGACCTCTGCTCAGCGCGACTGTTTGGGACGGCGAGGTCCATTATGGGGGAGGCTCCACCCGCTCGGAACGGGCGCCAAAAAACAGCCAAGATCCTCTCCAGGGGAGGGGGGAGGGGGGGGGGGGGGCGAGGGCCCGCGCCGATCGGCAAAACAAGGAATCAACAAAAACGATCACCAACACGGGACGCGTTGCGTTGCAACACGGGCGCACCCGCAGGGGCCACGGAGGCTCTGGCGGCGGGGGCGCACGGCCGCCGCGCACCAGACCTCGCGCCGCGCCCTGTGCGCTGCCCCTGCCAGGGGCTCCTCCCGCTCCGGGCGCTGGCCCTCCGAGCCCACACCACGGTGGGGCTTCCCAGATGGGGCCCGAGCGCACGGGGTCGGAGGGTCGCGCCGCATCGGCGATGCATCGCCGACTCCTCGGCGATGCAGCGGCGACGTGGGCGACGCAGCGGCGACGTCGGCGTGAAGAAGATCGGGCCCCACGTCGAACCGCATGGCGCATGGCCGATGTATCGGCGCTGCAGCGCGATCCTCCGACCCCATCTACTCGGACCCCACCTGAGAGTCCTAGACACGTACAGTCAACCCGTACAATCAGGACGCACGATACGAATGCAAGGACCTTTGAAGGCCATGCAGACGGTTTGCGGGCGGGGCGCGGCCAGGGAAAGTGGCCAAGGATGGGCCGAAGAAAAGGATGCAACGGCAACCTTGGACAATCGCGCATCCTTGCTATGTGGGCTGAACAGTGCTCCCAGAGCCTCGGCTCTCGAGCGGATGCCGAGGGGCAGCACTCGCCTCAGTCGCCCCGCGGCTCGCCCCAAGACCTCCGAGTCTCTGCCCCCCCCCACCCTCGAGCGCTCACTGCCCCTACGCGCTCCCTGAGGTCCTGGAGTCGCACCTCGGGGGGGGCGAAAAGGCAGGACAGCAAAAGGCAGGGTAGAGACTCAGCTCACGCAGCTGGCCTTCCTGGCGCCTCCACGCGCCGGGAAGCGCCCGTGTGTCATCGAGGAGTGGGCCGGGCGGCGGAGCGGAACCAGCTGCACGCAGCAGATGGTGTCATCTGCCCTTTGCTGAGATCCGACGTCGCAAACAAATCGCAGCATCGCAAGGAAAATCACGACCAAACCCCGGACCCCATCCTTCTGCGTCATTTTTCGAGCCGGATCGATCTGTGAGGGTCCCCGTGCCCGAAATGGAGCGACAGCGCCGGCTCGAAAAAATGGAGCCGCCAGGATCTCAGGGCTTCCCTGTCCCACCCTCTCGTGCGGCCGGGGCAACTCTGTCCCATCTCGGGAGCGGCCAAGAGGGGGGTGTCCAAGAGGGGGAAGTGCAAATCATGGCCGGCGGCATGTGCGCGGCCCAGCGGGGGGGCCGGGACCGTATTGAAATAAGAAGAGGCGCCATGAAATCTGGGGAAATATCATGCCCCCCGCCATGTTATCCCCCCCCCCCACTAGTCATCACCCCCCTCTTCTCCGCCCCCGACCATCGGGCGTTTTCTTCGCCCGCCCTCGGGCCCCTGGACCACCACGCAGCGATCCCGCGCGCCCGCCCGAGGCCGGGCCAGAGCCCTACAGGCGGCGCCAGAGGGAGCGGGCGGCCATCACGGAGCGAGCCTCGGACGCGAAGTGACGGGGGGGGGGGCGGTCCACGCGGGGGGGGGGGGGGGGAGACAGGTGCCCCTCTCGGGCGCGAAAGGCCCCCTCGGAGGCCCCAAAGCGCTTCCAGGGTCAAGGGCCCTACAGGGCTCCTGTTCCGCGGCCCTCGCTGCCCCTCCCCCCCCCTTTGACTCGCCATCGCTCGGACGTCCATTCCCTGTGCGTTTTCCGGCTTCTTCGCCAAATGATCAAGGATGCTCCTCGATGGTCCTCGCCGACGGGGAAATGCACACGTCCGAGCGATGCCGAGTTTACCGCCCGCCCCCATGCATCGCGGCCCAGAGCCCTCGGCCGCTCGCCGGGATGATCTCTCTGGGCGGCGGCCGCCGGCAATCCGATCCAGCCGCGACCGCCCGCGACGCGGCAACTTTTCTGCAGCGCCGGGACCTCGGGGCTCTCCGCGCTGGTCGCCTCGTGTCCGGCCCGGGGACCTCCGAGGCTCTGCCCACACCACCCAGCGCGCTCTGAGCAGCTGTGAAGCGATGCCCGGCCTTACTGGCATGGCCTTGGCCCCCCTGGCCGACGCCTCCCACCCACCCCAGATGCGGAGATATGCTGTTCCCTTCGGGTTTCGCGCGGCCGATCCCCTCCCACAAACCCGTGGAGAAGTAGTGCGACCATTTTTCGTTCGGTTCTTGACCTCCGGCCCCCCACCCCACCCCTGGAGGACCCTCGAGCTCAACGTCGAGCCAGCCGAGGCCGACGGCGGAGAAATCGGATCGCGCGGCGCTCCGCGCGAACAATGATGAAAGTGAGGGGCGCGGGGAGACGGAACGCGCGCGAGAGTTGCATTATTTTTCCAGTGTAGTTTAGGATGTTGGGCTGGTGGGACTGGGATGCCATGGCCCAGTAGGGATGGTGATAAGATAAGCGATGCTGATCCTCACTGCCCCCGATATAATGGAGCGGTTACCGCTACCCTTGGGGGCGCCTCGGGCGGTTACCGCTACCCCTGTTGGCTGGACAGCTGCAGGCGCAGGCGGTGGGAATCCGAGCGAATGCTGCTCGCGCAACGAGCAGGTAAGCGATGGGGATTCGTCAAGCGACAGGTTAAGCTCATGCCCCGCCCCACGAGCTCGATGAGGTGAAGCGGATAGGTTACGCGGATACGTTGAGCGATAGGTGAAGCGGCGGCGGCCCGCGGCCCGCCTGAGGGAGTCCGGCACCACGTTCTGGGCAAAGTCCCCGAACATGCCTCCGCCCAGCAGCGAGAGCGTAAGCTAAGCGAGGCGGCGAGCGCGCGCGCGCGCGGGCGCGGTCGCCTGGATGCCCCCTGTCAACGGAGCCCCGGGAAGGGGGCTGTCCTCCTCCTCCTCCTCCTCCTCCTCTCCTCCTCCTCCTCCTCCTCCTCCTCCTGCTCCTCCTCCTCTCTCTCCTCCTCTCTTCCTCCTCCGCCGCCTCCGCCTCCTCCCTCCCTCCTCCCTCCTCCTCCTCCTCCTCCGCCTCCACCTCCGCCTCCGCCTCCTCTCCTCCTCCTCCTCCTCCTCCTCCTCCTCCTCTCTCATTCTCCGCCTCCGCCTCCGCCTCCTCCTCCTCCTCCTCCTCCCCCTCCTCCTCCTCCCTCCCTCCCCCTCCTCCTCCATCGCCTCCCTCCTCCGCCTCCTCCTCTCCCCCTCCTCCTCCTCCTCCTCCTCCTGCCCCTGCTCCTCCTGCTCCTCCTCCTCCTCCGTCCTCCTCCTCCTCTTCCTCCTTCTCCTCCTCCTCCTTTCTCCTCCTCCTCCTCCTCCTCCTCCCTCCTCCTCCTCCTCTTCCTCCGCCCCCTTATCATCAGCATCATCAGCATCATCATGATAATCATCATCATCATCATCATCATCATCATCATCATCATCATCATCATCATCATCATCAGCAGCAGCAGCAGCATCATCATCAGCATCATCAGCATCATCATCAGCATCATCATCAGCAGCATCGTCATCATCATCAGCATATTCATCAGCATCAGCATCATCATCAACATCATCGTCATCATCATCATCATCAGCAGCAGCATTATCAGCATCATCATAATCATCATCATCATATCCTCATCCTCATCCTCATCCTCATCCTCATCCTCATCTCATCCTCATCCTCATCCTCATCATCATCATCATCATCATCATCATCATCATCATCATCATCATCATCATCATCATCATCATCATCATCATCATCATCATCATCATCATCATCATCATCGCGATTGGCGAAAATCCCATCAACTCGCGCGTTGACATCGCCGCGGGAGCGCCGACCCCAATCAGTGCGCACGCCGAACGCAGGGGCGCGTTCTCCAGGGACCCCCCTGGCAACCCTCGGCGACATCTCGCCCGGCCCGCGCGCTCGATGCTCGTCGAGAGTTCGGAGCAGAGGATGCCTATTGGGGCGCCCATGAAAACGAGGCGCGGCAAGTTACCTACTCGGCCCGCCAGTCCAGGCGCCTGCTCTTCCCGCATATGGAGTCACCGTAGAAGCCGCCAGGCCGCCCCGGCCCCCCAGGGAAGGGACGGAGACGCAGGCTTCGCACCGCCGCGTAGTGCGGCGGAACGCTGCCACTGTGGGCCATCTTTAAACGCGTCGACAATGGCCCCCTGCGCGACGCAGACGCCGCCCTGTTAGGCGCAAGTGGATGGCGCACGACGGCCAGCCCCTCCGCTGCGGGCTCGCCGCGCGACGCGCGCGATTGGAGGTGGCGCGCCCCAGCGGGGGATCCAGGAGCCATGGTCGACAGAGCGCGCGCGCTGGTCGTAGACAGCGAGGCGGTGCGGCGGGCGCCGGGCCTCCTGGACGGCCAGGACCGAGGCGTTGTAGTGGTTGCGGAAATTTACCAGCTCGCCCCAGTGCGCGTCAAGGCCGGTGACGTGGAAGCTGACCAGTTTCGCGCGGTTGGGCCCGCTCCCGCGCGGGCGGCTGGAATCTGCCCTCAGCTTGGGGGCATCGTGGCGGGCATCGGCACTGTTGCGCCGACGTTCAGCTGCAGCGAAGCTGAGGGCGTCGCAGGGAGGGGGCTTCTCCCAGCCCGCTAGCGAAAACAGAAGCGCCAGGAGAAAAGAAAACACACAAAAACACGATTTCCTGGAAATGGAGGCAACGAAGCAGCGGCGGCTAGAGCAGGCACGACCGTTCCTGCCCCCCCCGCCCACGCGACGACGACGATGCCCCCTCTCTTCCTGTCCGAGGCGGGAGCAGCACGCGCGCGCGCGTGCACTGCGCCACGCTGGCGCCGCTCGCAGCGTCGAGCGGCGGGTCCACGGGGGCGCGGCGGCCTCCCCGGGCCCCGCTCCCTCTGCGAGGTCGCCGTCGTCGTGGCGCTCCTCGATGACGTCGGGGCCTCCGGGGCCTGCGGTGGTCGCGGGGGCTGTTGCAAAGGTGGCAGGCGGAGCGGCATGGCTTTCGCCTGCTGCTGGGGCCGCTGCCCAGTTTGCAGCCTGCCCCTGTGGGCCGGTGGTAAGCTGCCGTAAACGCCTGCTGGCCATGGGCGGCTGAGACCCCGGGGTCCGGCGGACCGTTCCTGCGCGGGGCCGCCCACGCTGGCGGCCTGCATGCCCAGCGCGGTGCCGAGGGGGCCGCAACGGCAGTGCCTGTGCCGCCGTTGCCAAAGAAGGCAGCACTGGCCTTGGAGAAACGGCCACTGGCTGCGGGGCGCAGGGGCGCCTGGATTGCGAAACCGTGATCCGCCGCGCTGGGCGGGCCCCGAAGGATCACCGCGGCCTGCTCCATGGCTGGGGACATCATCCGAATCGTTACTCGGGAGGTCCAAGGTGTCGCGCTGATGCGCAGCCTCCGCGGCGGCTTCCAGCGCTGCGATGACCAGGGCCGTGGGGGCAGCCGCCAAGTCAGAGCCACCCTGCAGCGCTGCGGCGGGGCGTCGGCTTCGCTGGCTGCGGCTGGGCCGCCGGCAGCGTCGCGTTGTTGTGCAGGGCCTGCAGTGGCCGCAGGCTTGCGCTGGCGGCAACCTCCGCCACTGGACCTGGGTCGGCGCCAAGCTGGGGCGCCGTGGCGGGGCCGGTCGCAGCCGTGGCGCTAGCTGTGGTCGGAGCGCTCGCAGCGGCGGGGCGGGTGCCCGCGGCCTGCGGCTGCGGCGCCAGCAGCGGCGTTGGCAGGAGGTCGCAAGACTTTTCCCAGAGAGAGAGAGAGAGAGAGAGACAAAGAGTGAGAGAGAGAGAGACAAAAACGAATCAACCAAAAATTAGAGATAAAGAGAGAGATAGAGAGAGACAGAGAGACAGAGAGACAGGCAGGCAGCCAGGCAGGCAGGGAGACACACAGACACACAGACACACAGTCAGACAGACAGACAGACAGACAGACAGACAGACAGACAGACAGACAGACAGACAGACAGACAGACAGACAGACAGACAGACACACAGACAGACAGACAGACACACAGACACACAGACAGACAGACACACAGACACACAGACGGACAGACACACATACACACAGACACACAGACTCACAGACAGACAGACAGACAGACAGACAGACAGACAGACAGACAGACAGACAGACAGACAGACAGACAGACAGACAGACAGAGCGAGAGAGAAAGAGAGAGAAAGAGAGAAAGAGAGAGAGAGAGAGCACGCCAATTCGGACCAGGCCTGGTCCAAGGGCGAAGGAGACGAGCTCCCTATGCACGCGCCTCTTCGGAGGGAGGTGCCGCATGTGGGTGGCGTAGGTGCCCCCCCCCCCCCCCTGTCGCGGTCGAAGAGGGGGGCCCGACCGCAAATACGAGCGGGCTGTGGCGATCGGGGCATGGCATACCCGTCTGCGCATCGCCCTCGGCGGCCCAATGCCAGGTCCACGGGACACGTTGCCAGGTGCTCTCGCAGCGCACGGCAAGGGCAAGGAGGGGGCCAGCACTCGTGCGCTAGAGGTGAGGAGCAAATCGCGCCTGAAGGTCTTCTTGAAGAGAGGCCCCAGGGAGAACAGGCGTGCGGAAGGCCTGTCGCAATCCGTTCCAGGCGCACTGTGCTCCCGCCGAGAAGGGGTCTGGACCGTTCCTGAATGCTGCGCAGCGGGAGTGGGAGGCCGGAGGGGCGCTGTAGCAGCGCCGTGATGCTATTGGTTAGCGCGACTTCACGATCGTGGTGGACCTGCGGCCTGGCCGTAATGAGGCGTTCCGTGAGGGCACGCCTCTGGCAGGTACGCTGCACTGGTGTCGCGTGGGCGCCTACACACTGGTGAGTGGTACTAGGGTTGGGTCGGGCATGGCCCCCTACAGGCGGATTTTAAACGACAAATAATAATTGACAAGACATGCTTCAAATTGATCAACAATAGTTTTTGCTTGTGGGAAAAAACGTAGTCCCCATACTATGTTTGGCCTATGTTTGAATATTCCTCCTGTTATTGGGACATGCCCGACTTAATACTGGGTATCTTGTTCCCCGCTCCCCAGTGGGGCGGGGGATTTGCCTGGCGGCAGGAAACGCTGCGGTGCGGGACTGGTGCGGCGACGGCAGCAGCCGACCCAGCGGGCTGTGGCGACAGAGCCTGCTCCTGGGACGCAGTCCGCGGCCCCTGGCCTACCATGCGCAGATCCTCTACCAGGTGGACGGCGTTGCTACAGGCCTCGGAAAGGAATAGCAAACACGCATGCCGCACTCATATGTCAGCGCCTCCTCCTCCCCCCCAAAGTTCAGAGTTGTCGGTGGGCCTGATGAGTTGCACCTCGACCGCAGTCCCCCCCGCGCGTGACACCTTTGAGTTTGGGGGGAGGGGGAGTGCTCAGTAATTGTTTCCCTCTGCCGTAGCGCGGCTGTGCGCTGGGGTGTGGCTGTCTGTGTCGGCGGAGGCGGTGGGAACCGTGCTGCCTCCCGTGTGGTCCGCCCCTGTGCTGTCCCGCGCGGGTCGCAGTGGAGTGCCTGAGGTGGGGTCCTGGCGGACCTTCGCCTCCTGGGTCGCTGTTGTCGTGCGCCTGCTTGGACGTGGAGGTGGGCAATCGCCATCCGTGTCGTGACCATCTGGTGGGTTAAGAGTGCCGTCCTCGTCGTTGTCGAGGGGCCCCCCTAGGCCAAGCGGGTCCTCCTCGTCGCCTTCCAAGTTGCCGGGAGGGATGCCCCATGGATCGTCAAATTCGTCATTGTACCCCAGCCCTGGCGGGCCTTGGGAGTGGGGTGGGTCACTGGTTGGGCCTGGTGGCTCATCCCCGCCGCCCCCTGTAGTGAGCGGGCTGGGTTTCATCCAGCGGAGTTCCGATTTGGAGTATTCAGCTCGTCTGACCGACAGCGGCAGTGCGTGGCGACGGTGATCATACGTCGCGACCGCAATGCTGTGAAGGACGGCCGCGAATCTGGGCGGCGCGCTCAAGGGGGTGGAGGGAGGGGGGCGGCTTCTTAGAAGGAGGCTGCTTATTAGAAGGCGCCAGCCTTACATCTAAAGATAAGGCCCGCGCCTTCTAAGAAGCAGCGCTGCTTCTGAGAAGCCCTCCCCCCTCCCCCCACCCTCTCCTCCAAATCCTCCTCCTCCTCCTCCTCCTCCTCATCATCATCATCATCCTCCTCCTCCTCCTCCCCCTCCTCCTCCTCCTCCCCCTTCTTCTTCTCCTCCTCCTCCTCCTCCTCCTCCTCCTCCTCCGCCTCCTCCTCCTCCTAACCCCCCCTGCGCGTGGCTGCGAATCTATGTCGCCACTTAGCCGCATCGATGGCGTCCTGTGGTACAAAGTGCGTGAGGGCTCCCGCTGTTTGCCGGCTCGTCGGCGTGGCGGTGGAAGGCCTCGGCGAGTGGCGAGATGCGGGATTCGTTCGTCCCCTGCTCTCTTGAGGTGGCTTTCGCCTTTTCGAACCTTTGAATAGGAGAAAGAAAGAAAGAGAGACAAAAGAAAAACAACAGAGAGAGGGAGAAAGAGAGACCAAAAGAGAGAGAGAGAGAGAGCCTGAGGGAGAGAGAGAGAGGGGGGAAGGAGAGGGTACAGCCAGAGGGGAAGGAGGGAGCAGCAGGAGGAGAGAGGAAACAGACGACAACAACAACAACAACAACAACAACAACAACAACAACACCACCAACAACAACAACAACACCAACAACAACAACAACAACCACAGCAACAGCAACAGCAACAGCAACAACAACAACAAAATCAATAATTCTAAGACTGTTCGCCCTTATATGCTCGAGTGTCCAATAACGCGTATTTCCCAAACCCTCGATACCCGCCCTCTTCGTCTTCGATCGAACCCCTTTTGGGTGGTATACCTTTCTTCCCTGCAGGCCGGGCCCCGGCAAGCGGCGGGGCGGCCGCGGACCGTCGGCCTGGCCAGCGGCAGCGCTGATCGGCGGGGCGGCCGCGGACCGTCGACCCGACCCCAAGAGGGACGGACAGGGGACCGACCACGACGACGACGACGACGACGACGACGACGACGACGACGACGACGACGACGTCGAAGACGACGGCGACGACGACGACGACGGCGACAACGAGCGAAAGCGAGAGCGAGAGAGAACGACAGCAGGGCCACGAAGGGCGGCCACGAAGAGCGACAGCGGGGACACGAAGGGAATGCGTATGGGGCCACGAAGAGCGCGAACGAGCGGGGGCCACGAAGTGCAGATAATGCGGGGCCACAGAAGGCAACTATGGGGCCACTGAGGGTGGCAACTGGGACACGTAGGACAGCGAGGGGGACACAAATGGCGACAGCGGGGTCACGAAGGGCATGCACATTGGGCCACAACGGGCGCGACTCCTGGGTGCCTGGGTGTCGGGAGCGCGGCGCTTGGGCAAATTGCAAGAAATTCCAACGCAAGGTCATTCTTCAGTAAAATCCAAACAAGTCTCCAGCGAGAGCGCGACTCCAGAGCACCGGGAGAGCGATTCCTGAATGAAGTGTAAGGAAGTCCCAAGCGAGAGCGCGATTCCTGAATAAAATGCGAGGAAGTGTCGGGCGGGAGCGGGGGTCCTGGCTAAATTGTAAGGAAGTCTAAAGCGGGAGCCGTTGTTGTTGTTGTAACCCTGGAGCCAGGGGCCCAGCTTGAGCATCAAGACTTTCCCTGTCAAAAAACAGGGTGCGAGCGTCGAGGGGCACACTTTGATTGAGAAAAAACCGTATGCACCGGTGGGGGGGGATCAACAATAATTCTTCTTCAGAAGTGAGTCTTCAACAACAAACAACGCGAGGGAGCGGAGGCGCGAGCAGGAGGGGCAGGGAGCACCACGAGGACGTGAGGGGGGCGGGGCGGCGGGCGCGGGAGCGAAGCCCCTGAAAGTGCCGCCTCCCCGCCGGGCTGGGTGCGGGCAGGAGCTCCTGGAAGCCGGGCGGAGGGGCTCACGGTCGGCGTGGTCGCGGGCATGCCGTAGCCCAGGGCCGAGCTAAGCAGCTGGGTGAGGCGGGCGTTGTCGGGGGGGGAGGAGCGAGAGGAAGGAGAACGCCTGCACGGAAACAAATGGCCTGGCGAGGGGCCCAACCATATGCAGCTGTGAACGCCTGAGTTGTAGGTATCGTCTTCGGTGGAGCTCCCTATAGGCCCTATAAGTCACGAAACGCTGTACTGGGGGGGGGGGACGCGAGGAAGGAAAACGCCTGCGCAGAGACATAGAAACGCTCGGAGCGCCGCGTGGACTCCTGGGACCGGTGCTGGCCCCCCCCCTCCCAGGCGGGCGGAGCGCGCCAGGAGCGGCGCCGGAGACGCAGCCAGGGGGGGGCCGGTGCCGACTTCAGAAATCCGCGCGGAACTCCGAAAGTGTATGCTTATGCGGTTGTTCTTACTGGCGGCGCGCACAAGGGGGCAGGGGGAGGGGGGAAGGCTTCTTAGAAGGAGGCTGCTTACTAGAAGGCGCCCGCCCTACATCTGCAGAGAAGGCCCACGCCTTCCTCCCCCATACCCCCTCAGCGCTTGGCTCGCCTGATTCGCAGAAAACGCACACACGGGAGCTCTTGAAGAGCGCGGGTCGTCCAGCATAGAATCAAGCAGGCCCTGGGGGCCTGCTTGAGCCGCTCCGCCCTGGAGGGACTCGAGAGTAACGGAAAACGCGAACGTGCACGTCGGTCGGGAGAGGTAAGTAAGAGCATGAAGTAGCAAGGCGGATAAAGTAGATTGGGTTCAGGCGCTCCCAGAGAACAACAAAACACATCAAGACCATGCCGATGATTGAAGTAGGAAGGCGCTAGAAGTAGACTGGGATCTGGGAAACCGAAAATACGTCGATCGACAAGTCACGTTATTGCACCGACGCGGGCAGCTCCACTTACCGTTGCTTGGAGCCCACATGCGATGAACAAGCTGGCTTCCAGGGGGCGTGCAATGGCCGCGGCCGCATGAATCACATCTGGCCGACCTGAGACGTTGGGTGCCGATGCGGGGAGGTGATGTCGAAAGAATAACAAAATACGAAAAGTAGCTCCGCTTGTTCTTGGCATGGGGAGGTCTCACATAGTTGTACAAGGTGGGCAGTTATATTCTGGACATCACATGCTTGCGGCATGTTGCCATGGATGCCCACACCAAGAAGGCCACTGACAAACCACGCTGGAAACAGTCCACTGAATTGCACAGTCCATATCTAGGTGGACATGCTGAGCAAGAAAGCGAATGCAGGAGGTAGCTCAAGCAGCGGGCCGCGATTATGAAAATGCGGCAACGCATTTTAATGTAACGCGACGCTGTTTGTAAAAGGTGCATGCCGGACGGCGGCGGCGGCAAACGAGAATCAGAGCCCTGCCAAGTTGACAACACTCCTCGCCGCATCGCACGTGTATCACAGCAGGCTGCGAGATAGCCTGCAATGGAACAAGCAGCCGAGATCTGAACGAGAAGCCGAAGAGACTCGCTGCAGGCGAGCACCAGTCCATGCGCGCAAAATTGCATAGGCATGCGACCGTAGGGACAATGGGGAACAAGCCAGGCTTCGACGGGGCAAAACGCGGACCAGCAAAGCAACGAGCGATTGCCAACCAAGGACACGTGCTTTGCACACCTACGTGAATGCATGCTGTCATGGTCCAGGCTGTCTATGCGGATGCTCTACTTTCAGAGGCGCACGCGTGCCAAGATGTAGGACGGGCTGAGGCTCAGGACCGTACGCAGAAAGAGGGCAATTCAACTGATGAGTGCAAACGGCGAGGGGCGATGACCGCGGCAGACGACATGCGTTCAAAACAGAACCCGCCGACCTACCTGCCATAGCGCTGCTGCTGCTGCCGCGTAGGAACACTCCTGTGACACTACTAGGAAGGGGGCCCGCACGCGCTGGACATACGGAGTCAACCGCTGAGGCAGCGGAGCTCCCTCTGGGGGTCGGCGTGCTGTCACGATTGCACTCAGCGGGCCAGAAAGTCGCGTGCCGCTCGGCTCTCAATCCTGCTACCCACGCACACACCTTGGAAATAATGGGGGAACCAATAATGACATACACAAAAAACTCTGAGGTCCGCGCGGACCTCCGAGTTTTTAGCTTATGTCATTCTTCGTTCCCCTACAGGAGCTGCGGCGTCCTTCTGGTCAGAACCAACTCTCCAATCGGCACAGAGACCCCCTCCGGGTCACCGCACTCGCAATCTTCTGATGGTGTTCCTGACCTTGGCGACGAGGGCCCCACATAAGAGCAACGGCTACGAGCGCAGGCGGATGGGAACATCGTGGGACTTGCCATCGCTCGGGCGTCCACTTCCCATGCAGTTTTCGATGTCGCGCGTTTGCTTTTTCCACCAGATGAGTCGAGATGCGCCTCGATGGTCCTCGCCGGGAGAACATGCACGGGCCCGAGCGATACAGTGGAGGTAAGTCCACAAGAAACCTTCCACTTGATTTTGGTGTGGCGACGTCACGATTCCCATAGCGAAACCATCTTGAAACCCAGGGCACCCTGGAGGCAATCAGGGTGTTTCTTTTCATGGGTCTCCACTGTACCACATGAATCTGGAACAGGTAAGCGGGTAAGCGGCAGCAGCCGTCGGGGCGCTCTTGGCGGGGCCTGCGGGCAGCCCAGGCTGCCGACACGGGATGCGGCCTGCGCGCGCGTGTCCGGGCACAGGCGTGGGGGCCCGCCCCCTTCCCCCGCCTCTAGTCTTTCGCCCCCCGCCTCCTCCTCCTCCTCCTCCTCCTCCTCCTCCTCCTCCTCCCTCCTCCTCCTCCTCCTCGTCCTCCTCCTCCTCCTCCAACGCCTCCTCCTCCTCCTCCTCCTCCTCCTCCTCCTCCTCCTCCTCCGCCTCCACTTCCTCCCTCCGCCTCCGCCTCTCCTCCTCCTCCTCCTCCTCATCCTCCTCCTCCTCCCCTCCGCCTCCCTCCTCCTCCTCCTCCTCCTCCTCCCTCCTCCTCCTCCTCCTCCTCCTCCTCCTCCTCCTCCTCCTCCTCCTCCTCCTCCTCCTCCTCCTCCTCCTCCTCCCTCCGCCTCCGCTCCGCCTCCGCCTCCTCCTCCTCCTCCTCCGCTCCCGCCTCCGCCTCCTCCGCCTCCAACTCCTCCTCCTCCTCCTCTTCTTCCTCCTCCTCCTCCTACTCCTCCTCCTCCTCCTCCTCACCCTCCTCCTCCTCTTCCTCCTCCTCCTCCTCCTCCGCCTCCGCCTCAAAGCTTGACGCCATGGCACTTCCAACTTCCAAAACAAGCGATGCCTGCACAGCGAGGTGGCATCTATCAGTCGTGCCCGCTGCACTCTGAGGGTCAGCACGCCGTCCAACTGTCCGGAAATACAACTAGCTTTCCAGAGGCGTCCCCTCCCCCCCCGCTCCCATACTGGCAAAATCGCTTGCTTGCATTATGTTTTCCATGACGCTCTTCTCGGCTCCACGGCGGCTGCAAGATGCCTCACGGCTGGCCTGAGATTGCCCGAAGAACTCCCAGAGGCCCAAGAAGTGTCCCCCCCACGAGGTACTGCATCCCCAGTCGCAGTGCGTCCACCCTAATGCAAGAAGATAGAAATCCAAGTGGCCTATTACCAAATCTGCGACATGATCGTCGATCCGACACGTCCATGTTGACGCCCTTGTTGTCAGCGTGGGCAATGCAATCAATCGAATATCTACCAACGTTGAATTCACACGTATGGAATAAAATAAAATAAACCATAAGGGTAGCTGAGTTGGTGGTAATGGTTGCTGCTCTGCTACTCTGCTATTTGCTGCTCACCAACTCTACCACACTACGGAAAAGCCCCCAGGCGGCCCAGTACAGCCCAAAGACTGCCCCAAGACGGCCCAAGAAGGCCCCGGACCGCCCGAGAGAGCCCCAAGACTGCCGAGGAGGGGCCCCGAGGAGGCCCCCGAAGCAGCACCAGGGGCCCTCCAGGCGGCGGAGAGGTCGGCCCAAGACGGCACAAAGACGGCCCAAGAGGACCCAACACGGCTACAAGTAGAGGGCAGAAAATCCACCCCGATAATAACCACCCCGACACGCGACGCTGTTTACTAAACGCCCCCACTGAAGGAATCGAACAGGGTAGGGCTGTTTAATAAACGCCCAAGGCCGTTCAAAAAACGTCAATTGTCCGGTCCGGGTGGTTTTTCCTCCCTTGAGCGATAGGGCACCAAGGTGGCCCCGCAGGAGCCCAAGACAGCCCAAAATACGGTCCAGGTAGGTCGCATGAGACCCTCCTCGAGGGACAGAGACGGGAGGCTGAACCTATTGCAGCCGTGCCCCGACGAGGCTCACAGAGACTCCCGAGAGCGCCCCAAGCGGCCCTCGGACGGCCCACGAGAGCCCCAACACGGACCAAGAGGGCGCCAGGACAGTCGAAAGAGCCCCCCAAAAGAATCCGTGTGCGTGCATACTTTCTGGGCGTCGCGGCCACGCGCGCGGCGGCGAGGCGCAGGGGATAACCCCTACACGCAGTAGCCACTGTACACACTCACGCAGGGGCCGCCGTCGTCCGGGCCCACCAGGGTCGTCAATAAAAAAATCTGGACGAAGAGCCTCAGGAAGCCTTGGGGCCCATGGCCCGTGTAACTAAAGCGGGGCCCACCTCCTCATGCCCACGGCGGCGCCGCCGCCGCCGCCGTCGCCGCCTGCCGTCGCCACCCTGCCGCTGCTGCCGCCGCCGCCGCCGCCGCCGTCGTCGACGGCGTCGTCGTCCGACGATCGAGGACGAGAAGGAGAAGGAGGAGGGGTGCCTTCTGGGGCTTCCGGGGGGGCCTTGGGGCCGCCCCAGTGTTCTCGAGCCTCCGAGAGGTCCCTGCTGCTCTTGCCTCGGTGCGCAGCCACCCGCGCCTCCGATGACACGCCCGCCTCGTCGGCGCCGCGGCCCGTTCCACGCCGCAGCGCGCGCGATGGTCGGGGGGAACGAAAAGGGGGGATAGCAAAGGGTAGGGTAGAGAATCAGCTCACGTAGCTGATTTTCCCAGCGCTTCCCGGCGCCGGGAGGCGCCCGTGTATCGAGGAATGGGCCAGGCGGCGGGGCCGAAACCAGCTGCATGCAGCAGATTTCGTAACCCCCCCTTTCCCTATTCCCCCCTTTCGTTCGACCCGAGAAGGAGGCAGCATTAAGGAACAGAACAGGAACAGGGCGATTTAGGGAAACGAGCAATGACATAAACATGAAGGCTCTAAGGCCCGCGCGGATTTCTCGGATCGGCGCTGGGGCCCCCTGGCGGCGCCTCCGGCGCCGCCCCTGGCGCGCTCCGCGCGCCAGGGAGGGGGGTCCAGCGCGGATCCAAGAAACCCGCGCGGACCTCCGAATTGTTCTGTTTATGTGTTTTTCCGTTCCCCGATTTAAGAAACAGAGCACTCACAGGGCGTTTGCAGCTGTGATGCGGCTTCTGATCTGAAGGTGGTCGAATTCCTCGTAACAGGTTGTGGCAATGCGTGTTCCAGCGGGAGATCAAAGTAGTGGACTATCGCATCCAACTCTACGCCTGGAATTGTGTCCCCACGAGGGGGCGCGTGTTGCATTTGGGCACGTCGAGCATCTTGGTGAAAGGGTCGTTGCTGTTATCGTCGTCGCCCCGCGACTCGCCCCGCGACCCGCCCGTGGCCCACCGAGTCCGCGACCCACCTGCGCCTCGACCCACCCGCGACCCACGCATGCCGCGACGCGACCCACCCGCAAGCTGCCCGCGCCGTGACCCACCCGCGACGCGCCCCACCCGCGATCCACCCGCGACGCGCCCCACCCGTGACAAAACCGCGCCGCGACCCACCCGCGACCCACCTGTATCAATACTTCGGTCAACAGCAGTCGGCGCCCGCGGCGAGCCATGTTACATCTGCTGTGTGGGACACCATTGCGCGCTCCCGCCCGCACGACCCGCCAGCACCACGCCCTCGGGCCCACCCACCTTGCTTTGAACAGCCTCGGCGTCTGCGGCGCGCCCACCCACATTGCCTTGAAAGTCGTTGCCTGCGGCGGGCGTGTTGCGTCATGTGTTACACATTCGGCGCCTGCGGCGGCCTTCTCCACATTTGCCTCCGAGCCTCGCACACTGCCGACGCCCCCCCTGAATCTTATCCGCAACTGCGGGGCCCATGCTATACGGTATACACTACGCGCGAACACTTGAAAGTTGGGTATGAGCGCACTGTTCCTACTGCTTCTGATGCCACTCCAACTCATCATCGTTTTCCTCCGCGCCCTCGTTTCCGCCCTCATCGTTTTCCCTCCTCCCCTCCTCCCCCTCATCGGTCCTGCCTTCCTCCACCTCATCGTTGCCCCCACTTCCCCTCCTCCAAACCATCATCGCCGCCCCTCGCCCACCCCCCCCTCCCCCCATCGTTCCTGCCACTGCTCTTCTTTCGGGGACGCGCTATGGGGTCAGCCCAAACCCAGGTCGGCCAGGACCTCGTCGCGAAGCCAAGTCAGCCGCTTAGTAGCTCCCACGCCCGTGTCAGCGGAGGGCGGAAAGGGGGAATCGGCCCCAAGTGGCTCCCAAACCCGGGTGAGCCAGAGAGGATCGACCGCCCCCCGTTCTAGCTGACCCCCATTAGAGCGCGTTTCTTTATTCTCGGCGATCATAAGCATTGTAGGGGGGGGAGGGGCCAGGGGGGGGGGTGTAATGTAACGCCTCCCCCCCCGCCGTGCGCACGGCGGCAGTGCCCGGAGCGCACCGGGGGAGAAGGACGTTACGTTACTGGGAGGTGGGGAAAGGGGGGCCAGGAGCCTATCATGCCCCTGCTGAAGACACGCGCTCCTAGCTGGGCCACATGCGAGCCCTACCCCTACCCCCCCACGACTTCTGGGGGGGAGGGTGGGGCTCACGTCGCTCGGGAGCTCCCGAGCGACGTGAACCCCCCCCCCTCCCCCTCAGAAATCGTGGGGGGGTAGGGGTAGGGCTCGCATGTTTTTTTCTTTTTTTTATTTTATTTTTTTATTTTTTTTATTTTTTTGGGGGGGGGGCCCTACCTCTTACGTGGGCCCCGACCTCTCTCCCTCCGCGCCCCTGGGCCGCGCGCGGGAGGAGCCGCCTCGGGCCGCGGGTGCGCTGGAGACGGCGGCTCGGCGGACGACTGCTTGGGCACGAAGACCGGCGCGTCCTGCGGGAGCTCCGCTGCCGCCGCTCGGGCGAAACGAGGCCACGATCAAAAACGGACAGCGGAAGACCGGAAGACCGGAGGCCACGCATAACTGCCGCTGCTCGGAAGACCAGCGCGTCCTGCGGGAGCTCCGCTGCCGCCGCTCGGGCGAAACGAGGCCAAAACTGGAGCAGGATCGAGCCGGGACGAAGCGGAAGTCTCTGAGGTCCGTCGGCTCTGAAGGGTGTATATCTGGGCGTTGCTCAACTTGGGGCGCGTGAAGCGGGGGGGGGCGAAGGACCGTGCACATTTCGGGCCCCTTTTTGGCCCCAGGAAGCCCCTTTAGGGCCCCTGAGGTGCACAAAAGGTGTGCCGTTCTTCGCCCCCTTCCCCCCACTTACGCAATCCCCAACTACGCAACGCCTAACATGTCGGGCGCAGCGACCGTTCCGGAGCGCTGCAGAATGCTCTGAGAACGTGCCAGGGCGCTCTGGACGATTATCCCAGAGCTGGGCCCGCCCACTTTCGAATCCCTTGCAAAAGCTCTTCTGTAAAAAGTCCAGGCGCGCCAGGGGCAATCCCGTAACAGGTCCTCCTCACCAGAGGCCCGGACCAACACGATGGGCGGATCGTACTTGTAAAAGGCCTTGGAATCGACGGCGTGCGCGGGACCGATTATTTCATATTTCCAAACAACAAATGTTTAGACAGCGTGGGCCCCAACGACCGTGTTGGTAGCCATACATGGTGTGCAATGTATGTGGGGCTATGTACGTAGTGGCATGGAGATCTACGTTGTGCAACATATATGGTGCAATCTATGTGGTGAAACTGATTTTAACAAACAAGTTGTCCACTTCACTGCTCGCGCAAACATCCCACCAACCCACCCGCAACTTGGTTTGCTAAATCTCTTAAGACCGTGACGGTGGGTACCAAATTGCACTTGGCAACGACAGCGACGCCGACGACGAAAGCGACAACGACGACGACGACGCCGCCGACAACGACTACGACGACGCCGACGACGTCCCCAACGACTTCGACGACGCCGACAACGACGACGACGACGACGACGACGACGACGACGACGACACCGACGACGACGACGACGCCGACGCCGACGACGACGACGACGATGACAACGACGACGACGATGACGACGCCGACGACGACGACAACGACGACACCGACGACGACGACGACGTCAACGACGCCGACGACGACGACGACGACGACGACGACGACGACGGCGGCGACGACAACGACGCCGACGTCGACGACGACGAAGACGACGACGACGCCGACGCCGACGCCGACGACGACGACATCGCCAACGAAGACGACGACGAGGGAGGAGGGAGGACGACGACGGCGACATCGACGACAACGACGACAACGACGAGGGAGGAGGGAGGATGGCGACGAGGCGAACGACGAAGAAGGAGGAAGGACGCCGAAGCCGACGACGACAACGACGAGGGAGGAGAAAAGACGACGACGACGACAACGACGACGACGACGACGACGACGACGGCGACGAAATAGGAGGGACGACGACGAGACGCCGACGACGGACGACGACGACGGCGAGGGAGGAGGAGGAAGGGCGACCACGGCGACAACGACGACGGAAACGACCACGACGCCAAAGAGGACGACGACGACGAACACGAGGAAAGACAGAGGACGACGTAGGCGACGACGACGACGACGCGGGAGGAGGGAGGACGGCGACGACGACGACGACGACGACGACGCAAGAGCGCGCGCGCACGCTTTTGTTGAACATCCGTGTTGCGAAAACGTATGTTGTTGTAGGCTGTTTGGACACACGATTTTGAAATATGTCCGAAACCGATGGGTTTTGAAGAATTTCGGCATACGCGCGCGACGACGCGCGCGTCCGCACTTCTTCCCATTCTTTGCAGAGGATTCTCGCGACGGCACACGCGCAAGGGCGTTCGACAGATTTCGACATGCGCGCGCGAAGCCCGTTTGGTAGCATTTTGTGAAAATACTGGGAAAAAACATATGGTTTTCTTAAGATTTCGCAAAAGCCTTCGCGTAAGCTTTTTTAGCAAATCAATGTTGCAAAACCATGTGTTGATGTATGTTTTATGGAAACTCGATTGCTAAATCTTTTTTCGACACCGAAAGTTTTTGAGGATGTCGGCATGCGCGCGCGACGACGCGCGCGTGTGCACTTCGTCATATGTTTTGTAAGAGACTCGTGAAGAGTCTTATGCTCGAACAAGCAAATTCCCCGCGTATGACTTCTTCACAAGGGAACCTCAGGGGGCGCGATACCGGCTCCCTTGGGGTAGTGTAGATTCATATATAGGATGGACATGTGGTCATCATCATATATGATTCACATACCCGAAAGGGGGGCCGATAACGCCGGGGGGGGTAGAGTCTATTCTCTCTTTAAGGGAATCTATGCGATGCGCAGATTATGAGGTGCAGCCGACGTGGTGCAATCTAAATGGAGAGATAGATGTTGCGCCGCTTATGTGGTGTAATGTATGTGCCGCAATATTTGCGGCGCAACCTATGCGGCGCAACGCACTGGTGCAACATACGGTGCGCAATCTCTGTGGCACAATCTACGTGCTGCATGCACGTTGTGCAGTCTAGGTGACACAAAGCATGTGGTACCAACAACGTTGTGCATTTCTCCCTGCCGAACATGAAGTCGTTAACTCCACTGCTCGCGCAATCACCCCAGCCAACCATCCGCAACTTGTTTTGCAAAACCCTTGCGGCGGCGATTGCGATGACTGCTTGGCGCTGGTTGCTGCATCACTGCGGCCGCGCCAGCGCGCGCAAGCTCGCCCGTAGAACGGCCAGCTTGCGCAACCGACGCGGCCGCTGTGGCGCTGGAACTTCCCAACGCGTCTTGCAGGCCGCGCTGACGCGCCGGCACTTTTGTGCGACTCGGTGACTCGGGCGGGCCTGATGCCATGGTCACGTCGACGAACGGCACATATGATGATGTTAGTAGCGACGCTGGTGACGATGATGGCGATGACGACGGCAAGGCCAATGACGGCGCCGATCCTGATCACGCCGATGACGATGACGGTGTCCACGTACCGTTGATGAAGGTGCCGGAACGTTTTCGATATGCGCGCGTGGCCGACGGGCTCGAGTGGGCCGCATGCTATAATTTCACAGGGATCGTGCCCCCCCCCCCCCCCCGAACGCGCGCCAGGACGCTCGAATGGTCCCGAAATGTGCGCGCGAGCGGCCCGCTTGGGCGCATGTGATGATTTGTTTGTTTTACAAGAAAGGAGAACGTTCACAAGAGCGCGCGCACATACCTGTTTTGAAAAATCAGTTTGCAAAACAATGAGATCTTTATGTTTTCGGGGCCCTCGATGTTGAAACCCTTACAGAACCAAAAAAACATTGATTCTGGCATGCGCGCACAACGACGACCGCGTGCGCACTTCTGCCCATTGTTTGCAAGGGGGTCTTGCACATGGGGGACTTTTCATAAACGAATGCGCGCGCATAGTTTATTTGACGGGGATACTGGGGGGTGTCGAACCCAGCCAGGATGGCACGAACTTATATTCGGAATGAACGATGGGGCAGAATCGCATGTAAATTGCACATATCCCAAGTGGATCGATAATTCCAGCAGGGGTTGATCCAAATTCTTGTTTAGACCGGTGAAGAGGTGATGCACAGTCTACCGGTGCAGTCTATGCTGTCCAAGATGTGTTGCGCAACCTGTGTGGTGTACTCTACGCTATGCATTCTATGTGGTTCATATCTATATGATGTAATGTATGTGGTGCCCTTTAATTTCTGTTCCTGTTCGCCGTGAAATGTCTACGCCACTGCACGCGCAACCTTCCCACCCACCCACCCGCAACTTGGTTTGCAAAACCCATGCGGCGGTTATTGTGATGACTGCGTCGCGCTAGCCCGTGCATGCTCGCGCGCGCAGCGGCCAGATAGTCTGGCGCTACCGACGTGTCCGCGGTGGCGCAGACCGCTGGGCACTTCCCAGCGAGCACTTCAGTGCGAGTCGGCGACTTGGGCAGGCGCGGTACCATGGCAAGGTCCACAACGGTAGACGTATTATGTCGGTAGCGATGCTGACGACGACGATGACAACGACGACGGCAAGACCAGTGACAGCGCCAGCGCGAATCACGCCGACGACGATGACGGCGCCCTCGAGTCGGCGGTGAAAGTTTTGGAAGGAGTTCGACTTGCGCGCGCGGCCGGCGCGCGAGAGCGGCCCGCATTTACTATTTGACACCGGTTGTGCCCCTCCCCCCCAGCACGCGCGCCAGGGCGTCCCGATGTTTTCGACGTGCGGCGCGAGGGACCTGTTTGGCATAATCAAAAAAAAATATTGGAAAGCCGATGGTTTTCTTCAGAATTTGCCAGAGCGCGAGCGCAGGCATGCTTGAAAAATCGTGTTGCGAAACCATGCATGTTTCTTGCTTTCGGGACACTCGGCTTTGAAATCCTTACGAAACCTACTGTGTTTGAAACATTCCGGCACGAGCGCGCGACAACGCGCGCGCACACTTCGTCCCATATGTTGCAAGGGACTCTGGCGACAGCACGCGCGCAAGGGCGTTTGAGCGATTCCGACATGCGCGCGCGAGCGGGCCGTTTGGTAGCAGAAAATGTTGAAACACCGATGGATGTCTTCAGAATCACAAGTGCCCGAGCGCAAGTTTTTGTGTTGAGCATTCTTGTTGCAGAACCATGTGTTTTATTTGTTTCCGGAACACTCGAGTTTGAACCCCCTGCTGAATCTAAGGTTTTGGAGCGATTTCGGCATGCGCGCGCGACGACGCGCGCGTGTACACTTCATCAGTTGTTTGCAAGGGATTATGGACATTTTTTGTTCTATGATGAACGAACGCGCGCGCATATTATTTTTTGCAATAAATGAGGTGGGCGTTACCTCGGATGGACGATGGGCCAGAATCATGTGTAAATTGCAATAAGGAAAGGTGAGCGGTTAAATCGGGCGGGGGAGATACTGCAACTCTTCTAGAAAACGAAAAGTAACGGCGGCGACGAGCGGCGACGGCGACGAGGCGGCGACGGGGCGGCGACGGCGGCAACATAGCCGCCAGACCCACCGTCAGGCCCGGACGGCGGGGCGGCGATGGCGGCAACATAGCCGCCAGACCGACCGCCAGGCCCAGACGGCGGGCGGCGACAAGGCGGCGACGGGGCGGCGACGGCGGCAAAATGGCCGCCATTCTTCCAAAAGTAGGAACCCCGAGCACTGTCTGGGGAATGACCATACCATGTGGCCGGGCAAAGGTGGGCGCCAGGCCCGAAACTGGCTCCTAACTGTAGGAAGCTCGACTGCGCCAACAGCACGGACGGACGAGCTCGACGATGACACGCACATGTGAACAGATCGTCGCACAACTCCAATGTGTCTCAAGTTCAAGACTGTAAAAACCCCAGCGGCAAGTCACGCCCTCGAGGCGATTCCAAGCACATGCATTGCAGTTCCTCCCACGCGCCAAGCCTGGTGTGGCAGGCCGACTTCAAGCCTCTCATCCCTCGTCCTGTTCCTTCTCCTGTTCCTACTTCACCTCCTCCGCCTCTGTCCAACTCTTGCCTCTTCCCTCTTCCCCCTCCTCCTCTTCCTCCTCCTCCTCGCATCTCCGCTCGGAACGGCGAGCTGATGTCTGTGGCTGGCGGATGGCCTGCGCGTGGGAGCGGGAAGAGCAGACGGGAGGGACCAAAAGGCGGCCGATCTGGAGGAGCGCAGAGATGGCGAGGGTCGGGCTAATGTGAGAGGGCTTACTAGGCGCCGCCTGATCCAGGAACCACAACGGAAGGGCCAACAGTTCGAACAGAAGCGCGAAGACACAACCCTGCGCCCATGCCCACCTTCTCCCAAAGGCCACGCCAGGAAGAAAGGGACCAGAGTCAAAGGAATGGAAGGGTGACTGAAAAACGAGAGGCCCAGGAAGGGAGCAATGAAATTCGACGAGTGAGAGAGCATCCAATTCGGCTCTGCGTATCCCACTAAGCTGTTACATCGTACCTCAAAACCACGATCGCAAGTGTACTGCCTTGGGTACGGAAACAGGGGGCGTGGCAGTGATAAGGATCAGGACGAAAACGCGGCGGTGGTGCATGAGGGTGAAAAAGGGACCGGCGCAGCGTGCTGAAGGCCTTCGGGGGGGAAGGGGTAAGAACAAACGATTAATCCACTAACAGAAATTCAAACTGGATCATTGTCAAGTCTTTGTTGGGCCGCGAACAGCTCCAAACGTCATTGCCCTGGACGAACTGAAGCCTGATCGAACCCCTTATGAACCATGAAGCAGAATCACGCCCCCTATAGCTACGTGTTCACATATGAACATGTACGTATGTATATATACCGGATGCCCGTGTGTATGTATTTGCACACATGTGTCCAAATACGTGTGCACAGACATAGACTCATGTTTACATGTATACATACACAAGGCATGTAACTCGATGCACCTATAGACCGAATACAACCACACGCGCTCGCTTCTTGCGCGCTTGGGTTCTGGCCAGGTGCAGGCGCAGGATTCGTAGTGCCACGATGGTGGAGGGGACGGTTCAGAGAGAAACGAAGAAGGACGGAACACGTAGAAATCAGGATACACGGAAATACGAAGGAGGTGAAAGAGGATGGAGGGGGGTTGACCACCTAGCTTGCACCGCATAGCTCGCAGCACATAGCTTAGAATACAGCACCTTGCTGGAACCACACAGCTTGCACCACATAGCGCGCACCACACATCATAGCGTTCGCCACATAGCTTGCAATCAATACGCATCATCAGACACAGACCACATGGCACAGCTTGCAACGCATGGGTTGTACATGGAGGGTGCAAGAGTCTACTGCTTGAGGTCCGCGCTGGTTAACATGGTGCCAAAGAGAAGGGACGTATGGAATGTCGCATGTGTTGTAAAATAAACATATATGCGGTGCACCTTACCTTGTTACCATCTGCGCGTGACCGCCCCCAATGCTCGTGCAACCACACACTCTTTCAAGCAACCAACTGGCAGCACTCAACTAGCGTACTGGCGGAAGGGCGCTCGTCATCGGGATCCATGGCTCGGGCGGGCTGGTGCTGATGGAAATAATGATGATGGCGCTGACGACAAGGGCGACGACAACAGCGATGACGATGACGACGACCTTGATGACGACGGTGGGATGATGACGACGATGGTGACGATGACGAAGATGATGGTGATGACGACGGCAATGAGGACGCTGGCAGTGACGACCGTGATGGCCCTGAGGGTGACGACGTCAACCATGGCAATGACGATGATCGCACTCCCCTGAGCGCGCCAGAGAGGGGGGCAGTTCAGCTGCCCTCTGCCGCGGGCCTCCTGATGAGCAGGCTCCGCACGCCGCGCCCCTTCTTGGCAATGTGGCGGGCACGCGCGCGCAGGAGAGGCAGCAGGCATTCGGGCCCGTACCTGTGCGAGCTCCTCAAGGAGTTAAAGGTAGAAAAGAGCAGGTCGTGCACAAGAAACAAAGAGAACAGCTGCTGACTAGACTGGCATGGCATAGTGCACAGCATACGCGCATCGAGGCTCTGATTCAAATATTCGACTGGCAGGGAGGGCAAAACAGAATGGAGCAAGCTCAGGACATGAGGGCAATCGAAGTAATGCTGGACGTGGTCGCCGCCTGTGGCCAGGCAACCGAAACGGCAGGTAAGACGGCCTTGCCTATACCTGGCAGAGGTCGCCCACGCGTTGCAGATGGTTTTGAGAATGGCCGCAGCCACAAATGGGCCGACGCGCGTGCAGGCAATTTGGAGCCTGAGCACCGCAAGGTCGATACTAGAGGCATCAGCAAAGGGAAAAGCGAACCGAATTCGATTGCCCAGGAGAAAACTCGCGGAGCTACAAGGGGCCTCAGAAATCAATTTCTTCAAAATCTGTCTCTGCAACTCGTGAGTGTCCTCATCGAAGTGGTTCCACGGCAGGGCAGTTAGTCGCTCGTAATTGTGAATCAGGTGGAAAACAATGGACTCGGCACGCCATGCCGGGTATCGCTTGACCATCAGAACATCCAAGTCCTCTTCCTCAAGCTCATGAAAGCGCTTCCGAATGCTATCAAAAACCTTAGACCGAACAGCGACCCGATACATGGCAGCCTGATTCTCCAGCACTAGGTTGCGCGGGGCAATGGGCCAATGCAACGCAGACGAGAGATTGCGGAGAAGATCAGTAGGGATGCTGTAGAAGGGGCATGCGGTGAGAGTCTGCAAACCTTTGGTTTCCATGCGAAGAGCGCCCTGCGATATGTAACATAGCTGCATCACGAAGGTGAGAACCGAGAAGGCCAAGGAGTTATATGCATAGATACTTTGAGTAAGCCCAAGACGAAGCGACCGAACATGACGGACACGATTAATATATTTCTGAAGCGGAGCGGACCAGGATTTCCCGTTACCTCCAGGGCCCAGAAAGACACCCAAGACTTTGCCACTAGTGCCGTGCATAAGCGAGCGAACGTTGGTGCGAACGGACTCGAACAGGGCGAAATGCTGGTCGTCTGGCATCTCTTGCACGTGCACGATCATACACTTGGCAAGGTTCAAGAGCAGGCCAGTGCAACGGCTGGACCTAATAACATTCTTCAGCACAATCGGAACAGCGAGCAACAGGTTGGATGCCGAGATCCGGATGTCATCTGCAAAGGCACGAGGGGTAGCACAAACAGGAGCTAGCAAGTTTGACAATCGGCGCAGCAGCGGGTCGATGCATAACGCAAATAAAGCACCTGACAGCGGACATCCTTGTTTAATGCCTTGGGTGATCGAGTAGCCTGGAAACTTCTTTCCTGCTAGGCATATGTGTGTGTAAATACCGGTGTATAGGAACCGAATGGCATTCACGATATACATGGGTATGTTCATCATGATTAGCACATCTATGATCCAGTCGTGGCGCAGCGACGGGAACGCGGCGCGGAAATCCAAGAGGAGTAGCCCAGCGTGCGGCATGCCGCGATAGCAGGCGTATTCAAGAATGTCTGCCTCAAGGCAGAGTAAGTTGTCGAGCATGGACCTCTTGCGCACGAAACCCGTCTGGGAGCCTAAGACGCTGTACTGGCATTGCTGGCTACATGGTTCACATATGGCCAATGATACTATTTTGTTATCAGTGTTGCTGAGAGCAATAGGGCGAACCACAGACGCTTCCCGAGAGATCTCAGAGGTTCCAGCTTCGTGAGGGCAGATGGCCTTAGGGAGGTATACCGTGAGAGACTCGTTGAAGCCTTTATGCGGGGGCCCGTATGTAGGATTGTCCAATATAGCGAGATAAACTTGATACAAGGCATTGTGAGCAGCGTCTCCAGCGAACCGCCAGGCACTGTAGGGAATTCCGTCAGGGCCAGTCGCGCTGTCCTTGCGGCTGACGAGCCTACCTATGAAGCTATGCAGGTCGAGCGTCCACTCGATACCTGGGGCAACCTGCTGAATCTCACTGCTCAACAGTGTCTTCTGGAAGTGGTATCCCCTGTCCTGAGGCTTCGCGGCATGGACCCGTCCCCAGTGGGACGCAAGGTTCTGAGCACTGACTTCGAGATCAGGCGAGGGGTTCCCGGTGGGGTCGGGGACCGAAACCAGAACGATTCGGCGCCTTTTGGGAGACCACTGTCGCAGAAGCTGGTGCAACCTGAGGCCTCGATCGTCGTCAGGGGCTCCGCCGCCTTCGACGTGTTCGCGAATTTCTCGCTGAAGCAGAGAATGCTGGAGCTCGGCCATTTCCCGATAAAAAGACACAGAATCTCTAAAACAACATTCATCAGCATGAACATGCAGACTAAGATGAGGAATAGCCTGGATACTCCTCCGAACGTCCCAAGACTTGCCATCCCGAACAGCCCGTAGAAACTTCAGGTAAACCGACAACTTCTGCGCATCATTGTTGGGGCCTCGGAAGAACATGCGAGTCATCAGAGCATTCTTGGCAACATACATCGCGTCTTTGACGGACAGGAGGTACTCGAACGGGTCCCGGGGCATTTCAACCGAACTTATGGCAGTATCAACCTCAGAACCAAAATCAGGATGTTTGGCGATCCAGGAGGGGATCGTCGGGGTAGTTCTGCCGCCAGGCGAAAACTGAAGCCAAACAGGGATATGGTCGCTCGGCTGGGCGACATCATGAGCAAGACCTATGACACCGCTTCTTGGTGTCGCATCAAGAATGTCGGTGGTGGCAGAAGAGATGTAGAACCTATCCAGGCGACCAAGGCTGAGAGCACCGTCCTCCCTCCTCCCAGTCCGATGAGTGGGCTCCTGTTGGGCAACTTCAGCAAAGTGTCCGAAAGCCCGAGAAAACATGTGTAGAATAGCGGTCCTCTCAGGGGTGGGTTCCCTTCCGTCTGTGAACGTCCTCATCTCCCCCTCCTCCAAGAAGTTAAAATCGCCTCCCAAGATGACTGTGGCCTGATCAGCAGGCAGAGCGTGAGCAGCAACCGCGCGGATCACACGATCCTTCTCAACGTCGGAGAGGGTAGGGTCGAGGTGAAAGTTAATCAATTGCAGCGTGCCTTTCTCGCCTGTCAGTGTAACTGCTATGCATCGTCCATCGATAATGTTAACTACGTGGATGTCCTGAAAGAGCTGGAGCAAGGAAGGATCAATAGACATGGTAACGCCTCCCGCAGCCGCAGAAGAGCAAAAAGAGCCAAGGTGCGTGTGTGCTGGCACGTCACGATCCAGCGAGGAAAGATCTTCTTCGGTCCCGTGGGTTTCCTGCAAAAATACTACTTGAAAGCGTTGTACAAGACTTCTGAAAATCTGCTGTTTCCGATGCTGTCTCTGTGGATCGCCGTAAACACTGCCAAAAAATGCACGAGTATTCCAAGAAGCAAGACCCATAGTACGAGAAATAACAAATGGATGCCGCTGCTCAGCAAGAGCAGCTTCACCTCCCCCAGGAGAGTGTGGATCAGGAAGGTAGGGATCAAGAATAGCTGGAGCATTCTCAGGAGGAAGAGAGTCAGGCGGTGTCGAGGTGGCCTCCCCCCGTTCTCGCAGCAGGGCTCGCAACCGTTCAGGATCGAATTCATCGTCACTGTCGCTCCCAGATACTGGCTCACTCCGCCCCTATTCGCGGCGAAGCGCAGCAGTGACCAGCTCGGGCAGCTTGTCTACTTGCTCGTCGGTGAAGCCGTAGCGCTTCAAGTTGCCGCGGTTGGGCTCGACGTTCGGGTTGTCGGTCTCGAGGACACTCTGCAACACGACGAGCTCGTCAACGAGGTCGCCGTTGACCAAGAAGCAGAGGCCCATGTACTTGTTGCATCGGAGCTGCGAGTCAGGACGCCATGTGCCAGCGTCGGTCATGACCTGCTTGATGTGTTGCCAGACCTGGCCCAGCACCCAACCTTTCTTGCGGATGTCGATGGGTTCGTCGGTGCCGACCCGAAGCCGATGCCGAAATCCACTGCCATCTCCCCATTCTAGCGTCATGGCACGCAGCTGCAACAGGGCATTCTTGGCGTCGTCGGCGTCTTCGAAGATGATAACCATGGCAATGACGATGATGTTGATGACGACGTCGAGGATGATGACAGCGACAATGGTGATGCCGATGAAGACGATATGATGACGGTGACAATGATGGCGCTGGCGGTGGTTATAACGATGGTGCTGATGAGAATGATGACGAAGTGCGCGCGCAGATGCCAAACACTAGCAGCATACTTATTGAGAAACGACTGGGACTCATAGGTTGAAGAACGCCTCTGTGTTGAAATGCTTAGAACACCTATGATGTTTGAATGGCTTGGATGTGCGCGCGCGGAGATGCGCGCGTGTGATCCGCATGGCATTACTTGACAGAGTTTGCGGGTGCGCGATACGTATTGAATGTATTCGACATGCGCGCGCGTGTGACCCGCCCGGTCCCATTCGACGGGATGGCCAACCATCCATGGAATTCTTACGACTTCAGCGAGAGCGCGCGACAACATATGCCAGCGTGTGTGATCTTTGTTTGCAACACAAAATAGTTTGAGTAGATAGGTCTGCCTTGATAGATCTGCGGATTGTATGATGTTGGCATGCCCGCGCAGGGGCGCGCGCACATGTGGCCAGCACGGTCAGATGTGATCGGTGTTTTGGCAAAGCGCACTTGTCAGATCAACGCGTGTGCACCTCCTCCTCCACCTCCCCCCTCCTCCCCCTCCTCCTCCTCCTCCTCATTATCATCATCATCATCATCATCATCATCATCATCATCATAATCATCATCATCATCATCATCATCATCATCATCATCATCATCATCATCATCATCATCATCATCATCATCATCATCATCATCATCATTATCATCATCATCATCATCCTGCGCCTGCAACACTGAAGATACGCGCAGGAGACCGCACAGTTCCAGCCTCGGCATGGGGGCAGGAGCCTGGCTCTGCCCAAGAGAAGAAGGCCACGAGGTGCAAGCTGTGTGGCACAGGCTGTGAGGTGCACCCTACGGAATACAGCATCTGTGATGCCATCGGTGTGGAGCTAGCTTTGTGGAGCAACCAGCGAGGGCGCCTAACTTCGCGCCTAGCGCTGCGCGAAGGGCGAAGCTCTCGCTCCGCCCCCCAGGGGAGAAGAGGACAATGAGGTGGAATCGGAGCCGAAGCGCGAATGACTTCGCGCTCTCGAGGGCGCCCTTGAAGCTGTGTGGAGCAATCAATGTGGTACAAGCTCTGCGTGGACCCCGCGGCGAGAGCGACGACGGGCGCCCACCGATCGCAC
Source organism: Prorocentrum cordatum (assembly GCA_963575745.1). NCBI lineage: Eukaryota > Dinophyceae > Prorocentrales > Prorocentraceae > Prorocentrum > Prorocentrum cordatum. The sequence continues at coordinate 16,013 of CAUYUJ010001576.1, read as the reverse complement.
CCCTGGCAGACTCCCCAGTGGACGAGGCGGCGACGGGTGGCGACGAGGCGGCGACGAGGCGGCGGCGAGGCGGCGACGGGAGGCGGCAGCGAAGCTGGATGGAACCACTCACCGCACGAGGCAGCGACGATGTTGGGTGTCGCTCGGTGGGGGGCGAGAAATGGGTGGGGAGAAGAGTGCACTCTGCAGGCCCGAAGGGCCCCCCGTTCGGCCCCCAAAGGGCCCCATTGGGGTCCAGTGGCCCTAGAGGGGCCCCTTTTTCTGCAGCCCTCGCTGCCTCACCTTTAATCGCCCGCCCGTTGCGCGAGGCCCAACAAGGCGGCGATGGGTGGGCATCCGGCAGAATCAAGCGCGAAACCCATCCTAACCCTCAGCACCGCCATCTTTGCCAGCATGGGCCCGAAAGGGTGAGATATCGAATGCGGCGCAGCAGGTACGGTGTCATCTACGCATCTGGTGTCAGCTAAGCCAGGCGGTGTGAGCGATGCGGCGTCAGCTATGTGCAGCCAACTATACCGTGCAAGCTCCACGGTGCAAGGTAAGTGATGTGTGATGTGCGGCAAAGATGCCATGCAAGCTATGTGACGAAAACTGTGTGGGGCGCAAGTATGTAGTGCAAGCTATATGGAGCAAGCCGCGTGGTATATCAAGCTGTGCAGCCACCGACGGGACGACCACGAGGCGCCCACGGGTGGCACATGTGCATACATATGTGTATATATATATGTATCATACATACTTACATGTGCAACACACATATGTACTCGAACCATCGCGCGCTTCGCGCGCGTTTAAGTTCTAGCTCGGCTCGATGGGCTAGATCATGGAATATCAATATTGTCGTTTCTTGCATCCAAGGACTCTCTTGGAGGCCCTGCGCAAGCCTCAGAAACGTATAGGAAGGGAACAGCGGAAACGCGGAAATCATTACTTTCTGTTAGGTCTTCAAAGGCTTACTGGATTCTTTTCTGGGAGCTGAGGGGGCTTTAATTGTCGTCTGTTGTGCAAGAACAGACAAGGGGCGAACTTGAAAACAAGAAATTGTGGGATTTGTTTTAAGTTGCCGTGCCTGGGCTGTGGGCTAGAAGTTTTCTGGATACAGGCTACGGTCCGTTGGGATGCCTCTCGGGGCCTTCGTGCAAAAATAGGCAGGTGATGAGTTTGATATAAAAGGAGTTTAAATGTTTCAACTTATGGGTTCGTGGGATATCGATTTCTACGGTGGTTTCAGGGGCAGCCAAAAGGACGCGAAGACGATCCGGAAGAGTGCCAAGACAGCGTCAGAGAGTTCAACAATATTCCCGAAACATCGTTCCATGTGACCCCGAAGTCTTTATGAGGGGATAGGGAGTAGGAGTCCCGACTTGAAAGATATCTCTGGAATGCCTTTTTTCAAGTTCCTTGGTCTTTGGGCGTTGGAAGCGGGAAATCGTGAGAAGGGGAAAAACGTCGACACATAACCATTGGAAAGCTCTCGAAGCTCTCTTGGGCTGTTTTGGGGGCCTCGTCGGGGCATTTTTGGTGGCCTCTCAGGGGTCTGGGGTGTGTTGGAGGCCTCTTGGGGGTCCTGGAGTCCTCTCGGAGGTCTCTGGAGGCCTCTCCCGCTCTTGGGCCCATATTGGGCCTGTTCTGGGGTGGTCTGGAGCTGTCCTGGGCGCCTCTCCGGCAATCTTGGGGCCTTCTTGGCCTGTCTTGGAGCCGACGATTTTAGGTTCTCCGGGCGCTCTCGGGAGGCCTCTCGGAGCACTCTTGAGGTCTCTTGGAGGCCTCCTGGGAGCCTGGAGAACCGCCCGAAAGCTATCCTTGGCTACTTGTGAACGATTCTGGCAGTTCTTTTACGTTCTGGGGGCTTCTTGGGATCGTCTTGGGCTGTCCTTGGGTGGGACCCCCGGGAGGAGGGGGGGCGTATTTGTTGTTGTGTATATATAATACAAAAACATGGAATTCAGTGTTGTTCCACATTCCTTAGTCTTGGAGCGTTGGAAGCGGGAAAACGTAAGAAGGAGAAAAACGTCGACACATCGGAAGGTGTGGCAACCCCACTTGCGCTCGAGTGCGACCTCGCTATTGCATGTTGTTGTTACTGTATGAGCCTAAGCGAACACACGTATCACGCGTTTATCTCTAATTTAAACCTGGTATTCCTTGTTTTTCCACATTACTTGGTCTTGGAGCGTTGGAAGCGGGGAAACGTGAGAAGGCGAAAAACGTCGACACATAACCATTGTAAATCAAAGATGTTACCCTCTTCGGGCTCTCTCGGGACGGCTCTTGAAGCTCTCTTGGGCTGGTTTTGGGGCCTCGTCGGGGCATTTCTGATGGCCTCTCAAAGAGTCTGGGGTGTGTTGGGGGCCTCTGGGCGGTCCCGGAATCCTCTCGGAGGTCTCTGGAGGCCTCCTGCTCCCGCTCTTGGGCTCATCGTGGGCCTGTTCTGGGGTGGTCTGGAGCTGTCCAGGGCGCCTCTTCGGCAGTCTTGGGGCCGTCTTTGCCCGTCTTGGAGCCGTCTTGGGGGCCACTTGGGCGGTCTTGGGGCGATCTTGGAGGCCTCTTCGGCCGTGTTGGAGCGTTGGAAGCATGAAATGGTGAGAATGCCCAAAAAACAGTGTCTCTCTCTCTCATTTTTTTTTTTTCTCTCTCTCTCTCTCTCTCTCTCTCTCTCTCTCTCTCTTTGAGGTTCTCCAGACGCTCTCGGGAGGCCTCTCGGAGCACTCTTGAGGTCTCTGGGGGGCCACCTGGGAGCCTGGAGAACCGCCCGAAAGCTATATTTGGCTGCTTGGGAACGACTTTGGCAGTTTTTTTACGTTCTGGGGGCTTCTTGGGGTCGTCTTGGGCTGTCCTTGGGCGTTTTGGGGGCTCCCCGGGAGGTCGGGGAGCGCGGTACCAGGAGCGTTCCGCAGATGTTCTGGGAAGGTGTGGGACCCCCTGGAGGAGGGGGGGCGTATTTGTCGAATTTATGTATGTATATATATATATATATGGAATTCCTTGTGTTCCATATTCCTTGGTCTTGGAGCGTTGGAAGTGGGAAAACGTGAGAAGGCGAAAAACGTCGACACATATTCATTGGAAATCAACAATGTTGCCCTCCTCGGGCTCTCTCGGGACGGCTCTTGAACTCTTGAAGCTCTCTTGGGCTGTTTTGGGGGCCTCGTCGGGGCATTTTTGGTGGCCTCTCAAGGGTCTGGGGTGTGTTGGGACCCTCTGGGCGGTCCCGGAATCCTCTCGGACGTCTCTGGAGGCCTCCTGCTCCCGCTCTTGGGCTCATCTTGGGCCTGTTTTGGGGTGGTCTGGAGCTGTTCGGCTGACTTGGGGCTGTCTTTGCCCGTCTTGGAACCGTCTTGGGGGCCGCTTGGGCGGTCTTGGGGCGATCTTGGGGGCCTCTTCGGCCGTGTTAGAGCGTTGGAAGCATGAAATGGTGAGAATGGAACTTATCACGTCTTTATAGTTAAACTGTACATATATATCATATATATATATATATATATATATATATATATATATATATATATATAATATATATATATATATATATATATACGATGTAAGGTTCTCCGGGCGCTCTCGGGAGACCTCTCGGAGCACTCTTGAGGTCTCTTGGAGGCCTCCTGGGAGCCTGGAGAACCGCCCGAAAGCTATCCTTGGCTGCTTGGGAACGACTTTGGCAGTTCTTTTACGTTCTGGGGGCTTCTTGGGGTCGTCTTGGGTTGTCCTTGGGCGTTTGGGGGCTCCCCGGGAGGTCGGGAAGCGCGGTACCGGGAGCGTTCCGCAGATGTTCTGGGAAGGAATGGGACCCCCGGGAGGAGGGGGGGCGCATTTGTTGTTCTCATACGCACCTCTCCGAGGGAGTGCAGGTCAGAGACGATTCACGCGAACGCGCCGCGTCGTTCGCGATTTTCTGGCCGTTTCGCTCGGGACATCCTCGACATTCAGAAAATCGCTGGCACCCCTCACACAGATCGTGACGTCAGGGTCCAAAAACAAATAGGAATTTCAACATTCTAATATAAAACCGTCAAAAAAACACATTGTCTTTTCAAGGATTTTGACCCCGATTCTCAGAGAATGGCGGTTTCGCCTGAGACATCCTCCCAAAATCGAGCCCCGACGTACCTTCTGGTACCCCAGACCCCGCCTCGGAGCCTCCTAGGGGCCTCCTGGAACCTCCTGGGGCCTCCCGAGGCTTTCTGTACCTTCTGGTACCCCAGACCCCGCATCGCAGCCTCCCGGGGGGGTCCTGGAACCTCCTGGGGCCTCCTGAGGCTTTCTGTGCCTTCTGGTACCCCAGACCCCGCCTCGCAGCCTCCTGGGGGTCTCCTGGAACCTCCTGGGGCCTCCTGCGGCCTCCTGGAGCCTTTTGGGACCTCCTGGAGCCTCCTGGGGTCTCCTGGGGCCTCCTGAGGCCGCCTGGGGCCTCCTGGGGCCTCCTGGGGCCTCACAACTACATGCACACACAGAGACACAAATCACACCCAACACATCACACGCTAGACAAACATAACACACACACACACACACACACACACACACACACACAACACCTACAACGCACAGAAAACACGCACAACACAGAGCACACATCACACACACACACACACACACACCCACACAACACTCACAATCCTGGAGCCTCCTGGCGCCTCTTCCGGTATCCAAGTCGGGCCTCCTGAGGCTTCCTGGGGGGCCCTGGTACGTACATCGGAAGGTGTGGCAACCCCACTTGCGCTCGAGTACGACCTCGCTATTGCATGTTGCTGTTATTGTATGAGCCTAAGCGAACACACGTGCCCCGTGTTTATCTCTAACTTAAACATGGTATTCCTTGTTTTTCCACATTACTTGGTCTTGGAGCGTTGGAAGCGGGGAAACGTGAGAAGGCGAAAAACGTCGACACATAACCATTGTAAATCAAAGATGTTACCCTCTTCGGGCTCTCTCGGGACGGCTCTTGAAGCTCTCTTGGGCTGGTTTTGGGGCCTCGTCGGGGCATTTTTGGTGGCCTCTCAAAGAGTCTGGGGTGTGTTGGGGGCCTCTGGGCGGTCCCGGAATCCTCTCGGAGGTCTCTGGAGGCCTCCTGCTCCCGCTCTTGGGCTCATCTTGGGCCTGTTCTGGGGTGGTCTGGAGCTGTCCTGGGCGCCTCTTCGGCAGTCTTGGGGCCGTCTTTGCCCGTCTTGGAGCCGTCTTGGAGGCCACTTGGGCGGTCTTGGGGCGATCTTGGGGGCCTCTTCGGCCGTGTTGGAGCGTTGGAAGCGTGAAATGGTGAGAAGGCCAAACCCCCCTCCTCAAAAAAACGACTTTAGGTTCTCCGGGCGCTCTCGGGAGACCTCTCGGAGCACTCTTGAAGTCTCTTGGAGGCCTCCTGGGAGCCTGGAGAGCCGCCCGAAAGCTATCCTGGGTTGCTTGGGAGCATATTGGGCCTTTCTTTTACGTTCTGGGGGCTTCTTGGGGTCGTCTTGGGCTGTCTTTGGGCATTTGGGGGGCTCCCCGGGAGGCCGGGAAGCGCGGTACCGGGAGCGTAGCCCAGATGTGGTTGAGGTGGAGGATGCCCCGGGAGGGGGCCTGGCCTATTTCATATATATATATATATATATATATATGTATATACAAGTGGCACGTGTGTGCCCAGGCTCATACAACAAGCTGAAGGGGCGTTTGAAGCAGGAGTGACATGCAACAGCGAAGTCGCACTCGAGCGCAAGTGGGGTTGCCACACCTTGCGATGTGTGTACCAGGGCCCCCCAGGAAGCCTCAGGAGGCCCGACTTGGATACCAGAAGAGGCTCCAGGAGGCCCCAGGATTGTGAGTGTTGTGTGTGTGTGTGTGTGTGATGTGTGCTTTGTGTGGTGCGTGCTTTTTGTGTGTTGTCGGTGTTGTGTGTGTATGTTATGTTTGTCTAGCGTGTGATGTGTTGGGCGTGATTTGTGTCTCTGTGTGTGCATGTAGTTCTGAAGCCCCAGGAGGCCCCAGGAGGCCCCAGGCGGCCTCAGCAGGCCCAGGAGAACTCCAGGAGGCTCCGAGGCGGGGTCTGGGGTACCAGAAGGTCCAGAAAGCCCCAGGAGGCCCCAGGAGGTTCCAGGAGGCCCCCAGGAGGCTCCGAGGAGGGGTCTGGGGCTCGATTTTGGAAGGATGTCTCAGGCGAAACCGCCATTCTCTGAGAATCGGGGTCAAAATTACTGAAAATTATGTTAACATGTTGAAATTCCAATGTGTTTTTGGACCCTGACGTCACGATCTGCGTGAGGGGTGCCACCGATTTTCAGAATTTCGAGGATGTCCCGAGCGAAACGGCCAGAAAAATCGCGGACGACGTGCGCATTCATCGGCTCTGAGCTCTACTCCCTCGGAGAGGTGCGTATGAGAATATATATATATATATATATATATATATATATATATATTATATATATATTAAGCATAAAACATATGCATAGAGAGAGAGGTTCGCGATGGAATTGTTGTATTATTGTCCCTCTCTTTTTTACAAAAAGAATGCTTGAATTCCAAGGCTGCTTCCACAGCCCAGCCGGTCCCTTCCCCTGCGCGCGGCGGAGGCTCCGCCCACGGTGCCCGGCCCCGGCCTGGGCTGGCTGGCGAGGTGAGTTCCTGGCTAGCCGCCTGGCGGGGGAGGGGGGGGGGGGGGGCAACCGTCGGCCGCCTGTAGGGCCACGCTGGCCGGCCGCGGTCACCTGGGCACCAGGCGGGCTGCCGCCCTCCTGCATTTCCACTTCTCTCGGGGGAAACGAAAAGGGGGGGGATAGCAAAGGGCAGGGTAGAGAATCAGCTCACGTAGCTAATTTTCCCAGCGCCTCCCGGCGCCGGGAGGCGGCTATGTATCGAGGAATGGGCCCGGCGGCGGGGCTGTTGAAACCAGCTGCATGCAGCAAATTTCGTAACCCCCCCTTTCCCTATCCCTCCCTTTCGTTTGGCCCGGTTCTCTGACAGGGCCCCAAAGACAAACAACAGATAAATAGACACAGACCCCAAGATTCCCCATCTCTTCCCATGTTTTCTGGAGTTCGTCTCTTCCCCCCCACTTCCCGTGTGTTTCCAATTTTTTCCTGGGGATCAACGATTGTGTGTGCCTGTGTGTGCTTCCCCCTGCCGATTCTCTCCCCCGGCCCCCGCTACGCTCCTCTGTCGACGAAAGATGCTGTATGATGGGCCTGTTTCCACCAATGAAAGGAGGAGGGGGACGAGGAGGAGGAGGAGGACGAAGAGGAGGAGGAGGAGGTGGAGGATGTGGACCCCCTTCCCCTCCAACTTATGGTGGTGGTGGAAAACAGGCCCATCACTGTAGAGGCCTCGAGGGCTGAAGCGGGCGAGCAGCCAAACGGTGCAGACATGAAGCTGCTGGCCGGAGGAGGGAGAGGCGAGGCGAGACGCTGCAGTGCGCACCGGGGCGCCGCCCTATGGAGAGCGCAGCCGGGGGTGGGCGTAGCCCCTCAGATGTCGATGGAATTACTAGAGGGCAGAAAATCCACCCCGATTTTAACCACCCCGACATGCGAAGCCGTTTAGTAAACGCACCCAAAGAAGGAATCAAACAGGGCAGGGCTGTTTAGTAAACGCCCATGGCCGTTTAGTAAACGCCAATTGTCCGGTCCGGGTGTTTTTTCCTCCTTTGAATTACCGCGCTCAGGATCTCAGGAGGCAACTACCTCGATGGCAGAGGATCTCAGGATCTGAGGATCGCAGATGTCGATGGAATTACCTCGCTGATGTCGGGGGTCAGCGTTCTCCCAGAGGTCAAACGAAATTACCTCGCAGAGGATCGGGAGAAGGATGCGACTGGCAATAGCACTCGGGGCTCGAACTCCGTGGGCTCACCTCAGCTCTGTTTTGTCGACCTCTCGGGGCTTTTCCCGTACCCTCACCCTCCAGCAGAAGCCCCATCGGATTGCCACATGCCGGGCTGGAGGGGAGGGGAGGGGAGGGAGGGGGAGAAGCGAGGGGGGGTGGGGGGGAGGGAGGGGGGAGGGAGTGCGAGGGAGGCTGGCGAGGACGAGGAGGAAGAGGAGAGGGAGGCCGGCGGAGGGCGGAGAGCTGCAGCAGCGAGCGGGGAGCGGAGCAGAGCACCGCTCGGACGGTCGCCCGCGCGGCGCCCGCAGCCCACCGGAAGGCCGGCGCACCGCGGAGGGCCCCGTGAGAGGCCCGCCCTTGGGCGCGCCGGGGGGGCCCTGCAGAGCGCGGCCCCTGCGCGCTGCGCGGCCAGGAGTCGACCAGCGGCACCCATTCGGGTCGGGCGAACGGGGGGGATAGCAGAGGGGGGGGGATGAGAATCAGCTCGCGTATAGCCGATTTTCCTGGCGCCTCCCGGCGCCGGAGACGGCCATGTATCGAGGAATGGGCCCCTCGGTGAGGCCGAAACCAGCTGCATGCAGCAGATTTCGTAACCCCCCCTTTCCCAATCCCCCCCTTTCGTTCGGCCCGACCCATGGAGGTATACGGTGTGGGCAGCGGATAAGGAACCCTGGATCGGGAATACAACGTGGATCGGCCATGGATATCGCCGCCGCCCTCATTGGATAAGGGATCCTCCAGGGTCTGGCGCCTCCTGGGACGAGTACGAACAACGCCTCCACCGCACAGTCATCGTGCGACCTTAGGAGGCAACTACTGGGAGGTCTTCGCCGGAGGAGTGAAGGAGATTCAAACCCCATTTGGAAGGCTGCCACGCCAATTAAGCCGCGGACTCAGCGAGAGTAGGCCGGATTGAGCGGGATGAAAGACTGTACCCATCGGTCGGAAGAAGTAGGTAGAAACATGAAGTAGGAAGGCGTGTGGAAAATAGTTCCGTCCGCCCGCCCCTTGGGAGGACGGAAAGAGTGCGGTCACTCGATCATTGAAGTAGGAAGGCGCTTAAAGTAGATTGGAATCTGGAAATCCAAAAATACCTACTTCCAACGACCGACGGGTAAGAGTGACCTTTCGCCGGAGTGACCTCTGGTGCAGACCAAAATGGGGTCCCCCGATCGCTGCGCGTGAAGCGGTGGCAGCGGCTTGCGCGCCCGGGTTTGGCCACCCCGCGTCCCCAGTGAAGTCGCGCACCAAAGGTCACTCTTGCATAGTATCACTTTTACGTGTAGCCTTAGGTCGGGCATGCCCCCCTACAGGCGCGGATTTTGGACGAACAACAAATAATCAAAGAATTTTCAAAAATAGCCCGAAAATAATCAACAAATCGTCCCCAGACTGTGTTTGGGACTCTTTTTTGAATCTTCCTCCTGTAGAAGAACAAGCCCGACTTTTCAAGTGCAGCCGTAAGGCGGGGCGGACCGAGGCGCTGCCGCGACGCTGTGGCCGACGAGAGGGCCCTCTCTGGCGGCCACCCCGCCCGGCGCCCTGGCGGAGCCGCAGCGGCGACTCCGCAGGGTGTGGTTTGCAAAGGGTGTGGCTTGCACTCGGCACCCTGGGGGGGGCACCCTCCTCCTCCTCCTCCTCCTCCTCCTCCTCCTCCCCCTCCTCCCCTCCCCCTCCCCTCCTCCTCCTCCTCCTCCTCCTCCTCCTCCTCCTCCTCCTCCTCCTCCTCCTCCTCCTCCTCCTCCTCCTCCTCCTCCTCCCTCTCCTCCTCCTCCTCCTCCTCCTCCTCCTCCTCCTCCTCCTCCTCCTCCTCCTCCTCCTCCTCCTCCTCCTCCTCCTTCTGGGGGGCGGGCGGGGACCTCGACAGAGCTCTCCGCCGCACCCCGAAAGAGGCCCGACGAGCGTCGTGCCCCCCGGGCCCCAGCGGCGCCGATCGCAGACCATGAGTACCGCTTCCCAGGACCCGACACGTGAAAACCCTCCAAGTTTCGGTACTATCTTGGTGCTCGAAACTCTTTCTGGTGATCAAAAGCACAATAGGTTGGAACATCGTAAGCCCTGTGACCCTCACAAAAGCCTGGCTCAGACGATGACGCAGAGAGATGGGGTCCGGGACGGCGATCGCAGTATTTTGCGATGTTCAATTTCTTGCGCAACGTCGGATGTAGGGGGCCCTCGACCCCGACCCAGGGTGGGGGGTATGTGCCGCGAAGGGGTTGGTACCCCCTGGGGCGAGGGAGGATGAAGAGAGGGGAGGAGAGCAGAGGATGAGCAGAAGAGGGCCATTGAGGAGGGGGAGGAGGAGGAGGAGGAGGACCAGAAGGAGGAGGAGGGGGGGGAGGAGGAGGAGGAGGAGGAGGAGGGAGAGGAGGAGGAGGAGGAGAGGAGGAGGAGGAGAGGAGCAGGAGGAGGAGGGGTGGAGAAGGAGGGGCACTGAGGAGGAGAAGGAGGAGGAGAAGGAGAAGGGGAGGAGGAGGGGCAGTGAGGAGGAGGAACAGGAGGAGGAGGAGGAGGAGGAGGAGGAGGAGGAGGAAAGCCGTTGAGGAGAAGGAGAAGGAGGAGGAGAAGGAAGAGGAGGAAGTGGGAAAGGAGAAGGGGTGGAGCCCAAACCATCCGCGGCCGCCCACGCCCTCCTGTGGGGGTCGGGACCCACGGGGGGCAACCCGCCGTGAGCCCTTGGGTTTGTCGCGCCTGACCCCGCGGCCCGCCCCGCTCCAGATCCTGGCCCGCTTGTGTAAGCCCTAGGGACCGAAAACGGCTCCTGTCAGGGGGACGTAAGACCTGGGTACAGGGGACTCGGAAATCCCCGACGAGGTCGTCAAAAAAATGACGAGGGCGAGCCTGCATTTTGACGAGGCCTCCCGCTTCAGACATCCCACGAAACTCCTCCTCGTCAAAATCCGAGGCGCGGTCGTCAAAAAACGATGGCGAACCCGAGTCCTGGCAAACCCGGGTCTTACGCTCCCCCGATCCTGGGGGTTAGGTCGGGTATGTCCCCCTACAGGCCGATTAGGGACGAAAAACAAAAAATCAATACATGCTGAAAAAAGGGTTCAGAAATAATACTAAAAGATCGTCCCCAGACTATCAATTCTGACTATCTTGGAATATTCCCTCCTGTAAAAGGAATGCGCCGACTGAACCCGAGTGCCGAAATCCAGAAAAAACCGCCGGCTGCAAACAAGTCATGTCCTCGTAGATCCGTTGGGCGTCGCTGAATATGGGGGGGCATGGATGGTGGGGGGAGGGGGCGGGGGGAGAAAGGTGCACTTCTCGGGCCCTGGATGCCCCTTTTTAGACACTAAAGGGCCCCTTCAGGGGACCTGAAGGGCTCCTTTTCTGCAGCCCTCGCTTCATGTTGCCCCCATCGTACTTAAGGACCACATCCCAGAGATAATTTCGAACACCAAATAAGGTTCGAGACAGTGTCTGGCCGACACGCTAGCGAAATGTCGAACGAGTATCGCCTCCCAGGGCCCGACACGTGAGAATCCTCCAGTGTCTGTACCTTCTTGGTGCTCGAGGTTCTTCCTGGTGATCCAAGCTAAAGTAGGTTGGAACATCAAAACCCTCGATTTAGGTCGGGCATGTCCTCCTACATGGGGATTTTGACGAAGTATAAGAAATAGTCAACAGAAAAACCTTCCTAATAATCAAAAAGTAGACAAGACATTTTCCCCTGACTATTCTGGACTCTTTCTCAGTATTTCTCCTGTAGAGGGACAGGCCCGACTTAACCCTCGCTGCCCCCCCATTTGTCTCCTCCCCAGCGCGCGACGCCAACATCTGGGTCCGACGCATGCATCCAGGAGGCGCCGGACCCACCTGGCGGCACCACTTGCCCGAGTGGTCGGCTCCGCCGACCAGTGGCGGAGGTGTCGGGATGCCACCCCCCACAGTCGGTCCTCCTCGTCTTCATCCATCGTCCTCGTCGTCGTCGTCATCCTCCTCCTCCTCCTCCTCCGCCTCCTCCTCCTCCGCCTTCTCCTCCTCCTCCTCCTCCTCCTCCTCCTCCCACCTCCCTCCGCCTCCTCCTCCTCCGCCTCCTCCTCCTCGTCCTCCTCCTCACCCTCCCCCTCCTCCTCCTCCTCCCTCTCCTCCTCCTCCTCCTCCTCTCCTCCTCCTCCTCCTCCTCGTCCTCGTCCTCTCCTCCTCTCCTCCTCCTCCTCCTCCTCCTCCTTCCTCCTCCTCCTCCTCCTCCTCCTCCTCCTCCTCTCCTCCCACCTCCTCCTCCTCCTCCTCCTCCTCCTCCTCCTCCTCCTCCTCCTCCTCCTCCTCCTCCTCCTCCTCTCCTCCTCCTCCTCCTCCTCCTCCTCCTCCTCCTCCTCCTCCTCCTCCTCCCACCTCTCTCCCCTGCACTCCCCCCCCAGTCGGCGAGGGCGCTACGCTCCGCGCGGGAGAGGCGCGGGGGGGGGGGGGGAAAGAGGAGGGCCAGGGCCCTCAGAGTTTGGCGTTGCAATGTTTTCACAACGGGCGTTTTCGCCTGGCTTCGGGGCCTGGCAGAAAATCCACCCGGATAATAACCTCCCCGACACGCGAAGCCATTTAGTAAGCGCACCCCAAGAAGGAATCGAACAGGGCAGGGCCGTTTAGTAAACCCCGGGGCCGTTTAGTAAACGCAAATTGTCCGATCTGGGTGGTTTTCCTCCCTTGGCTCACAGATCAATCCAACTCGAAAAATGGCGCAGAAAGATTGGGTCAGGGGCTCCGGTCGCGGTTTGTTTTGCGATGCTGCCATTTTTTGCCAACGTCGGATGTGAGGGGCGGGGGAAGGAAGGAAGGAAGGAAGGGCAGGAGAGCCCAGAATCGAATCGACAAGTCGGATCGGCGATCGAAATGAATCGGATTTTAGGAAATCGGCAGCCACGTCGGGAGAAGTCGAATCGGCAGAAATCGGCAGGCTAGTAGGCCTCCATTGAGGAATCGGGATCCAGATCGGAACCCGAGGTCGAATCGAATCGGAATCGGAGGCCATCGAAATCGAATCGAATCGAATCGGAGGAACCGAAACGAGCCATGGGGGGATCAGGGCAAGCTGGGTGCGCTCGCGCCTATCTGACATCCTACCTTTTCCCACCCATCCCGTCCCACTGTGTTGAGTTGTATCCCGATCCTTAGGTCGGGCATGTCCCCCTACAGGGGGATTTTGGAGGAAAAATAAGCAATACTCCAAAACTCTTCAAACATAATCGAACATGGCCGAAACATCGTCCCCAGACTATGGTTTGACTATTTCTTATATATTCCTCCTGTAGAGGGACAGGCCCGACTTAACCCTATCCGCCGACGGGTGCCGTGTGGCGGACCCGCAATCCGAAGAGGGGAGCTGTGTAAATGGGAGGAGGAGGAGGAGGAGGAGGACGAGGATGAGGATGGGGGTGAGGATGAGGATGACGGAGGCGGGAGACGATGAGGAACAGTAGCAGCAGGAGCAGGAGTAGGAGGAGCGGGAGGAGCAGGATGACCATGAGAAGGCGAAGGAGGGGAAATGAGCGGGGCGACAACGACGAGGAAGAACTCGGATCCACAACTGAGGCACGCGCTGGGGCGAGAGCACCATACTGAACGACAGGAGCAAAGCGTCGATCCTCAAGTGAGGCCGCCGCTGCGGCGGGAACACCACATCAAAATCCCGAAAACGCGCCGACCGAAACTGATACAGTAAACACCACCTCCTACAAAGTCCTCTGCACCCCAAAAACGACACGCGGGAGGAGAGCGGCCCCGCTCCGACAGGGTCCGGGGAAAGAGGAGCGCGGTACTCGTACGGAGCAACGGTGGACAAGGGCAGGGAGGAGGAGGAGGAGGAGGAGGAGGGGAGGAGGAGGAAAGGAGGAGGAGGAGGAGGAGGAGGGGAGAAAGAAGGAGGAGGAGGAGGAGGAGGAGGAGGAAGGAGGAGGAGGAGGAGGAGGAAAGAGGAAAACGAGGAGGGTGGGGGGAAAGCGGAGGAGGAGGCTTTACGGTCCGGACATTTTGCCTAGCGCGTCGCGGCGGCGGCCCCGGCGACACGCCGTGCCCTGCCAGCGGATAGCGTGTCGCTCCGCTCCGCGGGCGGGAAGGCCGGGAGAGGCTCAGGGCGCGGGCGGCTGGGGGTCGGGACGCGGACAGCGCGTCGCGCCGAAGCGTGGTGGCCCAGAGCCAGCGGGGCGACACGCCAGGCGAGGAGGAGGGAGGGAGGGGAGAGGAGAGGAGAGGAGAGGAGAGGAGAGGAGAGGAGAGGAGAGGAGAGGAGAGGAGAGGAGAGGAGAGGAGAGGAGAGGAGAGGAGGGAGGACGAGGGAGGGAGGGAGGAAGCGAGGGGGGAGGAGGGAGGCAGGGAGGGATGGAGGGGGGAGAAGGGAGGGAGGGGAGGGGAGGGAGGGAGAGGAGAACCGTTTTGGCCATTTGACCGAGCTCTGTCGCGCGGGGGGGAAGAGGAGAGGGAGAGGAAGGCAAAACCCCGTACGAGGGTGCTGTGGTGCAGGCGGAACCCCGCCTCACCGCCACACCCCCGCAACCGCTACTGGCCAGCTTGCCCTCCGCAGGAGGGCCAACTACCCAGCAGCGGCGGACCGTCCTCCGTGCCCTCCCTGGGGCCCAGCGGCCCTCTCCTACGCTCTCGCCAGGCTTCCGAGATCACGCGCATCGAGGGCTGCCTGCAGGGCCTTCGGTGCCCCTTGTCTGCGGGGGTACCTGTCCTCCTCGATGCGGCTCATATTCTCTCGGCCCTTTTCGGGACATGCCCTCACACTCGGCCGCCAAGCGGCGCCCATCCACCGCGGCATGCTTGCCACAGGTGGTGCTAAAACTCATGAGGAACCGTTCCCATCTGTGGACGGTGTGGGAGGGGTGCACTTCCCGCCCCGCCGCCAACCCACCGCCTCCCGCCCCCACCGCACAGACAGGGAGGCCTCGGCAACTGGGTCTTGGCAGCCCCGACGAGGCGAGAAGCTGGCACCACAACATCGCACGCGCTGCACCTCCATGCGCCTTCGCTCTGCTCGGAACAATGGCTAGAGGCTTGCAGCGCGAGCTTCCTTCCCGACGGGGGCGCCCTCCGCTGGACACAGGCCCGAGCCCCACTCCAAGGGTCGGCCCCAGCCGCCAGAGCCAACGCGCGCCTCGCGCGCGCTCGAACCAGGGTGCCGATCGCATCCCAGTGGTCAGTCTGAGGCTCACCCCCTTTCCACCGACACCGCCCACCCTCTCCCCGCCGCCGCCCCCGCCTCTTCATCAGCCAGGGCGTTGCCCTGAATTGGGTAGGGATCGATCGGTTCGCTTGGAGAGGTGGCTTCGTCCATGTGAGTCGGCCGAGTCTGGAGGGCAACCCGAATTCGAGACCACAAATCTTGGTTGGCTCCGTTTTTCTGAAACTGCCGACCCCGCCCCCAAGCTTTCATGAGGGGCTCGTGGTCAATCACCAACAGAAAACGCACAGGGACATGTTCTAACGCGATGGCGAACGCGAGCAGCTCAGCACGAGGGACCGTTTGCCGTTGGCTCCCGACAGGGGTCGATAACCCCCACGCAAGCCTCCAGCCCCTTTGGCCGTCTGGCTGCATGGCGATCACCGCGGTGCCACACCTACGCCTACGTGGGTCCGCACTGTGGGTCCCCCCGATCCGTCACCGAAAACCACCACAATCCCGAACGTGGTGTGCGGCTCAACCTCGGAAATCGCCTGAGCCTGCTGCCTGATTCACTCGCTCTTCTCGAATTCTTCAAAACCGACATCGCACGGGCACTCCCAAACTCGGTGAAAGAGAGTTTCTGTGCCCTGGTGGCACCTTGGGCACAACGTGTCAACCTCATATCCTAAAGCCGCCTGCCTTTCTCGAGTGAACTGTCTGCCCGAGACTGCAGCATTCTGGAGCCCTACTAGATCGTACGCTTCCTGAGCGAGAAAATTGCTAATTTCACGACCAGCCAAGACCACAGGGAGGGGGGAGAAGGGAGGAGGGAGGGAGGGGGGAGGGAGGGAGGGAGGAGACAGGAGGGAGGGAGGGAGGGAGGGAGGGCGGGAGGGAGAAGCGGCCGGGCGAGGCGCCTCCTTGGGTGGAGGGGTGGCAAGGACCTGGGCGCCCGCCGGCACCGTCGGCGCCCACAGCTCCTCGGCGGGGGAGGAGGAGGAGGAGGAGGAGGAGGAGGAGGAGGAGGAGGAGGAGGAGGAGGGCTTCGGGCTCGGGTGCCCAACTGCTGCCCCTGCCATCTCTGGTTGCTCTCCCCCCGCCCCCGCGC
>CAUYUJ010001575.1:85000-99619 GCA_963575745.1 Prorocentrum cordatum | reverse complement strand
GGACGACTGAGTGCAGACGCCTACTTTCCGGTGCGGGCCGCCAGGGTGAGCTAGCCCCTCCCGGCCCGCGCGTGCATGCCTTCTAGATGGGGTCTCGGGTGGCCCGGGCGCCGTGGCACGCGCCGAGCGCGGCGTCGGCGGCGGCCCGCCTGGGTCCGGAAAGAAAAGGCGCGGGCACGGCACGCGTCCGGCCCCGCTGGTGGGCGCGGCTCCGCGCGCCCATCGCAGACACACCGCTGCACTGATGTTTGCCTCGGAGAAGAGGAAAACGGCGTAGACATCATCTTTTGGCGCTCCGTGCGGATTTCTCGGATCGGCGCCTGGCCCCCCCGGCGGCGCCGCCCCCGGCGCGCTCCGCGCGCCAGGGAGGGGGGTCCAGCGCAGTTCCCGGAGGAAATCCGCGCGGAGCGCCAACAGTTGATGTTCATGCCGTTTTTTCTTCTGCCATTGCCAGCGTGGGTTTTGAACAGTGTGCTTGTGCCCTCTAGATGTGCAAGGTGTGTGGTGGAAACAGGGTGGTGCAAGCTGTGGTGGAAGCACCGCGGTGCAATTCATATAGTGCAAACTATGTTGTTCGAAGCTGTATGGTGGACGCAACGTGGTGCAAGCTATGTTGTGGAAGCAATGTGGTGGAATCTATGTGGTGGAAGTAATTTCTGTTCGCAGTGAGTTGTCCGCTCCACTGCTCGCGCAAACATCCCACCCACCCACCCGCAACTTGGTTTGCAAATTCTCTTAAGACCGTGACGGTGGGTACCAAATAGCACTTGGCAACGACAGCGACGCCGACGACGACAGCGACAACGACGATGACGACGCCGTCGACAACGACTGCGACGACACCGACGACGTCTCCAACGACTTCGACGACGCCGACAACGACGACGAAGACGACGACACCGACGACGACGACGCCGACGCCGACGACGACGACGACGATGACAACGACGACGACGATGACGACGCCGACGACGACGACAACGACGACACCGACGACGACGACGACGTCAACGACGCCGACGGCGACGACGACGACCGACGGACGACGACGGGGGCGACGGACGGACGCCGACGTCCGCGACGATGAAGGACGAACGACGACGGCCCGGACGCCAACGCGGAAGACGAGACGACGCCGCCAACGGAAGACGGACGACTAGGGCCAGAGGGGTCAAACGACGGCGGAGGAACGACCGCCAACGACGACCAACGACGAGGGAGGAGTGAGGACCCTCTCCGGCGACGTCGCGAATGACGAGGAAGGAGGAAGGACGGCGACGCCGACGACGACAACGGACGAGAGGAGGAGGGAAGACGACGACGAGAACGACCGACGACGACGACGGCGACGAATAGAGGGACGACAGATCGAGACGCCGGACGACGGACGCCGACGACGACGAGTGAGGAGGAGGAAGGACGACACGGCCGACAACGACGACGGAAACGACCACGACCCCTACGAGGACGTACGACGACCGACACGACCGACGACGACACGAGGAAAGACAGAGGACGACGTAGGCGACGACGACGACGCGGGAGGAGGGAGGACGGCGACGACGACGACGACGACGCAAGAGCGCGCGCGCACGCTTTTGTTGAAAATCCGTGTTGCGAAACCTTATGTTTTTGTAGTCTTTTTGGACACACGATTTTGAAATCCTTCCGAAACCGATGGGTTTTGAAGGATTTCGTCATGCGCGCGCGACGACGCGCGCGTCTGCTCTTCGTCCCGTTTTTTGCAGAGGATTCTCGCGACGGCACACGCGCAAGGGCGTTCGACAGATTTCGACACGCGCGCGCGCGAAGCCCGTTTGGTAGCATTTTGTGAAAATCTTGAAAAACCGGTGGTTTTCTTAAGATTTCGCGAGAGCTCGCGCGTAAGCTTTTTTTAGCACTCGATTGCGAAATCCTTCCGACACCGAACGTTTTTTTCCCAACCATCCTGTGGTGTTGGGTCGTCGTTTTGAAGAGACGGTCCCCACGTTCCTCCTTCTCCTTCTCCTCCTCCTCCTCCTCCTCCTCCTCCTTCTCCTCGCCCTCCTCCCTCCTGCGTCCGCATGCCTCCCCACCACCCATTTCGGCACACCCCTTACACGTTTCGTGGCCCCATAGGGAGCCCACCGAAGGCCCCAGTGGCTGCGTTCGCATGCCTCCCCACCACCACTCATTGTCGGCACACCCTCACACGTTTCGTGGCCCCATATGAAGCTCCACCGAAGGCCCCAGTGGCTGCGTTCGCAAGGCTCCCCCCACCCATTTCGGCATCGCGCTCCTCACGACTTTCGTGGCCCCATGGGGAGCTCCACCGAAGGCCCGTGGCTGCGTTCGCATGCCTCCCCGCCGCCCATTTCGGCACACGCCTCACACGTTACGTGGCCCCATAGGGAGCTCCACCGAAGGCCCCAGTGGCTGCGTTCGCATGGCGGCACCGCACCCATTTCGGCACACCCCTCACACGCTTCGTGGCCCCATAGGGAGCTCCACCGAAGGCCCCAGTGGCTGCGTTCGCAAGGCGGCACCGCACCCATTTCGGCACACCCCTCACACGTTTCGTGGCCCCATAGGGAGCTCCACCGAAGGCCCCAGTGGCTGCGTTCGCATGCCTCCCCAACACCCATGTCGGCACACCCCTCACACGTTCGTGGCCCCATAGGCAGCTCCACCGAAGGCCCCAGTGGCTGCGTTCGCATGCCTCCCCACCACCCATTTCGGCACACCCCTCACACGTTTCGTGGCCCCATAGGGAGCTCCACCGAAGGCCCCAGTGGCAGGGTCCGCATGCCTCCCCACCACCCATTTCGGTACACCCCTCACACGCTTCGTGGCCCCATAGGGAGCTCCACCGAAGGCCCCAGTGGCAGGGTCCGCATGCCCCCCCACCACCCATTTCGGCACACCCCTCACACGTTTCGTGGCCCCATAGGGAGCTCCACCGAAGGCCCCAGTGGCAGGGTTCGCATGCCTCCCCACCACCCATTTCGGCACATGACCCCTCACACGTTTCGTGGCCCCATAGGGAGCTCCACCGAAGGCCCCAGTGGCTTCGTTCGCATGCTCCCCACACCCTTTCGGCACACCCTCACACGTTTCGTGGCCCCATAGGGATGCAGTGGCTCCCCACCACCCATTTCGGCACACCCCTCACACGTTTCGTGGCCCCATAGGGAGCTCCACCGAAGGCCCCAGTGGCTGCGTTCGCATGCCTCCCCACCACCCATTTCGGCACACCCCTCACACGTTTCGTGGCCCCATAGGGAGCTCCACCGAAGGCCCCAGTGGCTGCGTCCGCATGCCTCCCACCACCCATTTCGGCACACCCTTCACACGTTTCGTGGCCCCATAGGGAACTCCACCGAAGTCCCCAGTGGCGCGGTGCCTATGAGAAGAGGGGCTTAGTTTGCGTGCCCCCTCCTTCGTCTCATATCCGTGCGGTACTCGCAGCTGCATATGGTTGGGTCTTCGCCAGGCTAATTAAGGATTTCGGCATGCGCGCGCGACGACGCGCGCGTGTGCACTTCGTCCATTTTTTGGAAGGGATTTGTGAAACATTGTTGTTAGAACAAACAATGTCACCGCATAGTGTTTTTTACAAGGGAACCTCAGGGGGGGGACCCGGTTGGCCTGGGACATAGTGATTTCACAGTGAGGATGGACGTGTGATCATAATCATATGTGATTTACATAGGACGCGGGGGTAGTGATAACGCCGGGGGGGGGGTAGAGTCTATGTCTCTTTTAGAAGGGAGAATCTATGCCGTTGTGGTGGAAGCTACGTGGTGGAAGCAATGTGTTGCAATCCATTCAGTGGCGGCGCACGAGGCGGCGACGCGGCGGCGACGAGGCGGCGACGAGGCGGTGGTGAGGTGGCGACGAGGCGGCCACGGGTAACGACGGGTGACGACCCGAAAGCCGATGCCAAGTACTTATCCAGAGCACAAGTCAGGAGGGAAAAAATACACACAGACACAATTAATCGTCGATTCCTTAGAAAATATGGGAACATAGGGGAAGTGGGGGGGAAGACAAGAACCCAGAAAATATGGAAAAATATGGGGAATCCTTTTATTTGTGTGTATCTATTTGTGTGTCCCAGGGCCCCTTCATCAAGGAAGAACCTCTCAGTGCTAGCACTGTGTTTGGGGAGCGCAGGCGCTCGGAGGCCAGCACGGGTCCCACGCGTGTGGGCGCTGGACGTCCCTGCCGCCCGGCACCTGGCGGCGCCCCGGGCGCCGCCCTCCGCGCGCTCCGCGCGCGCGGGGGAAGAGGTGTGGGGAGGAGGCCTCAGGGGCAACGCTACAGTGAGCGGCTTGAATAAGGAACACTTTTTTTTGAAAAGGCGCTCGGTCGTTCCTTAGGTCTACATGCGTTATTCAGCGTTCCTTGTGCGTTATGTACTATGCATCGTTCCTCATGCGTTCTTCCCTGGGAAAAAAGGGGCTTCGTTCCTAATTGATCGTTCCTTAGGTCAGGCCGATGACTGTAGGGAGGGATAGGCTCAGGGCGGAGATGCATCCACCCCAAGTGGCTCATTCGTCGCCCATCGGGGCTGACAGCCCCCACCCCACCCAGGAGCGTGCGGGTTCGCTCTCGGGGGCCTATTGCTGATCTGTCGGCGATGGATTGCCGAGTTCCGCCCCTATCGTGCCCCCTCAGTGGCGAGGGAGTTCAGCGCCGACCCAAGAAATCAGCGCCGACCTCCGAAAGCTTTTTCCGTTTATATGTGGAAGGTTCGCGTCGTGTTGACCGGCGGCGACCCCAGCGTGGGCGTTTAAGGTTGAACACAGCTCGTGGCCCAGAATCGGTCTATGACGAACGATCTGGCATTTCGGAACTGGCCGACTGTTCAAGTTTGAACGCTCCCCGCGGGGTTGACACGACGCGAACCTGCAGTACCTTTTCGTCGGTGGGAAATCATGGGAGTCTGGTATACCCTGTTAATCCCGTCTTTAGCGTCGAGTCTCGTCGATCAGCGTCCGGAGTCGATGGGATAGGCCCGGTCTGGCGTCGGCCAGCGTCGGTTTGGCGTCGACTTTTCGCGTCGGGGCAGCGTCGATTTGACCTCGCGCAGCGTCGATTCGCAAGAGCCAGCAAGATTCAGGAGGGATAGAAACACACACAGACACAATTCATCGTCGATCTCCCGGAAGATGTATAGGAAAGTGTGGGCAGAGTGGGAGGAGAGACGAGCATCCAGAGCATGTGGGAAACTGCGGGGAATCCTGCTCTGTGTGTACTCCAGATTTCGTAATAAAGGGAGGGGGGTCTCATTTCGGGGGGGGGGGTCTCTTCCAGGCCATCTTGGAGGGCCTGGGGGGTCTGGGGACGATGTTTTGGAGGGTTCTCCCACGGGGTGGGTCTGAAATGGCCTGTCTCGGAGGGTCCAGACCCCTTCCCTTTTATTACGAAATCTGGAGTACCTACTTGTGTGTGTGTGTGTGTGTCCTTGGGCCCCTTTCCGAAGCTGGCACGGGATGCGCCCATGGGTTGCCGGTCACCGCACTCCTTCCTGCCGCCGCTGCGCTGCGACCGCGGCCCGCGCCCGCAGCTCTCTGCTCGCCGCCCCCGCGTGCGCGCGCCCCGTGCCCCTCGCGCGCCCGCGGGGCCCCGCCTCCGCCCCGCCGCCGTCGCCTCCCCGCGGCCCCTCCGCGCTGGCGGGAGCTCCCTGCCCGCCGCCCGCTGCTGCTGCTGCTGCTGCTGCTGCTGCCGTGCTGCTGCCCGGCGGCTGCTCCTCCGGCTCGTCGTTTTGCGTCGGGCAGGTCCCTCGACAGGAGAAAGCATGGTGAACAATGGTATTTTTTCTGTTTTTTTTCGTCCTCGTGTTTTTTTGTTATAAAAACTATTTCCTCACTATTGTTTGGGATCCTTTTGACTGTTCTTCGTTCTTCTTCCAGCATCCGCCCGTCGGAGGACATGCCCGACCTGGTCGCAGGTGTTGCGCGACCGGTGCGCGCGTGCATGCGCCGTGCGGTATGTGGTTGGAAGGCCCGGCTCCGCGCTGCGCTGCCTCTTCCCGCGCGGCGCTCCGCGCCTTCCCCCCTCTGTCTCCTGCCGCCTGCTTGCCTCAAGGATCGCGGGGGGTAAAGTTACGGCTCCATGGTTGGTGTGAAGATGTGAATTCTGCCGGCTGGGCTTTCCAAGGCACACTACACCCGGAGCACGGGGTTCGTCGCGGTGCCGTGAAACCTGACCCGTGGTGCGGAGCGGTGCGAAGCGTGGTAACGTGCCTGTCGTGGTCGGGCAGAGCAAGCAGTGCGCAGCGAACCCAGCCGCAGCGGTGCAGCGCGGGGAGAGGCGGGCGAGTGCCCTGGGGCCGTCGCAGAGCCACCGCGGGCGCGGTGCGCATCTGCTCTGGAGACGCTCTTGGAAGTGTGGTGCGGACGCAGCCTGACCCGATGGGCGCTCGCAGTCGTGGTCGTGGTACATCTGTAGTCACGCGGGGGCACTGCTGCTCAGGAGGGAAAGAGACACACACACACACACAGACACAATTCATCGTCGACTTCCAGGAACATATGGGAAACTATGGGAAGTGGGGGGGAAGACACAAACCCAGAACATGGGCGAACATATGGGGAATCCTGTTATAACTGTGTGTATTTCTGTGTTTGTGTGTGTGTGTGTGTGTGTGTGTGTGTGCGTGTGTGCGTGCGTGCGTGCGTGCGTGCGTGTGTTTGTGTGTTTGTGTGTGTGTGTGTGTGTGTCCCTGGGCCCCTTCAGGTGCGGCTTTTAACGCTCGTCTGGCCCCATCTTCCCAGGGGTGCGCGGCCCTGAAGCACGCTGCAGCGACGCACGCACCGGAGCCCACGCCTCCAGGCTGGCGGTGGCAGGCCCCGCGGGAGACTGCCGCGGCTGCGCTGCACCTCGGGCGCATCGAGTACACGGAGTGCTCGTATCAGTGCTGCCACGCTGCTATCTAATGGCCTTCGGCCCATCCCTAGGGGAACAAAAAGTGACATGAACATAAAAACTCGGAGGTCTGTGCGGATTTCTCGGATCGGCTCTGGACCCCCCTCTCTGGCGCGCGGAGCGCGCCAGGGGCGGCGCCGGAGACGCCGCCAGGGGGGTCCAGCGCCGATCCGAGAAATCCGCGCGGACCTCCGAGTTTTTACGTTTATGTCATTTTTTGTTCCCCTAATCCCGCCACCGTGCTTGGTGCCTGGGTTGTGGGTCTGAGGCCTCTCGGATGTTTTGCTGGGATCTCGTCGAGGCCTCTTCGTTCGGGGGTCCTTCAGCACAGTGGGGCAGATCGAGGCCTGCTTTCGGGCGCATCGAGTACGGTGGGGGCGCGCATCAAGAAACCATGTGCTTTTCGTCAGGGTATCCTGGGTTTCTTCGCTCCGCCCGCTGCGCGGTGGCTTCCCGCAGCCGTGGAAGAAGCTGCTGCGTTCAGGGCGCTC
This sequence comes from Prorocentrum cordatum, assembly GCA_963575745.1. Classification (NCBI taxonomy): domain Eukaryota; class Dinophyceae; order Prorocentrales; family Prorocentraceae; genus Prorocentrum; species Prorocentrum cordatum. The sequence continues at coordinate 92,216 of CAUYUJ010001575.1, read as the reverse complement.
CCGACTTCCCTCATGCGTACCTCGCGCGCGGGTTTTCAGGGTTTGGGTTTCTTGCGAGGGTTTCTTGCGGCCGCGCCCTCACTGTACACATAATGCTCGTATCAACGCTGCCACGCTGCTATCTGATGGCCTTTTCGGCCCATCCCGCCACCGTGCCTGGGCTGTGGGTCAGAGGCCTCTTGGATGCTGTGGTGGGATCTCGTCGAGGCCTCTTCGGGGGTTTCCCGAAGGCAGTTCTGAGACCTCTGGGGTGCTGTTTTGAGGCCTCTTGGGGGCCTCTTGGGGGCCTCTTGAGGGCCTCTTGGGGCCTCGTGGGGGCCTCCTGGGTGCCTCTTGGGGCGGAACGCTAGATTTTCGATCCGTGTTTCCCCTCTTGGGCCCCTCTTGGGGCCGCCTTACGGCTCTCTTGGGCCGTCTTGGCCGCCTCTTGGGCTCGCTTGGGGCCCTGTTGTTCCGTCTTGGGACCCTCTTGGGGGCCTCCGGGGCCGTCTCGGAACAGTCTTGGGGCCTCTTGAGACGTCTTGGTGCGCCGGAAGCTCGAGAAGTGGAGGACCCAACACATACCGAACAACCTGTGGCAAACCCGTGATTTTGGTCTCTCGGGGCCCTCTTGGGAATGCTCTCGGAGCTCTTTTGGGGCGTCTCGAAGAAGGCTTCTTGGACCCTCTTGGGGCCATCTTGGGGCGTCTCGGCGCGGTCGTGCGGCGGTTCGGGGCACCCTCAACACCGTCTGGGCGGCCTCTTAGTGGCCCTCTTGGCTCGCCCAGGGGCCCGTCGGGGTCCGACAGGGTCCTGCGACAGGGCACGGCTCGCCCACGAGGCACGCGCCGAGCCTCGCAAGAGATGAGGCAGGTCGGCGATGGGAGATTTCGCTGTTTCTTTGGGGGGGGCGTCGACACGTAGTCTTCAGCGAACCTGGCATGCTGCCGACCACGCTGCTGGTCGCCCAAAGTCGCCTCCAGAGCCTGAGCGGCCAACACGAGGCGCCCCGGCGCCCACCCGCTGCACCCGCGCAAGGTGCCTTCCGGCGGGACGGTGTCCCGTGCCCTGCCCTGTGTCCCGTCTCGTGTTCCACGAGAGATGGGGCAGGTCGGCGATGGGAGGGGTATGCTGTTTGTTTGGGGTGTCGACACGTATCCTTCAGCCACAGACCACACTGCTGGGCTCCACGTGCGCTCCACGTGCGCTCTCCTCCGAGCGCTCCCCGCCGGCGGACGCAGCGGTCGACGCTACTCGTGGTCGGCGCCGCACGAGGGCGCTCGCGCGTCGGGGCCCCCCTGCGTCGGAGCGCTCTTCCCCTGTCGGGAGGCGGTGGGGCGTGCTCCGCGCACCGGGCGCAGCGAGAAAGGGGGGATAGGCAGAAGGGGGGGATGCATCGACCCCCCGTCGCAGGGGCGGGGGGCCAGGCATAATGGGGGCTAGGCATAAGGGAGATAGGCGCAAGGGGGATAGGCACAGGGGGGCATCGGGAGCAGCGGCACAGAGGGGGATGGGCATAGGGGGGGGGATGCATCGACCCCCCAGTCGCCCAATGGAGCGCCGAGGGGGGCCCGACAGGTCCCTGCCCGCCTGGGAACGTGCTCCACGCACCGGGAGCAGCGATAAAGGGGGGATAGGCATAAGAGGGGGATTACGTTGCATCTTCGGGGGACCTCGCCTGTCCCCAAAATTGGCGTCTTTTCTTGTGCCCGACGCGGGCTCGGTTCAGCCTCGACACGGATTTGGCATGTATTCGACGCGGTTTCGACACGGATTCGACACGGATCCGACGAGGCCGACATGGATTCGACATGGATTCGACGCAGATAGGGCCGCGACGGGACAGACAAGGTTCCCCGAGGATGCAACATAAGGGGGATGCACCGACCCCCCCGTCGCCCATGGAGCGCCGAGGGGGGCCCGACAGTTCCTGCCCGCCCGGGCACGCGCGGATTCTTTCTCTCTATTCGGGGGGCCAGCCGCTGAGCTATCGGCGACGTAATGCCGGTTCCCGGTCGACATGTCCCCCCCATATGCCAAGTGCCCCCCCCTCCCCTTGTCGTTGCGCCTCAGCGTGGGGGCAGAAGCGAAGGCCGGGCGCCCGCGCAGGGGGCCGCGCACGGGGCTCCGCGCTCCCTGGGCGTCGTCGTGCCCCTGCGTGGCCACGAGGCACCTGCACGCCGCTTGCCCCCCTACGTCACTGTGCGTGGAGCACTTCCCGTGCCTCGCTCACTGCGGACCCTCGCCATGGGGGAAGCGGGTCCTCCGGGCAGCGGGTCCTGAGGTCGTCTTTCGCTCTTCCCGGGCTCCCAGGGCCCTCCTCCTCCTCCTCCTCCGCCTCCTCCTCCTTCTCCTCCTCCTCCTCCACCTCCTCCTCCTCCTCCTCCTCCTCCTCCTCCTCCTCCTCCTCCTCCTCCTCCTCCTCCTCCTCCTCCTCCTCCTCCTCCTCCCCCCCCTCAGCTGGCCCCTGGATGGTGAGACGACGATCCGGGTTGAAGCATTGGGTCCTGGGGGAAGGCCCCAGGGCCCAGGACCCGCTTCCCTCAGGGCCCGCTTCCCCCGTGCTGGAAGCACCTGGAGACGACTCCGCGCCACGAGGCGCACCCTTTCGCCAGACCTGGCGGGCTGGAGCGCAGAGGGGCTCCGCTGCCGGCAGCCGTGCAGCCGCGCTCTCGTTCCGCCGGCGCAGCTGGGCACCCCAGGTTTCAGGAGGGAAAAAAACACACACAGACACAATTAATCGACGATCCCCAGGAAAGTAGGGGAAAATATGGGAAGAGGGGGGGAAGACAACAACCCAGAAAATATGGGGAAATATTGGGGATCTGGTTATTTGTGTGTATTTATCTGTGTGTCCCAGGGCCCCTTCAAGGTTGAGCTGTGGGGGGCTCGCCCTGGAGCTGCTCCGGGCCCAGACCCCCTATAGAGTCAAATCACGGCGGAGGGTTTTCCGTAATTTTCCGCCTCTGGGGCCTCTGGTTTCTAGAGCTCGGACCTCTCCATTTTCGTCGTCGTTCGTGGGTTCGTCGTTCGTCCTCACCCCCTTGGCCGTCCTGGCCCTGCCCTGGACCCAGCCCTCCGCCCTGCCTTTGCACTGGAGTCAGTGTCAGCCCCCCTGGCCCCCTGTCTATGCCCTGGACCCAGCCTCTCTCGCCCTTCCCCCCCTGGCCTCCCTGGCCCCCCCCCTGGTCTCACTGGACCCAGCTCTCCCCCCTACCCTTGCCCTGAACCCAGCTCCTCTCGCTCTCCCCCCTGGCCTCCCGAACCCACTCCCCGGACCCAGCCCCCCTCGCTCTCCCCCCCCTGGCCTCCTGTCGTCGTCCTCCCCCCCCCCAGCCTCCCGTTCGTCGTCCTCCCCCGCCCCCGGCCTCCCTGCTTTCTCCCTGGCCCCTCATGGTCCTTGCCCCAAGCCTCCCGCCTTCTCTTGCACAGCTGTGTTCTAGAGCTCGGGCCTTTATATTCTCTTGCACAGCTGTGTTCTAGAGCTCGGGTCTCTTTATTTTCGTTCTTCGTTCGTTCGTCGTTCGTCGTTCGTTCTCCCCCCCCGGCCGCGGAAGGAAACTCCTGGAGGAAGGAGGCGAACGCCTCCTGTCCCGCGCAGCTCCTCGGTGCCGGAGCCAGGGCACGCGCGCCACGCGTCACGGCGGAATGTCTTCTCCGTTGTTTTCTGCCCCTGGGGGCCCTTACCTTACGGGGCCTCGGGCCCCAGGGCCGTCAACGAAACGACTCAGGATGAACAACTGGTCCCAGCTTTCTCAGGAGGAAAGGAAACACACAGACACACTTCATCGTCGACTCTCCAGAAAATATGGGAACATATGGGAAGTGGGGGGAAGACAGAAACCCAGAAGACATGGGAAAATCTGAGGAATCTGGTTATTTGTGTGTATTTATTTTGTGTGTCCCAGGGCCCCTTCACTTTCAGCAGCAGGCGTCCAGCTGCTTGGCTTGCCACGAGGCGTGCAGGCGCCCCGTGAGATGCCTCGGACGGCTCTCGTGTCGCAAAGGCGCTGCGGTGCGCTGCGGTGAACAATTGTCAGGAGGGAAAAAACACACATAATCAAGTCATCGTCCACTTCCACGAAAACATGGAAACATATGGGAAGTGGGGGGGAAGACAAAACCCCAGAAAACATTGGAAAATATCGGGAATCCTGTTATTTGTGTGTGTGTATTTATTTGCGTGTCCCAGGGCCCCTTTCAAACTGGTCCCGCGGAAGGGGTCGAGCCCTCCGGGGGGGGTCGACGTCTTGACAACTGCCATGGCGACGGGGGCCCGGGGGGGGGGGACGGCGGCGGCGCGACCGCCGTGCTCTCCCCCCCCCCCCGCCTTTTTCGTCGACTCTCTTCACCTCCCCGCCGGGCGCCGTCGCCAATTCTCAGGAGGGCAAAACACACATAGACACAAGTCATCGTCGATTCCCCAGAGAATAGGAAATATGGGAAGTGGGGGGAAGACGAAAGCCCAGAACATATGGGAATATAGGGGGACTCCTGTTAGGTGTGTCTATTTGTTTGCGTGTCCCAGGGCCCCGTCAAATTATGGTGAAAGAGTGGTTGTCCCATCGCTGTTCCGCTTGCTCTGCGTCGAAGAGCTTTGGGAGGACCCGGAGAGAGCCTCCGAAGGACCCTGTGGAGAGCTTCTGGACGCGCGTCTTGGGAAGCTTCTGCAGGGACGCGCCACCACCTCGCACAGCCTGCTGCGACGCTGGGAGACGGAAGCCGGAACGAGCTCCGGGGCCACCCGATCCTTGCCGCACCGCCGCCGCGACGGACACGTGCGGTGCTCCAGGACGTGCCTGGCCTTCGAGGGTCCGAAGGCGGCGGGGTCGCCGCCTCGGGGGACGCGGGCGGGAGCAACACGAGGTCGCCTCCGCAGGCGGAAGGCCAGCGGAAGCGGGCAGGATGGAGCACCTGCTTCTCTTTCGGGGAGGCGTAAGATTCGAGTGAGCCAGAACTCGGGTTTGCCGACGTTTTTCGACGAGCGCGCCCTGGATTTTGACGGTCCACCTTTCGTGGGATGTTTGGAGCGGGAGCTCGCGTCAAATTTCAGATCGGGTCTCGCCATTTTTATGATGGCCCCGTCAGGCCAACCCGAGTCCCCCGGTGCCCGAGTCTCTCGTCTCCCCGATTCTCAAGAGATGACAACCTGTTTTTTGGCTCCAGGGCTTCTGGAGCCCACCATGTGTTCACACAAACACGCACACACACACACTTTTTACATCGGCTGGCGGAAGAGTTATATCAACGGGGACATCGTTTAGCGAAAACACGCACACACACACCCACCGCGTGCCCATTGTGGCCCGGGCCGAGCCGTCTTCTGCTTCGGCCCAGGGCCGCCCCCGCCCACCGCGATGGACGCGAGGGAGGGCGACGAGGTGCTGGCCTTTTACCGCGCCAGCAGCCACCCCCGCGGCTTCCTCTTCCCGGCGGTTCAAAGATGGGTCCCAGAGCCGAAGCATAATAATAATAATCATCATACTAATAATAGTAATAATAATAGTATTAATAATATTAATAATAAAAGAAGAATAATACTAATAATAACAATAATAATAATAAGAATAAGAATAATAATAATAAGAAGAATAATATCATTAATAATGATAAGAAGAAGAATGATAATCATAAGAATATGAATAATAATACTATTAATACTAATACTAATAATAATCATAATAATAATAGTAATAGTAATAATACTAATAATAATACTAATAATAATAATGCTGATATTAATACTAAGAAGAAGAAGAAACGCTGTGAACATAAGCTTTTGGCGCTCCGCGCGGATTTCCTGGATCCGCGCCGGGTCCCCACGGCTGCGCCTCCGGCCCTCCTCCCTGGCGCGCGCTCCGCGCGCCAGGGAGGGGGGCCCCTGGCGCCGCCGTGGGGGCCCAGCGAGGATCCCAGAAATCCGCGCGGAGCGCCAACCGTTTAGGTTTAATGGCGTCTTTTCCTTTTCTACTGAGGGATGGAGGAGGAGGAGGAGAGGAGGAGGAGGAGGAGGAGGAGGAGGAGGAGGAGGAGGAGGAGGAGGAGGGACGGAGGAGGAGGAGGAGAAGGAGGAGGAGGAGGAGGCCCCGAGGGCAGGAACGGGATCCCAGGCCCATTCTTCGCTCCTTGAGGCTACCCGTCCCTGCGGCCCCACCCCATCGGGGCCCGTGTCTTTGGAAGCGCCGCTCCTCGCGCACCTCGGCGCCGACGCCGCCTCGGCGGCGCCCGCGCCGCTGCTCGGGCTCACGGCGGGCTGGCTGCCGGCCAGGGTGCTCGAGGCGCGCAGCCCCGAGGCGCACGAGGTCCGCGTCCGCTTCCTGGGCGGGTTCGCCGACCCCTTCCGGGGCACCACGACGGACCTGGAGCTGGCGCTCCCCGCGGAGCTCGTGCGGCCAGCGGCCGCAGGTCCGGGGAAGAGAGAGCGCAGCGCAGGCAGACGCTTCCCGGAGGTCCGCGCGGATTTCTTGGGGGGGTCGGCGCCGGATCGCCCCGGCGGCGCCCCCGGCGGCGCGCCCGCAGATCCAAGAAGTCCGTGCGGCGCTCCCCGACCGTTCATGCTTATGCCGTGTTTGCGTCCTCCAGCAGGGCCGCCGCCTGTGCCGTTGTTGTCCGTGCTCTGTGTGCGCTGGTGGAACTACTGGGACTACAAGTGGTGGTCCGACTACAACGTCACCAGCGCCGCGATGCTCGGAGACCTGCTCGACGGTGCGGGCGGGCTGTGGGAGGCCCTCCAGACGCAGCACGAGGTCCACACGGTCTTCGTGCGCTCGGGCGCCGACCTGGCGCAGATCTCCGAGAGATGGGCGCTGGAGGCTCTCCGGGGGCAGCAGAAGTGCGCGTGGTACTTCCTCTGGCCCGTGGCGGCCTCGCCCTTCGCAGAGGCGCGCGCCGGGACCGTCTGCGAGCGGCAGTTCTTCGACCTGGCCGTCCGCATGGAGTGCGCTGGTGTCGAGACGGGCTGGCCGCACCCCTCGCAGCTCTACCGGCTGCTGTGCGGCAAGCTGTGGGTCGCCCAGATGTGCCTGCAGAGCGAGTGGCGCGTGCCGCCCACGGCGCAGGTGCACGTGCAGCGCTTCCGCGCGGACCCCGGCGGGGCCGTGGCGGGCGCGCTGCGCACGCTGGGGGAGCTGCAGCGCCGCGTGTGGCGGGAGGAGCCGGCGCCCGTCGAGGCCTTCCGCGGCGTGGCGAAGCTCGGGTTCAGCTGGCAGGGCCAGGACGTGGTGCCCTTCGCGGGCCC
>CAUYUJ010001575.1:70000-82500 GCA_963575745.1 Prorocentrum cordatum | reverse complement strand
AGGTGACCGAGTGCGGCGCCTCGTTCTGCGGGCTGGAGGTGGACTCGCGCAGCGCCGCCGCCGTGAACTACGCCCTCAGGCACCTGAAGGCCGAGGGCGGCGGGTTCCCGCGCCCGCTGCCGCCGCTGCGGTTCAAGGAGAAGCCGAACTGGTGAGCTGCCGCCCAGATCGACGATCTGCTGTGTTCGAGCAGTGGCGAAGCGTCCGGGCTCGCCTACAGGCCCACCAAGGAGTACTCTAAGAACCTTTTGTGGTCTGCACGACATGTTCTCAGAACGTTTCTGGCCGATGCTGTCTCGTTTTAACACATCGGGGATATGTTCTAAGACCTTTGTTCTGTCATTCGAACATTGCTGGGTTCTAAGAGCACGTCGTGGCAGGCCTACAGGAATTCTGGGGCGCTTGGTCCCTGCACAGTGTGTGGGTTGGCAGGTGGCCTCGTGGAGCGCCGCCGCTGGGAACTTCGCCGTGCGGCACTCGAAGGTCGGGGGCAACGTCAGTCGAGAATGGCCAGGGCCCCGGCTAAGGGGAGCCGGTCAGTGATTGGGCCCCGAAACCCAACATATTCGGGGGCGGCAAAGAGGGGGGTGATGACTTGGGGGGATATCATGGCGTGGGCCATGATATTTCCCCAGATTTCATGGCGCCTCTTCTTATTTCAATACGCCCCTGGCCCCCCCGCTGGGCCGCGCACATGCCGCCGGTCATGATTTGCACCACCCCCTCTTGGACCCCCCCCTCTTGGCCGCTCCCGACATATGGATTGGAATCACTAAGCCAGGCTTGCCGTAGCTGGTGCTTTTCGGGTGACGGCAGTTCCGGTCAGTGGAACAGGGCGGGGGGGGGGCGTCCCCCAGTAGACGTCACTAAACCAGGTCCCACTAATGCCCGGGTCAGGGAGGGGATGCCAGAAGAGGAAGAGATGCCGATGGCGCGGGCTCGTCCTGGAGAGCCCTCGTCGCCACGGCTGGATTCTCCGCGCAGTCCTGGCTAGAACTAAAAGGGCCCTGGGACAAACACACAGATTGACACACATCCCAGGATCCCACATCTTTCTTTCCTGGGCCTTCGTCTCCCCCCCCTCCCCACTCCCATGCTTCCCCGCACTCTCCTGGGGGTCGACGACCAGCTGTGTCCCTGCGTTTCTGCCCCTCCTGAAGAGCGCGCCCCGCGAGAGGCCCGGGGAGCAGGGCGGCACCACCTGCACGCTGTGGCTGCCCCGGGGCAGGCCAACCCGGGGGGGGCGGGGGGGCTTCGGCCCTCGAGCGCCCACTCGCCGCCGCTGGGGGCCCGGGCCGGCCCACGCCCCGCCCAGGAGCTGCGCGGCTTCGCTCGCCAGGGGGGGGGGGGGCTATCGTGCAGGCGGGCGCGTTTTTCTGCAGCAGGACCGTTCAAGACTAGTATAGCTGTAGTCAGGGGACGTTTTTGTTTCCTTTCTCCGTGGAAAAAAGTGTTGAACAGGTTTGGGCTAGTATTCACTTCTGCTAGAAAATCCGCCTGTAGGAGGACATGCCCGACCTAAGCCTATCGCCGATCCGTCGGAGGTGCACCGCCGAATCAAGCTCGATGGTCCCCGCCCGCCCCTGAGCTGATCCCCCCGTCTCGTGCCCCCTTCAGAAGCCCAGAGATCCGACGTCTTGATTTTTGCCGATACGGTGTTCCCAGAAGTCTGGACCCCTTTCCCTGGGGCCAGTTTTGCATCCCGAGTCATTCTCTGATGGTTCCAGGGCCTGGCGAGGGCTTCCGGGGGCCAACGAGAACGAAGCGCCTCCGCATTGCATTTTTCAATCTGCTGGAGTTCTGGGAGTCCGGGACCGCGAGGGTGTCTGCTTCCCGCACCCGCTGCCGCCGCTGCGGTGCCAGGAGAAACCGAGCTGGCGGAGTTGCCGAGGGCAGGCGGCCTCGGGCGGGCGCGGGCGGGCGCGTGCGTGCGTCGGAGGCCACAAGGGCAAGGTCGAGTCACCCCCTCCTCCTCCTCCTCCTGCTCCTCCTGCTCCTCCTCCTCCTCCTTCTCCCCCTCCTCCTCCTCCTCCTCCTCCTTCCTCCTCCTCCTTCTCCTCCTCCTCCTCCTCCTCCTCCTCACCCCTCCTCCTCCTCCTCCGCCTCCTCCTCCTAGCCCCTTCTGCTCAGGCTTGCAGAACGCGGGTCTTAGGAGGGCCCGCGTCTGTACCGCACGGTCCCACTCTACATTTTTCCATGTTCAGAGGCTTCTGGCCAGCGATGGTCATCACGGCTCTCACCTACAATCCCCTTCCATGCCACAGGTGATCGACTCTTGGAAATCATTCTCGAGCTTGCCAATGTGGCTGTGGTGGGACTGCCAGGTACACAAAGAAAGGCTGCGGTTGATCTAGACTATCAGACATTCATGATTCAGAATAGGGTATGTGTTGACGCAGGGTGGCGCAGTGGCAACCTGACTAATCGCTCCGCAGGAGTAGCGGCTCTGCTCCCGCCAGGATGGAGACAGCGAGACGTTCGCCAAGTCGCAGTCCCACCTCCTGCAATTCAGGGCCGTGGGCTGTCAGTTGAATGCGGCAAGGGGGGCTGGAACCTGTGCATCATGGTGCTGTGCTTTCCTCCTCGGCCCTCCTCTGCTGCAGGTGTGCGCACATATCTAGCTTGCTGTCGCCAGTTGTCGTCGTGGGCCCAGGGGCAGCTCAAGAAACTGCCGAGCCGCTTTCATCCCATCGTCCTCGCTGATGTTAACGACGGTGTCGGGCTGGTCAAGAAGGAAGGAGATTGGATGGAGGTGGAGACGGAGGCGGTGGGGAGGATCAGGATCAAGGAGCGACATGCGGGAGGAGGAGGCCAGAGGTTTCGTGAGCTGCTAGAATCTGCCGACTTGTTCTCGCCCACCACTGGGGGAAATGGCAGTAGTTCGATGTTGGACCATGTGGCCATCCCACTTCGCTGGTGCGATGCAGTGTGCTGCGCGAGTCCTATTCATGCTATAAGCCGTAAGTTACAAGTTATCCCTAGCCGCGAACACCGAGACCATATTCCAGTCCTTGTTCGGGTCCAGGTTCAGAGATGGGGACGGGGTCAGCAACATCAACATATGCAGGCCCCTAATGGCCTCTCCAGAGATAACATACGCTGGGATCGAGATAAGATGATGCAAGGTGTTCGTGGAGGGCCTGTTCGGGAAGCTTTTCTCCAGGAGGTTGAGGCTGCTCTGGAACCTGTCTGGGAGGCGCACCATAACAACATCCCTCGGCGCGATGAGCTGGTCCAAAAAATCGACGCGGTCCTCCGTGACATCGGGGCGAAGCACTTTTCCCAGGGTGAAAAAAAGGCGGGCCCCAGAGCTGCCCTGTGCAAAGAGCGCCGTGAGTTGCTTGACCTTCGCCGACAGCTTCGCAGGCAGCTCCCGAATCTCAACGATGCCGAGTTCCAGGAGTGCTGTGAGAAGCTTCGTGAAGTTACGCGTCGTAGCAAAGCTTTATTTCGTCGTCGCCTGCATGATCGCAATGAGCAATTGGTTTCTGAGATATGGGGCGCCTGGCGAGCTCGGGATTTCTCTCTTATGAACCGGCTGTCGTTGCGTCTTGCTGGTGGGCGTTTTGGCCGCAACGAGCGAGACCTTCGCAAGCTGGGCGCTGCATTACCGTCTGCTGATCAATGGATGGAGGCATGGGGGCTTGAAGGAGGAATGGGAGGGATGCAGGCTTCTCGCGTTTCATGGACAGATGTGTGTGAGCATCAGAGTGCACTGGCCAATCTTCCTGGGCTTGACGAGTCTCGCTCTACCTCGGCCAGCTCGAGAGCTATCCTCGACTTGGAGCTTATTCAAAAATATTTCTCGAGGGCCCCCAAGAGGCGCGGTGTGCCTGTGGGGGCGCTCCCACTAGAGCTCTGGCACATCTTTATAGGCAATCCTACTGCTCATGCTGCGTCTAATGCACGTGCTGGTCTTGGGGCCGACAAAAGCTTGACTGATGGGCACTATTCTAAGTTGCTGCTGCATAGGGTGTCTGCTAGTATTCGGTACTGGGGAGTGGTTCCTAAGCTCTGGAATTTCAGCCAGGGGTTTGCTCTGCCTAAAGCTGCCATTGCTGGGCCTCGGGGAAAGCGAGTCGTTCACGGTCTGGATCCGCTTAGCAAGGGGTTCCATGCTGGGGTTCTCAAGGTGGGCCCGAAGTTTCAGATTTCAGTATGCGATCATGGCTTTCTTCGTTATCGTCGTCGAGAGGATGCCATCGCGGCCTGTATGATCACGGGCTGGAGGCTCAATCAATCTGGAACTCAGTGGTGCGATTCCCTGAAAGACCTGTCGAATGCGTTCGCCTCCCCTACGTGGAATTCCCTGGACCTTGCGTGTCGTGCCCTGGCCCAACCTCGGGACCGAGCCTTGTGTCGACAGCGGCGTCGCACCTCTGGCTGTATGCTCCCGTCCTCTGACGGGCCGATCGCGGTCGAGCCTGGCTGTGGAGTTTTGCAGGGCGACCCTTTCGCGGTGGCCAGCTTTGCGCGGGTATTTAAGGGCCCAGTGGATCGCTGGCTGCAGCGGTATCAGGAGCAGGGCCCAGGGGAACAGTTGCTCTGGCCCACGCTGCCCGCTGAGCTCGGACTTGGCACGGAACCTGTGTATCTTGGACTGCAGAAGTTCGCTGATGATCTTCTTTAAAAAATGGTCATTGATCCCCCTTATAGCGCTCAGAAGTCAGGTCAGCTCCTCGATTTGAATGGCCAGATCTTGGATGAGGAGCTGGGTGCCATCGGCCTTAGGAGGAACAAAAAGAAGCAGGAGGCGATCGTCCCGGTGCCCCCTAGCTTTCGACGAGGTGCAGCTGCGATTCTCAGGGGCCGCGACGCTCGCATTGGCAGTTCCGTCCGATATTTGGGGCCGCGCATCGCTCCGACCCAGTCGTTCAGCTCAGAACTCACGAGAAGAATTGCAGCTATGAAAGCATCCTTCTATCGGTTGGGCAATTTTTGGTTCCAGCAGGGCGTCCCTGTTAGGTGGAAGCGCTGTGTATTATTATGCAATATCGTGAACGCGGCGCTCTCGGGGGTGGAGGCATTTCTTTCCAGTCCAACGCAGATAATGACGCTCCAGTATGCTGTTGCCGCACTGGCACGTAAAGCAATGAGAGGGGGAGCGAGCTGGGAGGATGAGGCGGGCAGGAGGAGGTCGCTGTCGCCATTAGCTGTTCTCGGCTGGTGGCGAATCGTACCGATCGGGATCGAGCTCCAGGTTCGGCGTCTTCGGTGGTTTCAGGCCTGTCTTCGACACCCCGCGGCACATGCGCAGTATCTTGCTGCTCTCCTGGGCACTATGTCTGATGGGGTGGGGGCCTTCACGGATGCGGGCACCGTTAATCCACAAGCTAATCCCTGGGCAGTTCGACTGCAGGATGATATCTACACGCTGATGCAGTGGAGCCCTGATGCTGCTGAATGTTGGGGCCGTGCCTCGGGTTCGCTCCTTCGCCTCTTCGAGTTTGACACCGCCAAAGATTTTGCAAGGGTTGGTGTTGGTATCCTCCGCAGTGATGTTCAAACCCCTGAGGTTCCACCCCCGGGCATCTTTGTGGACTTCGAGGCTCTTGAGGCCGAGGCGTTGTGCGCGGGCGATTTGCGTGCATGTCCCTGGCCGTCGTGTCCGTCTCGATTCGCATCGCGGTCTGGACTTATCAATCACATTCGTCGCACGCATGGCACAGTGCAGTTATCGCAAGCACTCGCAAAGTGCAACCAGTGCATAGTATGCCGCGGAATATTCTGGGACAAGAAAACGGCTCAGAAGCATCTTTATTGTTCGAGTCTGCACGGGAGATGTCTAAGTGGCAAAACTTCTACACTTCGTGCGCTCGCTCCGCCTGGCGATCTATCTTGTCGTGTATGCGGCTCAAGTTTTCTGACGCTGGACGAGTGCTGCGTCCACGCGTGCACGCATCTCCCAGAGCTCCCAGAGGTTCGTGAGGTGCGACATGGCCGAGGCCATGGAGCTCGAGCTCGCGGGCGCCCCCGCGTGGATCCACCCGCTGCGCAAGCGCCAGGGCGAGGCGGCCGAGGGCGCCCCCCCTTCCCAGGCGGCGCGCACCGCCAGCGCAGCCGGGGGGGGCCAGCGGGGGCCGTGGCGGAAACGGCGGTGGCAGGCGAGGCGACGGTACCATGGGCGGCTCGACGATGCAGTGGGTGGTGCGCCAGACGTTGGCCAACTCGAGGGCGATCGCGGACATGGAGTCGAGCATCAACGACGCGTTCCTGATATCCGAGCAGACTTGGCTATCTCAGGCAGGCCTCCGAGGCAACAAGTACTACGCCGAGAGCGTCAAACAGCTGACATAGAAGGCCGCCGCCGACCCGTCGACGGACCTCGGCAGTTTAGGGCCACCGTGGCTCACAGTGTTCTGGATCGTCTTGGCAGAGATCAAGAAGCATCCCCAGAACGGCCAGTGCAAAGACGCGGTCAACCTCTTCTGGGGAACTCACGTAAAAGACAAAGCGCCCGACGAGATCGCGCTGATTGTCCGTCACTTCTCCTGCCAGGTGCCGCGCGGGGAGAAGAGCAAGCGCATGGAGGGGATGGTCAAGCTCAAGCTGCACATCGTCCTGGGCTCGGCAGCAGGTGTCGCCCGCCAGGAGCTGATGATGCGCACGCTCACGGAGCTTCAGGCACAGCGTCTGGTGGGGTCGGCGCCCCGCAGCCAGGCAGAGCGCCATCTTCAACAGTGGCTCCAGCGCGGGAGTTGAGACTTGAAGATATACCTGTGATTGTCGATTGGCATGGTGAGGTAATGGGTTCTGGGTTCCAGCAAGCCAGGCAGTTGATTGATAGTTTGAATACTGGTGTATTGAACTTGTCCCCTCCTGGTCAGAGTTCGCGAGCCTCGCCATCGGTGCCAACACCTACTCCTGCAGTTTCTGATTCGAAGGATTTGGGATCTGCTAATGTGCTGTCTGATCAGACTCAGCCAACACGTACATCGCCTGCTTCTGATCCGAAGGAATTGGGAACTAATGTGCTGCCTAGTCAGACGCCCAAGCCAACACGTACACCGATAGTTTCTGATCCAGTGGAGTTTGGTGTCGCCCTTGCGCTGCCAGGCCAGGCGTCCAAGCCAACACGTACATCCACTGTTTCTGATTCGAAGGACCTGGATGGATCTAATGTGCTGCCAGGTCAGACGACTCCGCCAACACGTACTTCGTTTCTTGCTGAATCAAGGGACAATGTATCTGATATGGGAGTGGGATCTCTGTTATCACGTGCAGCTGCTGATGACAGGACCTGCCCCCCACCTGAGCGTTGTGAGCCACAGCCTTTCTCTAGCCAGCCTTCCTCTTCCACTTCGAACCCTTTTCGCACTCCTCCCACTCTGTTGCTTTCCCCCAATCTTGCCTCTAGTGCCCGTCTCGCCTCTCTCGTCGCTCGCGGTGTGATCCGTGATGTGAGGGTGGCTGGCAGGGATGTCTTCGTGGGGAGCGGGGGTGGGACGGCGGTGGACGGGGGGGAGGGAGAGGAAGCGCGGCTCGCGGCGGCGGACGAGGACCGCGCCCTGGGGCGCGCCGTGCCCGCCCAGGAGCCTAGGCGAGGACGCCCCCCTCCGAAGCGGGGGGGTCAGCCGTCTCGTCGCCGATCGTGATCAATGCATGCTGGTGCCCGCAGGCACCCCTGGGGGGCCGCCCCCCCCTTCTTGGGGCTTGCTTTGGGGCCCGTCGAGGCCCTCTTCGCTGCAGGGACCTCGGGATTTAAAATATGGATGTTGCTCGGCCTAACGGCCGCCGCAGGGATGTATGCTCTTCCCAGCTGACTTGCGAGTGCAGGCAGTTTGTTTGGGAGCTTGAGATCGTCCCCAGCGTTTCCGATCCGATCCGATCCTCCTCCTCCTCCTCTTCCTCCCCCTCCTCCTCCTCCTCCGCTTCCTCCTCCTCCTCCTCCTATTCCGTCTCCTCCTCCTCCTCCTCCTCCTCCTCCTCGTTCTCCTCATCTCCTCCTCCTCCTCCTCCTCCTCCTCCTCCTCCTCCTCCTCCTCCTCCTCCTCCTCCTCCTCCTCCTCCTCCTCCTCCTCCTCCTCCTCTTCCTTCTCCTCCTCCTCCTCCTCCTCCTCCTCCTCCTCCTCCTCCTCATCCCTCACTCCCGCTGTGGTGCCCTTCCTTCTTTTCCGCTGCTTCGAGTGGTGATCCGAAGCCTCGAGCCGGCGGGGGGTCTGAGGTGGCCCAGCACGGGTTTTGGCCAGCAGGACTGGCGGGCAGGTTCGAGGTGCAGGGTTCGGGAAGAGGTTCTTCCCTTCTTTCGCGGCCTCCATGGCCGTTTTCGGGGCCCGGGGCCGTGAGAACCGGATCCGGGGTGGAAAAAGTCCGTGCCAGATGTGCCAGGTGGGGTCCGGGTTGAGCGGATTTTGGCTTCATCCCCTCTTGCCGGCTGATTTTCTGGGGTCCCAACCAAGCCAGTTCTGGCCCCCCACGGCCGCCTCCAACTCCCATGCTTCCATTTTTCATTGAATGCGTTCATGTGGCATCATCGAACTCATTCCCCGCGTGTTCCGTCAAGTGCTCCGGCACTCGCTGCGCGTGCTTCAGATATGCCGCGTGCTGTTTCGTCGAGCGCAGGATCACCGTCGTCTTCCCTGCCTCTAGATGTCGTCGAGTTCGATTCAGACGCTTCTACGTGCTTGTGTCGCACTTGCTCCTTGATTCATCTTCCACATTTGTTTCTGGTTCTTTCATTTTCGAGTCATACCCTCTCTACTATGGCGAGACTCCCAGCAGGTTGAATGTCACCACCTTCAGCAGGGGTGTGCGGCCAGGCGCCATAAGCGATCTTCGAGGACATGCTACCCTCTGAACGCAAAACCTCGACGACCTGGGGCCGACTTGGGCCAACACTTTTGGCCTCTTTGGAAGGATCGTGGAGCGTTTCTGCAAGCCTGCAGCTCCTCAAGCGCGTCGTCAGGAGGACGGGGAGGGAGGAAGGGGGGGGGTGGATGGGTTGATCGAGCAAAACCCACACCGAGTTACGAACAAAAACGAAGACACAGAAAGATGAGACGATGCTGAACCAATCGAGGGAGGGATATAGAGAAACGAGAGGGAACGAGGGAGAAAATGGGGGGGAGGGAGTCGCTGAAGCGGCCCGTTTCCAAAGCTGTCCCCGGTGAAGCGGTCCGCTGGCAAAACGGTCTCGCGGCATAAGTCCAAGACGAGGATCAGGAGGAAGGAGGTCAAAGAGCGGCCAACAATTGAGGGAGGAAGGGGAGGAGGATGAACGTTGGCTGCGGCGACATATACGTGTACATCTGAGGCTGCGTCCCTGCTTTTCCCGCCGAAAATCTTGGAAGAACCCATGCTTGATCCGGGTGCGAGGATGACAGGGTCACAGAGCTCTCTGCCTCTCACTCCTCCACTGCCCGCGCAGGTTGGGGATTACGATGGAGGATGGGGAGGGGAGAGGAGAATGAATCTGACGAACACGATGATGATCGTGATAATAATGACGGCGGCGATGATGATGATGCTGATGACGTTGATCATCATGGTGATGATGATGGTGATGGCGACGATGACGATGACGATATTGATGCCGATGATGACGATGCTAATGATAACGATGGTGATGCTGATAATGATGATGATGGTGATGCGGATGCCGAGGAGGATCATGATGATGAGCCTGCTGGTGCTGTTGTGCGGCGATGATGAGGCTGATGCTGAAACCGACGATGATGGTGAGGATGATCATGACGATGATGGTGGTGATGGTGATGGTAATGGAGATGGTGATGGTGATGCTGTTGATGTTGTTGTATATGATGATGGCCATGATGATGAGGACGATGATGACGATGCTGCTGCTGCTGCTGCTGCTGCTGATGATGATGATGATGATGATGATGATGATGATGATGATGATACTGACGATGGAGATGCACATGGTGCTGCTTGTGATGCTGACGGCGTCAGCGACAATGTTGATGATGATGATGGTGATGGTGGTGATGATGATGCTGATGACGTTGATGATGATGGTGATGGTGATGGTGATGATGACGATGCTGATGACGCTGATGATGATGATGATGGTTATGGTCATGATGATGCTGATGATATGGATGATGACAATGACGATGATGATGACGATGATGGTGCTGATGACGATGATGCTGACAATGATGATGATGGTGGTGACACGGATGCCGAGGAGGATTATCATGATGAGCCTGCTGGTGCTGTTGTGCGGCGATGATGAGGCTGATGCTCATAACGACGATGATGATGATGATGAGGATGACGATGACGATGATGGTGGTGATGGTGATGGTGATGATGATGGTGATGGTGATGCTGTTGATGCTGTTGTGTACGATGATGGTCATGCTAATGACGATGATGACGATGCTGCTGCTGCTGATGCTGCTGATGATGTGAATGCTGGCGATGGAGCTGCACATGGTGATGCTTGTGATGCTGGCGGTGACAGCGACAATGTTATTGGTGATGCTGCTGGTGATGGTGATGACGATGATGATGATGATGATGATGATGATGATGATGATGATGATGATGATGATGATGATGATGATGATGATGATGATGATGATGATGCTGGTGATGATGATGATGATGATGATGATGATGATGATGATGATGATGATGATGATGATGATGATGATGATGATGATGATGATGATGATGATGATTATGGTGATGATGACGCTGACGCTGATGTTGATGTTGATGTTCATGATGGTGATGCTGTTGTTATTGCGAAGGCTTTACGGCCGGTGCCGCCGATCCTGAGTGGCGACGACGACGACGTTGACGACGACGAGCACTCTTGGGGGCCTCTTGGGGGTAGTTTGTGGGCCTCTTGGGAAGGTCTTAGGGGCCGCTTGGAAGCCTCGTGGGGGCCTCTTGGGGCTTCCTGGGGGTCTCTTGGAGGGGGCCTGGGACGTCTTGGAGGCTTCTTGGACGGTCTTGGGGCTATCTTGGGCGTTTTCGGCCGATCTTTGGGCGACTCGGGGCCCTCTTGGGCCGTCTCGGGGGCCATCTTGGGCATTCGGACCTCATTTGGAGTGTTTTCGAGGTTTCTAGGCCGCCCGAGGAAAAAATCTGCCCCCCCACCCCCCCCACCCCCCCGGGACCCCCCCCGGGACCCCCCCCCGGGACCCCCCCCCCCCTGGGGAAGGGATCAAAGGGAAGGGGCTTCCCTTCGACTCGATTACGACACTGCTAGATTTTTCTCTCGCTCACGAGCTTGAGAAGGAAGCTGCAGGGAAAGGGGACGACGGAGGCGACGACCGACGGAGACGACGACTCGAACAGCCAAGCCCCTCGCACACGCCGACAGGGTCGGCGGATTATTGGTGGTCGTGGTGATGATGACGATGATGATGCTGATGCTGATGCTGCTGACATGCGAACCCTGCCCTCGCCCCCCACGATTTCGCAGGGGGAGGGTGGGGTTCACTTCGTCCGGGAGCTCCCGAGCGAAGTGAACCCCACCCTCCCCCTCAGAAGTCGTGGGTCGGGCGAGGGCCCCCCGGCGCCGACCACTGGCACGCCCCGTCCTTCTATGCTGACGCTCCTCCTCCTCCTCCTCCTCCTCCCTCCTCCTCCTCCCTCCTCCTCCTCCTCCTCCCCCTCCTCCTCCCCCCCCTCCTCCTCCTCCTCCAGGGGTGGGGTTCGCACGTGGCCCCCTGCCCGAAGGCAGCGGGGCAACGCTTGGGGGCACCGGCTCCCGGGGGGTGACGAGGCATCGACCCGCAGGCGCCCCTTTCCTCGCCGACGGGGGGGCCCGGCAGCTCACCCCGCCCGGGAGCGCCCAGCTCCGCGAGCGGGGGCCCATCTCAGGGCGTGAGTTACCTACCCCGCTTTCGCTTCCAGGCAAAACCAAGTCATACCACGCGCCTCCTCGTCAAGCGGCCTGACCAGTACAGGCCGTAGTTTGGCATCGTTTGGTATCTCTTGGAAGCGAGGGTGGTCAAAAGCGAGGTAGGTTTGTTTCCCCCCTACCATCGCCGATCCATCGGCGAGGCGTCGCCAATGCAAGGCGGGGGGTTCTCCCCCCGAGCCGGCCCCTGTTGTGATGGGCATGTTGTCCACCACCACCACCTTAGGTCGGAGGGGGAGGGGTTCCTCCTCCTCCTCCTCCTCCTCCTCCTCCTCCTCCTCCTCCTCCTCCTCCTCCTCCTCCTCCCCCTCCTCCACCTCCTCCTCCTCCTCCTCATGGTCCGCGGGGGAGTGACGAAGTCACCGACCGAAGAGCTCCTCCTCATCGTCCTCCTCCTCCTTGTCCTCCTCCTCCTCCTCCTCCTCCTCCTCCTCCTATCCTTTCCCCCCTCCAACTCATAGTGGTGGTGGTGGACAACAGGCCCATCATGCTGCCCCTTGCAATCTGCGTCGCCACTCCGGGGATCCGGGAAATCGAGGGCCGAGGAGGGCGGAGGGGCGAGGGTCCGTGGGGTCGTCGGACGTGTTTGGGGCGCTCTCGGGAGGCCTTGGTGGGTTCTGGGTGGTCGGCGGAGGCCGCTTCCTCGGGGAGGTGGTGG
>CAUYUJ010001575.1:0-67500 GCA_963575745.1 Prorocentrum cordatum | reverse complement strand
ATCGTCGATGTCCAGAAAGTTGTGAGAACATCTGGGAAGTGTGTGTGTGTGTGTGTGGCTGTGGGGGGGAAGGCGAACCCCCAGAAACTATAATAAACTATGGGGTGTATTTTTTTTTTTGTTGAACATTATTCCTTCTAAAGAATTATTATTGTTGGGACCCCTGGTGCGCGACCTCTGCGCCGCGCCTAGGCCGCAGCTACATTTTCATCATTTTTTCGCGAAAGCTTCAGAAAAGTGGATTACCCCCGGATCCGGTTTTATGTTGACGCTCGTTTTCCGTTGCAAAAAACAATACAACATGAAAATTCTTGTTCTTACTTGATCAAATTGCAAGAATCCCTTGCAAAAAATAAGGTAAAGTGGACATTCGTGCGCGCAAGACGAAATCCTTCCAAAACCTTAGGTTTCGTAGCGATTTTAACATAAAAACATCAAAAACCCAATGGTTTTTTAAGAAAAAATTGTCAAAATGTCCTTCCGCGCGCGCTGTCCGAATCCCACAAAACCAATGGTTTTTCAACATTTATGTTACATGAGCTCGCGCGAGCTACTTTTTCTTGTTCTAACATAATCAAATTTCAATAATCCCTTGCAAAAAATAAGGTAAAGTGGACATTCGCGCGCGCAAGACGAAATCCTTCCAGAACCTTAGGTTTCGTAGCGATTTCAACATAAAAACATCAAAAACCCAATGGTTTTTCAAAAAAAAATGTCCAAATTTCATCCCGCGCGCGCTGTCCGACTCCCACAAAACCAATGGTTTTTCAACATTTATGTTACATGAGCTCGCGCGAGCTACTTTTTCTTGTTCTAACATAATCAAATTTCAATACTCCTTGCAAAAAAAAGTAAAGTGGACATTCGCGCGCGCAAGACCAACAAAAAACACGACGATCTCAGGAACTTGCCCCAAAAATGTGACCAACTCCGCTCTCTCTGTCTCTCTCTCTGTCTGCTCTCTGTCTCTCTCTCTGTCTGTCTGTGTCATGTATTGTATGTCACAATTGCAGGATGCTGGGCACACGCGCGCCCCGAATAAGTGACCAAGTTCTGTGGGTGTGTACCCCGCGCCAGTGTAGTAGCCACGGTCGTCCGCACGCCACGAAGTGAAGTGTCCCAACGTCATAGGGCGGGAAGCTGGGTTTGGGTGGTCGCGAAGAGTCGTTTGGATATTTGGTAGAGCTTGAACTGCCCCCCCACGAAGTGGGGGTATTGTCTCGCGTCGCATGAAAACCCTGGCACTGGTGAGAACACTGAGCGTTCGGGTAAAATGATTGTTGTTGTTGTTGTTGTTGTTGTTGCTGCTGCTGCTGCTGCTGCTGTTGTTGTTGAACATTATTTATTCTAAAGAATAATTATTGTTGGGCCCCCTGGTGCGCGCCCCCCCTGCGCCGCCTAGGCCGCAGCTACATTTTCATCATTTTCGTGAGGAAGCCTCAGAAAAGAGGGTGTGTACAGGATCCGGTTGTTTTGTTGTAATCCGCTTTCCCTTGCAAAAAACAATAGAAAATGACATTTCTTGTTCTAATATAATCAAATTTCAAGAATCCCTTGCAAAAAATAAGGTAAAGTGGACATTCGCGCGCGCAAGACGAAATCCTTCCAAAACCTTAGTGTTCGCAGCGATTTTAACATAAAAACATCAAAAAACCAATGGTTTTTCAACAAAAAATTGTCAAAATCTCATCCCGCGCGCTCTTGCGGATTCGTAGGAAACCCAACACTTTTTAAACATTTCTGTCAAACGGGCTTTTGCGAGCAACTTTTTCGAACTTCTGCGACAACGGTTGCGCACCTGCCAGGGCCATCATCCCTGTCAAATAATACCATGCGGGACACATTCGTTTTTTCTTCGCGCGCGCACGCCGAAATCTCCAAAAACCATTGGGCTTCTTAAGAATTTTAGCACCGCGCATCATAAAATCACACGAATCGCAACAACTTCTGTGGGTTAACAAGGCTTAAGAACATCTGTGGGTGTACGAACGTAGGCTTAACAACTTCTGTGGGTGTGTACTCCACGCCAGTGTAGTAGCCACGGTCGTCCGCAGGCCACGAAGTGAAGTGTCCGAACGTCATAGGGCGGGAAGCTGGGTGTGGGTGGTGGCGAAGAGTCGTGTGGATATTTGGTAGAGCTTGCACTGCCTCCCCACAAAGTGGGGGTATTGGCTGGCGTCGCATGAAAACCCTGGCACTGGTGAGAACACTGAGCGTTCGGGTAAAATGATTGTTGTTGTTGTTGTTGTTGTTGTTGTTGTGTTCTGGGGCCCTTGGTACATGATACGCGCGTCACGTGGCCAGCCTCCGCGAGAGCTGGGTGCTCGTGTGGCCGCATGTCTTCCCAGGGCCCAACCCTCGTGCGGCTAAGGGCGCCGGTCGTCCGCGTGTGTAGCCAGCAAGGTGCCCCCGCATGCTCCGCATGTGCCGCGCTTCCATCCCGCATGCTCCGCACGTGCCGTGCCCCCCCCAGGTCGCTTCCGGGGGCGACGGGAGCGACGAGCCGCTGGCGCGTCGGCCGAGCACCTCCCGCCACGTGGGCTTCCAGCTTCCTGGATTGCTTAAGACACCCAGCTTGAGGTTCTCGATCGCAATCCAACCGTCTGGAAAAAAAGGGAGGGTGCAGTGCGCTTTTTGAGAAAAAAGGTCGAGTTGGGACATAGCCCGCGCATGCTCCATGAGCTCCCGCCAGTCTTTTCTCCCCCGCGCCCCGTGGCGCGCCCACGTGGTGTGGTGCACGCAGATGTTCCTGCAACGTCCGTGGAGTGTGCGCACATGGTTGTGCACGGAGACAATTTGCAGCGACCTTGAATGCTACTTCTCCTTCGGGCTCAGACCCCTCACATAGCACGAATCGGTCATAGAAGTGTAATCAAAAAGGTCGTTTCGGCCTGGTCCCGCCTCCTTTGCCCCTCCCTCCTCCAGGCTCCTCCTTTGATTTTTCGTTCCTTGTGCGAAGCATCTTGCGCTGCAGTGAGGAAGAAGGACGAGGGCGATGAGAAGAGGAGGAGGAGGAGGAGGAGGAGGAGGAGGAGGAGGAGGAGGAGGAGGAGGAGGAGGAGGAGGAGGGGAGGAGGAGTAGGATGAGAGAGGGAGGGGTGAGCAGGTGAGAGGCGGAGAGGAGGAGGAGTAGAGGAGGAGGCGGAGGGATGATGAGGAGGAGGGGAGGAGGAGGAGAGGGGTCTGGGGAGGTGGGAGGGGGAGGTGGAAGGAGGAGGAGAGTGGAGGAAAGGAGGAGCGAGGAGGAGAGGAGGAGGAGGACGGAGGAGGAGGAGGAGGAGGAGGTGGAGGAGCAGGAGCAGGAGAAGGAGCGGAGCCAGGAGCTTAGGCATAGGAGGAGGAGGGCGGAAGAATACGGAGGAGGAGGAGGAGGAGGAGGCAGGAGGAGGAGGAGGACGCGGGGTAGGCGGGGGTAGGCGGGTTAGGGAGGAGTAGGAGGAGGAGGAGGACGTAGGAGGACGGAGGAGGAGGAAGGAGGAGGAGGAGGAGGAGGAGGAGGATGGAGGAGGAGGAGGAGGATGGAGGAGGTGGAGGAGGAGGAGGAGGAGGAGGAGGAGGCGGAGGAGGGGAGGGAGGAGGATGAGGAAGGAGAGGAGGAGGAGGCAGGAGGAGCGAGGAGTGATGGAGGAGGAGGAGGCAGAGGAAGGAGGAGGAGGGAGGAGGAGGAGGAGTAGAGTAGTAGGAGGAGGAGGAGGAGGAGGAAGGAGGAGGAGGAGGAGGAGGTAGGAGGAGGAGGAGGAGGAGGCGGAGGAGGGAGAGGCGGAGGGGAGGAGGCGGAAGAGGAGGAGGAGGAGGAGGACAGGAGGGGAGGAGGAGCGAGGAGGAGTAGGAGGGAGGTAGGAGGAGGAGGAGGAGGAGGAGGGGAGGAAGAGGAGGAGAAGGAATGAGGAGGAAGAGGGCAGGGGGGAAGACCAGGAGGAAGGGAGGAGGAGGGGAGGGGGGAGGAGTATTGAGGAGGAGGAGGAGGAGGAGGAGGAGGAGGAGGATGAGGAGGAGGAGGGGGAGGAGGAGGAGGAGGAGGAGGAGGAGGAGGAGGAGGCGGATAAGGAGGAGGAGGAGGAGGAGGCGGAGGAGGACGAGGAGGGGGAGGAGGAGAAGGACCAGGATGATGATGATGATGGTGATGATGATGGTGATGATGATGGTGATGATGATGATGATGATAATGATGATGATAATGATGATGATAATGATGCTGGTGATGATGATTGTGATGATGATGATGATGATGATGATGATGGTGTGCTGAGGATGGTGGTGATGGTTGTGACGATGATGATGATGCTGCTGATGCTGATGGGGCGGCTGATGATGATGGTGATGGTGATGATGATGATGATTGTGATGATGGCGATGTTGATGATGTGGATGAGGATGATGACGATGATGGTGGTGATGAGGATGATGAGGATGATGATGCTGATGAGGATGGTGGTGATTATGTTTATGAAGATGATGGTGATGATGATGGTAATGATGAACATGCTGCTGCTGATGATGATCATGACGATGATGATCAGGAGGAGGGGGAGGAGGAGGAGGAGGACGAGGAGGAAGAGGAGGAAGAGTGGAGGAGGAGGAGGAGGAGGAGGAGGAGGAGGAGGGAGGAGGAGGCGGTACGAGGAGGCGGGGGGAGGAGGAGAGGAGGAGGATGCAGGGGGAGCGAGGGATGGAGGAGAAGCGGAGGAGGAGGGGAGGGGAGGTTCTGAGGGGTGGTGGAGGAGGAAGAGGAGGAGGAGGAGGAGGAGGAAGGAGGAAAGAGGAGGATGGAGGCGAGGAGAGGAGGAGGAGGGAGGACGAGTGAGGGACGAGGAGGAGGAGGAGGAGGAGGACGGAGGTAAGAGGGAGGAGGAAGAGGAGGAGGTAGTAGGAGGCGAGGGAGGAGGAGGAGGAGGTAGGGAGGCGGAGGAGTTAGGAGGAAGAGGAGGAGAAGAGGAGGAGGACAAACAGGAGGAGAGGAGGAGGAGGAGGAGGTAGGGAGGAGTCGGAGGAGGAGGAGGAGGAGGAGGAGGTTGAGGAGGAGGAGGAGGAGGAGGCAGGAGGAGGAGGAAGGGAGGAAAACGAGGTGGAGGAGGAGCAGGAGGAGGAGGAGGAGGAGGAGGGAGGAGGAAAAGAAAGGAGCGGGAGAGGCGAGGAAAAGGGGAGGAGGGGGAGGACGGTGGCGAGATGGGGGGAGTCAGGAGGAGGAGGAGGAGGATTGAGGAGGAGGAGGAGGAGGAGGGGGAGGAGGAGGAGGAGGAGGAGGAGGAGGAGGAGGAGGAGGAGGAAGAGGAGGAGGAGGCGGAGGAGGAGGAGGAGGAGGAGGGGGAAGAGTAATAATACTAATATTACTACTAATAATAGTTGTACTAGTAATACTAATCGTAATAGTAATGATAATCATAATATTAATATTAATAATACTACTAATAATAATGCTAATAATACTACTACTACTACTAATAATAACAACACTAATAATACGAATAAGACTACTAGTAATTATACTACCAATAATACTAATACTACTATTAATATTAATAATACTAACACTATTAATAATAATAATAATAATAATAATAAGATGCAACATAATATTAAGAATACTAGGAACAAGAAAAAGAGTAAGAAGGCGAATGCTAATACTAATACTAATAATACTACTGCTAGTAATAGTAAAAAAAATACTTATCACAATAATACTAATAATACGAATACCAATACGAATAATACTCATACTACTACTACTAATACTAATAATAATAGTACTACTACTAATATTACTACTGATAAGACTAATACTACTAATACTAAATAATTCTAATACTAGTGTTAATACTCATAATAATACTAATAATAATCATAACAATAACAATACTAATAATAATAGTACTACTAATAATAATAATAATAATAATAATAATAATAGTAAGACTACCAATACGAATAATAAGAATAATGATGATACTAAGAAGAATAAGACGACGAATAATAATAATATGAATAATGCGAAGAAGAAGACGAATAATAATACTAATAATAATAGGAAGAAGAAGAGGAGGAGGAGGAAGAGGAGCAGGAGGAGGAGGAACTCGGGGCGCTGTCATTGCCGTCGGGGGTCTGGGCCTGTTTTCCACCACCACCGCCACCATACATTGTAGGGGGAATGAGGTGGAGGATGAGGAGGCGGAGGGAGAAGAACAGGGAGAGGAGGACCCCCTCTCCCCTCCAACTCATGGTGGTGGTGGTGGTGGCAATAGGCCCATCAGCTCGGGGGCCGCGGCGCCCGCCTCGCCGCAGCGCCCCGCCGCCCGGAGGCGGGCACTCAGGGAGCAGGCCAAGAGGGGGGGGGAGCCGCGGCCGCCTGCCCCCCGAGCTCGCCGCTCTGGCTCGGGATGTACTCTGCAGCGGCGGCCAAGCCAAGACGTCTGGTGTCCTGGGCAAGTCGAGACGGAGTTTTTTGTTTGTTTGTTTGTGTTTGGTCTTCTGTTTGTCGTGCTCGGCCTCTCGGGGCCCCTGCCGGGCCTCGGGGCCGTCAGAACATGGCCCGGGAGGAAGGGCTGGTCCCGGGGAGGCGGTTGAGAGGTCGGGGGCCTGTGACTCGAACAGATCGAGATGCCGGATGTCTGGGTTGAGCTCGCCGTTCCGGCTCGGGGACTCCTTCAGTGGAGGCCAAACGTACCTCTGGACAGATGTACCCTGTTGATGGGAGGGCTTCAGGGCCTAGGACGCCCGAAGGCTGGGTTCTCGCGCACACCGAGGCTGGCGGCTGGAGCCGTGGCCGCTGCGGCACCTCACTGGAGGTACGTCGTCCCAGCGGTGTATACTTGTGGATGGCGCTCAACGGAGAGGAGGAATATTGCCAAATAGGCTCCAGATGTCTAAAACATGTCCAGCATATGTTCCCAGAGTGCTGGGACATGTTTCGAACATGTTTCGAACAGATTTGAAAGCGTGTCGAACACATCTTGAAAGACATGTTTAATTCAATGGTCGAAGGGTTGGAGTGTCCATTGTCATGGCCTCCACAAGTATGGACTCCAGAGTTCGTAATAAAGGGAGGGGGGTCTCATTTCGGGGGGGGGGTCTCTTCCAGGCTATCTTGGAGGGCCCGGGGGGTCTGGGGACGATGTTTTGGAGGGTTCTCCCACGGGGGAGGTCTGAAATGGCCTGTCTTGGAGGGTCCAGACCTCCCTTTTATTACGAAATCTGGAGTACGTGTGGGCCTCCCCTGGACAGACGTACCCTGCCGAGGGCTGGCCTCCGGGCCCGCGGAGGCCGGCTTCTCGCGCCCGCCGCGGCGGGAGCCGTGGCCGCCGCTTCGGCGCCTCGCGGGGGGCGCGCCGCCCCGGGGGTAGCTGCGTCTGGGCCTCCCCAGGTCCGCCCCGCTCCCGGCCCTGACTTCAGATCCGCCCTACCTTGGCTTTTTTCCCAACCGTCCTGTGGTGTTGGGTCCTCCCCCTCCCTCCTCCCTCCTCCCTCCTCCCTCCTCCCTCCTCCCTCCTCCCTCCTCCCCCTCCTCCCTGCCCTGACTCCAGGTCCGCCCTAGTTTGGCTTTTTTTCCGACTTCAAACTGCGTCGGACATCAACCTATGAGAAGCCGAAGACGTAGGGCGGACATTTCTGCACCCAACATAAAACTATGGCGGACATCCACAGAAGCAGGGCGGAAACAGCAGCAGAAGAGAGCAGGGCCGAAGTTGGCATCCTGCGGGGCCTGAAAAGAAGGCAGAAACTCCAAGCCCTACTTACGAATTTCCCCAAAGTAGGGCGGATCCGGACGCGCGACTTTGCTCAGGGTACCCTTGCGTCCTTGCTCTTCCTTGCTCTTGCGTCCTTGAGATTTTCGTCGTCCACCGCCCCAAAAGTCCCAACTTCGGCTTCCAAGGGTCTTGCGTCCTTACCGCGCGTCCTTATTAGGGTTTTTGACTGTATCTACGTTTGGGCCTCCCCAGATCCGCCCCGCTCCCTGGGCCTCCCGGGGGCGCCCGCGCACGCGCACCCTGCCCGGTGACGGCAGCGATGCGCGGCGGGCACGCGGGGCGCGGCCACCGCTGCCCGGGATCGCCGCGGCACGGGCACGGCTCGGGGAAGCGCGAGGCTCGAGTTCGCTGGGAGGAGGAGGAGGAGGAGGAGGAGGAGGAGGAGAGGCGGGATGCGGGGGAGGCGGAGGCCGGCGGAGGAGGAGGAGGATGAGGAGGAGGAGGAGGATGGGAGGCGGGAGGGAGGAGGAGGAGGAGGGACGGAGGAGGAGGGGTAGGCTGAGGAGGAGGAGGAGGAGGAGGTGGCTTCGGAGGCGGAGTAGGAGGAGGGAGGATGGGGCGGAGTCTGCGAGTCTGCTTCTATTCTTCTCCCCCCACCCCCCCCCACCACTCCAGACGGGGACCTTCTTCGGTCTGCGGAGGCGGCGGAGGGGAGGAGGAGGCGGGGAGGAGGCGGAGGGGGAGGAGGAGGAGGGGGAGGAGGAGGAAGAGGGGGAGGAGGAGGAGAGAGGAGGAGGAGGATGATGAGGGGAGGAGGAGGAGGCGGAGGCGGCGGTAGGTAGGAGGAGAGAGGAGGAGGAGGAGGAGGAGGCGGAGGAGGAGGAGTGGAGGGGGGAGGCGGAGGGAGGCGGGAGGAGGGAGGTGGGAGGAGGGAGTAGGAGGGAGGAGGGAGGAGGGGAGAGGGAGGAGGGAGGAGGGAGGAGGGAGGAGGGGAGGAGGAGGAGGAGGAGTAGGAGGAGGAGGAGGAAGGAGGAGCGGAGGAGGAGGAGGAGGAGGAGGAGGAGGAGGAGGAGGATGAGGAGGAGAGAGGAGGAGGAGAGGAGGGGAGGGTGGAGGAGAGGAGGAGGGGGAGGGGGAGGAGGAGGAAGAGGGGGAGGAGGAGGAGGAGGAGGAGGAGGAAGAGCAGGCAGAGGCGGAGGAGGGCGGAGGCGGAGGCGGAGGCGGAGGCGGAGGCGGGGTCGGAGGCTCGAGCTCGCCGGCAACTGTCTGCTACGTCCTGCTGCACATTGGCGTCACCCCAGCATACTACTGTTACTACTTTGTGTGTGCGTCGCCACCCCAGGGGCGACGCACACCGAGAAATCTCATATGGTGTATGCGTCGTGGCGGGCGCTGTCCGGCCACACCGCTCGGGCAACGATATACTACAATATGGATATATTCTACATGTCTGGGTGGGACGCGCGCCTCCAAGGATGACGTAAAGCATTCGTATGTCTCCTGTGCGTCCCCGTGCAAGTACACACGCGCAAGAACCTCATGCCTTGAGCGTGCTCGGCCGCCCGCGGCCGCCTCGCCCCCGCGCCCCCCTTCGTCCTGCCGTGCTCACTTCGGCCCCGCGGTGTCCCTCGGCAGCCTTCGGCTGCGGCGTGGATCCGCGCCGCTGCGACCAGCCGTTCGCCAGAGCTCGGGTTTCCCGACCTTGACGGGCCGGTCTGGAGTTTTGACGGGTCAGTTGTAAGGCGGGCCTGTCCCTCTACAGGAGGAATGTTCAAACATAGTTTCAAATAGTCGGGGGACGATTTTTTCCCTACCCAGGCTCTGCCTAGAAGGGTTCTTACTCGGTATGCTTAAAGGGCCGGGCAGTGGGGCCCGCCCCGGGCGGTTCCCCCAGTATCCGCCCCGCGGTTCCCTCAGTCCCGTGGGAGCTTTAGCTTTAGCTTTAGCTTAGCTTTAGCTTAGCTTTAGCTTAGCTTTAGCTTAGCGTCAGCTTAGCTTTAGCTTAGCTTTAGCTTAGCTTTAACTTAGCTTTAGCTTAGCATTAGCTTAGCTTTAGCTTAGCTTTAGCTTAGCTTTAGCTTAGCTTTAGCTTAGCTTTAGCTTAGCTCTAGTTTAGCTTCAGCTTAGCTTCAGCTCAGCTTCAGCTTAGCTTGAGCTTAGCTTTAGCTTAGCTTTAGCTTTTTTTAGCTTAGTTTTAGCTTAGCTTTATTGTAGCAGTTGCTTAGTTTTAGCCTAGCTCTAGCTTAGCTTTACTGTTACTACTAATGCTGCTTTCCTGGGGGCTCGAACTCCTAGGTAGGGTCGCACTGGGATAATTGACTGATTTTGATCGTTTTAGTCAAACATCCGCCTGTAGGGGGACATGCCCGACCTAACGCTACGACCAACCGCTCGCCGGAGCCTGGGTTTCCCGACCTTGACGGGCCGATCTTGAGTTTTGACGGTCCAGTTCTCGTGGGACGTCTGCAGCGGGCGCCGGCGACAAAGTGTCGACGGGGCCTCGTCATTTGCCCAATTGCGGCCCCGTGGGGCCCACCCGATCCCCCCGGACCCGATTCTTACGTCTCCCCGAGCGGTGGCCTTGGAAGGACATGTCCAGCTTTAAGTCGGGCACGTCCCTCCAGAGGAGGAATACTCAAAAATAGCTGAAAAAAGCAGTACGGGGAAGATGCTTCGATTTCTTTTGATAAGTTCTGAGGTATGTTTGGACTATGTTTGATTTTTCGTCCAAAATCCACCTGCAGGGGGACATGCCCGACTTAAGTCCGGCTTTCTGAGAAGCAGGAAAACATTGCATACACATAAACTTTGGGCGCTCCGCGCAGATTTCTTGGATCTGCGCTGGACCTCCCTTCCTGACGCGCGGAGCGCGCCAGGGGCGGCGCCAGAGACGCCGCCAGGGGGGCCCAGCGCGGATCCAAGACATCCGCGCGGAGCGCCACAAGTTTGTGTTGATGCCGTGTTTCTTTCTTCTACTTCAGGGTTTATATGTCAAGGGCCCCCGGAAGTCCCAGAGTTGACAACACACACACAACACACAAACACAACACACACACACACAAACGACAAAGGGAACAAGAGGGCGGCCGCGGAGGAGGAAAGCGGGAGGAGCTGAGTCTTCGCGAGGAGTGCGCAGCAGGCATCAGGCGCGGTCAGTCCAGGCTGCCAAAGGATGGGCGGGGCAGCGTCGTGACCACTACAGAGGAAATCCGAATCGCTTCGAAGCAAGCATCCCGAATTTTTCAATTTCTCTGGCCGCAGTGTGGGTGGGGCATCTTGGGCGCCTCTTGGGCCGTCTTCGGGCGCTCTTAGGCCGTCTTGGGGCCCTTTGGAGGTCTCTCCGGCCGTTTCGGGATGGTATTGGCCGTCTTGGGGCGTCGGAAAGCCGAAAGGGCAAGAACGCCAACATCTTCCAAAACCTTAGGAGCATCTATGCTTTCTGCCTCTTGGGGCCCTCTTGGGAGGCCTCTTGGAGGCCTCTTGGGGCGTCTTGGAGGCCTCGTGGTCCATCTTGAGGCCATCTTGGGCGTCGTGGAACGATCTTTCGGCGACTCGGTGCCCTCTTGGACCGTTTTGGGGGCCTCGTGGGGCTCTTTTGGCCCGTCTTCGGGCCCTCTCGGGCCCGAACAAGTCATGCGAGAACATTTCCCAAAGCCCAGGGGACACGCGGGAAGCCTCAGGAGATTTCGGAATTTGGGGTCCGGGCCCATCCAGGACTCCTGACGACTGAGGCTCCACGGATTAGGCAAAGGACTTGAGGACACGCCCATTCTGTGACCAGAGGCACGGTGGCGGATATTTTGAGTTGACCCCCAGGACATGAAAATCCAGGACTCTGCCGAAATTTCCAGACAGAGAACAAGAGAATAAGACGGATAATGGGGAGTGCTGTCTCGACCTGCGGCTGCAGTTTTCTCCTGCGCGCCAGCGCCCTGGTCTGCCACCAGGTCCCTGTTTCCCGATCTCCCGCCGACGTGTTTTTTCTAGGAGCGGCGCCCCGGAGGTCCCGACCCCATCCCCAGGGCCAGTTCCGCGCCCCCGACCTGTCTTTGACGGCCCCGGGGCCCGATAGACTGGCGCCAGGGGCGGATCTCGAGGCACAACGACCCGATCGAGCAAAGCAGATCGTCAGAGGATTTGGGACTCGGGTCCTCACCGGGCTTTCTCTGGCGCCCGTTCGGAACGACTCTGGACACCCCAGGAGCCCTCCTCGGCGAGGCGCAGCTGCTTGGGGGGCACCCCGAGGGTGGACAAAGTCGGCGAGAACCAAAGAAAACGTCCGAAGGCTTCGGGCCGTCTCTCGTGTAATCCTCCTTATCGTATGATATTGGGCCGTCTTTCGACCGAGAAACAAACGACACCACCCCACCCACGGCCCTCCATGTTGCGCTAGGGCCCATCGGGGGCCATGGAGTATACCACGCAGAAGCCCACGCCAGATTTCATGGTGTACGCTAGGCCCCGTGGTGCCGTAGGTGGGGTGGTGTCGTTTGTTTTCTGGTCCAGTCTTGGCCCTGCCCAGGAGAGGACGAAGACTCGGACGACGAGGGCGTCTGGGACCTGCTGCGCGGCGCGGCCTGCGATGGCGCGGGCGATGACGTGGACCAGCCTCGGAGGGCGCCAGCCATACAGTAGAAGCCCATGCCAACGAGCACCCTGCTTGCCTCCAGGGTGCCCTGGGTTGCTTGGGTTCCGATGGTTTTGCGATGGAAAGCGTGGCGTTCCCGGACCGAGAACCAATGGACGTCCTGTGGTTCCAGGGTTGGGTGTCTTGTGGAAGGTTTCTTGCAGCCGAGCTCCTCCTTTGCACATGCACTGGTCCTGGGCGGCCAGGCTCATCCTGGGCCCGGGATCGCTGTACAGTCAGGAGGGAGCAAAGACACACAGACACAATTCATCGTCGATTCCCCAGAAAATATGGGAAAATACGGGCAGTGGGGGGGAAGACGAAGACCCCCCAAAATATGGGAACATCTGGGGGATTTTTTGATTTGTGTGTATTTCTTTGTGTGTCCTGGGGCCCCTTTCTACAGCCCAGGCGCCGAAACGAGGACCGCTCTGGCTCCGGAGGGGGCCCGCTGCTCCTGGGGCCCTTCCGTGGCCGTTCCTCTGGCCCTCCTCGTGCACGCAGGCGCTCTCGGGGCCAAAGGGGAGGGCTTCGTTCCTCACGAGTCGCTCGTCGCTGCAGCAGCCCGACCTGTGCGGGGCCTCCGGATCTCCGACGGCAGTTGTGCGTCTGTGGTTCGATGTGGGCGGGCTGTTCTCCTCGATTTCGGCCTCCATGTGGCCCGCGGTCGGGCCCAGGGCCACGAGAGAAGTGGCCCGGGGGCGCAGAGCTGGCCCCGGGGAAGGTGTTCGTGATCTGTGGGGCAGCGGACGAGACACAGTAGGGGGCCACACATACGAACCCTACCCCTACCCCACACGACGTCTGAGGGGGAGGGTGGGGTTCGCTTCGCCTCTCCTCCCCCTCAGAAATCGTGAGAGGTAGGGGTAGGCTTCGCATGTGGCCCCCTACACAGATGTCGGTGGATTTCGGGGCCTCCTGACTTGGCGAGGATGGCATGCACACCGATCCTAGAGGCCTAGTCGTTACCCTTCTCTCGCCAGTGCTCTCCTTCGTCTACCCCCTCTCCTCTTCCCTCCTCTTCCGGCCCCTCCCCTCCCCGTGTGCTGACGCGTCTTGTGCATGAGTTCGTGCCGCTCCTGTTCCTTCCCACCTTGGCTTCCCTTCCCGGCGACGCAAGAACAACGGGGCCGTCTTGCGCCGCCATCGGCGAGCCAGCTGCCCGCGCCAGGCCGCGCGTAGAAGTGGTAAAGTGCCCTCGTCTCCCACGGCGCATGCCTTACCGGCCTCGAGCGTATCCCTATCCCTAAGATTGACACGCCAAAAGGCGATGACAATCTTAGGGATCCGCCCTCAAGAACTAAGGGAATCCCTAGGATTGGCATCGTGATGAGGAGGTGCCCAGCATAGGGATAGGGATATGTTCCAGGCTGGTAAATGCCGCGCTGGCGGCCCGCGCGGGCCGGCGCGTAAGGTCGCTGTGCCATCTCGCCTATAAGACCCCTCTCTTCTCGGCCGCCCGCTTGGGCTTGCCGCCGACTGGGCCCAGGATCGTCCCGGCCAGGCTCGGCGGAGGTTTTTACGCCGGGCATGTCCCCCTACAGGGGGGAAAATGGTCAAGGAGGGAACAGCAAACCCAGTCTGATGACGATGTTTCGTGCTTTGTTGGTTTGTTGTGATTATTAGTATTACTATTACTATTGTTATCATCATTATTCTTCTTATTATTATTATTCGTAGTATTATTATTATAATACTGATAAATATTTTCTTCTTGCTCTTTTTCTTCTTCTTGCTCTTCTTCGTATTATTTTTACTACTATTATATTGTACTACTAGTATCATCATTATTGTTATTATTGTAGTTCTTCTTCTTCTTCTTCTTATTATTATTATTTGTATTACTGAAACTTTTAGAACTATTTCAATTACGAGTATTATGATTAGCATCATTCTTATTCGTGTTATTATTTCAGTAATTTGCACTTTGCTATCAAAACCCGCCTGTAGGAGGTCATGCCCGACCTAGGCGCAGGTGCACTGTGGCCGGCAGCCCTCCGTCAGCCCGCCTGCAGCAGGGCGCCGCCCGCCGCTCCGCTGGCCCTGGGCCTGGGCGGCGCCGCCCTGGGGCGCCACGGCATCTGCCGGCTGCCAGTCGCCGAGGCCGGGCGCTGCCGGAAGCGGCCCCTGGCCCGAGGCTCTCTAGGCCTCCCAGATGGGGTCCTCCTCCTCCTCCTTCTCCTCCTCCTCCTCCTTCTCCTCCTCCTCCTCCTCCTCCTCCTCCTCCTTCTGTCCTCCTTCTGTCCCTCCGGCTCCTCCTCCTCCTCCTCTTCCTCCTCCCTCCTCCTCCTCCTCCTCCTCTCCTCCTCCCCCCCCTCCTCCTCCTCATCATCGTCCCCATGCCTGCTCCTTCCCCCCCCCTTTCCTCCTCTTCCTCCTCCTCCTCCTCCTCCTCCTCCTCCTCCTCCTCCCAGATGGGGTCGGAGTAGATGGGGTCGGAGGATCGCGCCGCATCGCAGATGCGTTGGCGATGCGGGTCGATGCGGAGCCCGATTTACTTCGCGCCGGCGTCGCCGATGCATCGCCCACATCGCCGACGCATTGCCGGTGCATCGCCGATGCATCGCCGGTGCACCGGCGATGCGGCGCGATCCTCCGACCGCATCTGCTCGGACCCCATCTGGGAGGCCTCCAGAGGCGTCCCCAGGACTCCCGGGGGCCCCGAGAGCCAGGCGCTGCCATCTGTTCGCGCACAACTGCCGGGCGACTTTTCACCCCGTGCCTCGGGCCCTGTGGGGCCCTCGCGGCTTGGTCGGGCTGGACGAGTGGCGCAGAAACATGGGGTCCACTGCGACTATCCAAAAAGAGTGTTTAGAACATAATCAGGGGACTTTTTTCTTCGTTGCAAGAAACATGTGAGACATTCTAACTTTCGCCCCAAAATCCGCCTGTCAGGGGCACGCCCGACCTAACGCTCGGGTCGTGATCTTTTACGGTGCTGAACTTGTTTTTTCGTTTTGAAGCGTCGGAGCTCAGGGGAGGCCCAGATGGCATCTCTTGAGTACCCCTCGCGAGGCCCAGAGGAAGGGTCCAAACCCGGAGGGGGGGGATGCGACACCACCACCACCACCAGGGGGGCCACCTCCAGCGAGGAGGTCCACGGCGCCTCCCCGAGCTGCAGGCCGGGGAGGTCTCGAGCGAGGGCGGGGGGACCGCCCCCCCCCCCCCCTCGCGCCTCGCACCTCCTCGCCCTGGTGGTGTCGCTGTCGCCGTTCCTCGTGCCTGCAAGCTGGCGCGAAAGGATAGGGGGACGCCCTGGGCCTCGGACCATCTCTCTAGCATGAAGTCGGGCCCGTCCCTCTACAGGAGAAGTGTTCAACAACAGTCAAAACGTAGTCTGGGGACTACCTGTTGGGCATTTTCTGGCCCTTTTTGGGGATATGTTTTGAGTATTGTTTCATTTTTCGTCGAAAACTATCCCCCTGTAGGGGGACACGCCCGACTTCACTCCAGCAGCACCCGGCGAGGGCGCGCGGGCGGCGCTGGCGGCCACGGCGCGGGCGCTCCTGGAGCCGGCGGCGTGGCGGCGGGTGCTCGCCACGGACCCCGGGAGCGAGCTGCTGCTGGGGGCGACCGGGGTCTACGTTGAGAGGGGGGGTGGGCGAAGGGTTCTTCGCGAGCTTCGGGCTCGGAGGAGGAAAAAGGTACCCCTATGAATTACAGCCACCTGTCCCTCGTCTTCCCCTTTGTGGGCCTCCTGGGAGGCCCTCGTTGCCACCGCCGGATTCGCCTTGAAATTCTGGTCAGACCGCACCCCAGGAGAGGTCCGGGGAGTAGCGGTATTGGTACCTTTTGGTTTCCCCATGGACGGCGGTCCTCGGAAGTCTCTGAGCGTTGTCGAGGCCGGGGGTACATCACCCACCCAACCGCCCCGACCCAGCCCGAAGGCCCCAGTGTGCTCTCCAGTTCCAGGTTGCGTTGTCGAGGCCGGGGATACATCACCCACCCAGCCGCCCCGACCCAGCCCGAAGGCCCCAGTGTGCTCTCCAGTTCCAGGTTGCCGCAGCCTGAAGTCCGCGTCTTCGGGTGGGGTCGGGGTGGTCTGGTGGGTCGTCAGGGAGGGCTGCCACCAGCCGCCGCGGGCCGCGAGCGCTCCGGGGGTGCCCAAGCCGTGCCGGGTGGCCGCCAGAGGGCCGAGTAGTTGGCCCTGGCCCGGAGGCCACGGGGCAGCGTTCTACCCAGACCCCCTCGAGCAATGAAAAAATCATGACGGGAGGTTTTTCGCCATTTTCGGCCTCTGGGGGCCCTCACCGGGCCTCGGGAGCGTCAAAAAACGACTCAGGGTGACAAACCGGTCCTGGGGAAGGGGTCGAGAACTCTGGGGTCGACGTAATGAAAAAATCATTACGTCGGGGGTCTGGGTAGGGGGGGGGGGCAGGGGATCCGGGGGGGGGGAGGACGCGGCGGCCCCCGGTCCATGTCGCCCACTCATTTCCGAGGTTCCCGCGTCGTGAGAGCACGTCGCGGCGGGAGGCTATCAGGAGGGGAAAAAAACACACAGAGGCACCATTCATCGTCGATGCCCCCGAAGATGTGGGAACGTATGGGAAGTGGGGGGGAAGACACAAACCCAGAGGATATGGGCAGATATATGGGGAATCTTGTGATTTGTGTCTACTTATTTGTGCATCCCAGGGCCCCGTCAGGTTTTTTGGCTGTCTGCGGCCTCTGGGAGCCCCTGTGCCGGGTCCCAGGGCCGTCGAGAAACGGCCCGACGGGGGGGCCTCGCAGGGGCGTGCGGATGCGCCAGAGTGGGCCTGTCGCCGATGTTTCGGCGAGGCACCGCCGATCTTCAGGTCCGTTGGGGTGTAGACGCGTGGCCTCTGAGAGGGCTGTGTGGGGGCCTCCTGGAAGCACCGGGAGGCTTCGGCTCGTGCTGCTGCCGTGTCAGGATGGTGGGTCAGAGGCTTCTTGGAGAACTGTGTGGGTCTCCTGGCGCGCTGCTCGGGCGCCTCCTGGTGGAGCGAGTTTTTTCAGGCCTCTCGAGGTTCCTGCCAGTTCCCCCTCTCACCGCCCCCCCTCATGGAGAAGC
Organism: Prorocentrum cordatum; assembly: GCA_963575745.1. Classification (NCBI taxonomy): domain Eukaryota; class Dinophyceae; order Prorocentrales; family Prorocentraceae; genus Prorocentrum; species Prorocentrum cordatum. The sequence continues at coordinate 50,159 of CAUYUJ010001575.1, read as the reverse complement.
CAAGAGGTGCCGATCGCGTCACTCCCCCGACCTCTCTCAGAGTGCGTTCTGGCCAGCACTCCGAGGCGAGTCCTGCCGGGGCTACGAGGGCCTCTCAGGAGGCCCAGCAAGGCGAAGCCGAGGGATGGGGCACGCGCCGGTCCTTGAAAGTAGTGACGAGGTATCTGTGGGTCCCCCATCTGCTTCAGGCGCCCTCCTACTTCCAGCACCGCTGTGCTGCTGCTGTGTGTTGTGCTGTCCTCTGGAAGGGGCCCGAACCCGATCTGCTTGATCTCCGCCCTCCTGCTTCGTGCTGCTGCCCGCTTCTTCGACCGACGGGCAGCGGACCGGTGCTGTCTCCTCCTCCTCCGACCTAAACTTGCTTTCTTGCTTGCTTGCGTTTACTCGAGCGCCGCAGGCAGGGCTGCCCCGCCTGACGCTCCACAACTCCGCGGGCTCCGACCGGCTCCTGTGGCTCTACGCCCGCGACGAGCAGGCCGGGACGGCGGCGAAGGGGGGGGGGGGAGCAGGCTCAGGGTCGAGCCGCGGCGCGGCGTCCCGGCTTGCCTATGTAGGCCCGCCGGAGACTGCTCCGAGAAGCTTGTGTTGACGAGCGAACAACTCACGCCCATACCCATAGGAGGGTCGAAAGGAGGGGAACTGGCTATGGGTGTGGGTGCGAGTTGTCGGACCCTGGGGGAAGCTCCCGTTCGAGCGGGGACCCCATCCGACAACACGCACCCATAGCCTCCTCCGTCCCCCCTATGGTATGGGTGCGTGTTCTTCGATCGTCATTTGTGGTTTGCGCGACGTGTGTGTGTGTGTGTGTGTGTGTGTGTGTGTGTGTCAGAACATCTCTTCGGCGCCACCCCAACATACTTGCACTATGTGTGCGTCGGCCCCCCCCAGGGGCGACGCGCGCACCGAGACATCTTACAGTATACGCGTCGTGGCGGGCGCATTCTGGCCACGCACCGCTCGGGAAACGATCTACTACAAGATGGGTATACTATATGTTCGGGTCGGACGCGCGCCTCCAAGGAGGACATATAGAATTTGTATGTCCTGGTGCTTCCCATCTCTGGCTGGGACTGTCCTGTTTCAAAACGTCGGTTTTCTGTTCTTGAAGCGCTGTTTTGGTTCTTGGAGCACTTTTTTGGTTCTAAGGACATTGCGTGGCAGGCTTATAGTAATGCCGGGACGTCGGTCCCAGCTCAACAGGGGGGATGCATCGACCCCCAATCGCCCACAGATCGCCGATGGGGGCCCGATAGACCTACATCGCCCAGGAACGCACGGTTTCGTTACCGAGGACATATCGACGATCTATCGGCGGTGCATCGCCGATTCCAGGTCGATGCTTCCTTCCCTGGTGAGGTCCTCCTTTCCAACGTTCCCCCACACGGCCCAGCGCTTTTTCGCATCCTCGTTATACTCGTGCCCAGCTCTTCGGCGACATGGTTGCGAAGGCCTTACGGCTGGTGCCGCCGGCCCTGAAGGCGGGGCCTCCCCTGAGACCCCTGCCAGCGGCTCGCCCCCCCCCAGGACCCGCTGGGACCTCAGGAGGGTGGTATTCTGACCCGGGACCCACCCCCTGGCAGAGATGGTCGGGGGCGGCAACGAGGGGGGTGATGATTAGGGGGGGGTGGATATGATGGCGGGGGCCATGATATCTCCCCATGGCGCCTCTTCTTTCGGAGGTTGATAGACCTCCTACCCTAATACGTCGAATAGCGAATTGGCCGTCTTCGGTTCGCGAGAGGGCGTCGCGGCCGTCATTTTTGCGGGTCCAGGTCCGTCGGTTTCGGTCCTAGGCCGTTTTCATGAAAGGGAGGTTTGCCAAAGGGAGGTTTCTCAACCGCCGATTCTCATTTCAAAACGTTCCCTGGCCCCCCATGGTCCGCGCACGTGCCCAGGGCCATGCTTTGCACGCCCCCCTCTTGGACGCCCCCCTCTTGGACGCCCCCGAGATGGGATTATGAGGGGAGGGCTTCCCCCGACAAGCCTGGACTCAAGCGGGTGCCCAGAGGGCGCGGCGGCGTGTGCATGATGATGATGATGATGATGATGATGATGATGATGATGATGATGATGATGATGATGATGATGATGATGATGAGGAGGAGGAGGAGGAGGAGGAGGAGGAGGAGGAGGAGGAGGAGGAGGAGGAGGAGGAGGAGGGGGAAGAGGGGGAAGGAGGAGTGCGTCCCCTGGCGTCCCTGTCCGTTTTCTTCAATCTCCTTCGGATTGGCGACGGCGACGCCGCCGCCGCCGCCGACGACGACAGCCTCGGGGGCGGGTTTCCGAGGGGCGGGGGCCTGGGGGCCGGGGCTGGGACCGGAGCCGGGGCCGTGGCTGGATCTCAGCTCGTGGGGTCTCTGTTTTTTCGGGCCCCGTGGGAGAATAAAGAACGGGTCCGGCGCAAAGCGCAGGCCCTGGGCCCCTCTCCCTGGGCCCTCCCCCCACCAGGCTCTCCCCTCGTCACCCCCCTTCATACCGAGTTGGGAGACTGGGGCCGTGAGGAGTGATCAGGTCATCCATCTGATCGCGTATGTTTGATGGGCTTATGACGCAGTCGCGCCCTGCATCTTCCCAGCCCCCTCCTCCAAACAGGATCGGCTGTCTTTCTTAATTTGTCGTTGCCCCTCCGCAGGCCATGGGGCCGTTCGACGCGCTCGCGGCGGCCCTGGAGGCCGAGGTGACCGCCGCCAGCCGCTTGGGCGGGCGCAGCCTTAAGCTCTGCGCCGGCTCCTTCGTGGTGCTGCGCTCTCCAGGGGCGAGGGACTTTTCGGCATCGCCCAATCGTTAGGGGAAACCTACGTTTAAATCGGGCATGTCCCTCAGATACAGGAGGAGTATTCAAACACAGTAAAAATCGCCTGGGGACGATGTTCTTATTTTTTGCATATGTTTGACTATTTTTGTTTTTTCGCCCCAAGTTCGCCTGTAGGAGGACATGCCCGAGCTAACTCTAGACCTCCTAGATGAGCGACGAAATAAGAAAGCGGTTCGACTGCGCCGACCATCGCGCGTCAGCCGCCCGCGCAACAGGCCGCGCGCACGCGCGCCCCCGTTTCCGGTGGTGCGTGCCGCGCTGGCGGCCCGCGCAAACCGCGGGGTGGTCAGGTCGCTGTGCCATCTCGCGCAAGGCCCGTTCTTGGCATCGCTCGGACGTGTGCGTTTTTCCTTCGGCGAGGGCCATCGAGGAGCATCCTTGATCATTTGGCGAAACAACCACGCACGAAACCGAAAAAAGCACAGGGAATGGACGTCCGAGCGATGGCCAGCGTTGCTGATCGTCGCCCAGACGAGGTCCGAGCAGATGGGGTCCGGGGATTGCGCCGCCTCGCCGATGCACCGCCGCTGGGGCGCGACGTGGAGCCACCGAACGCCTCCGCGCCGATGGCGCCAAGGCCTCGCCGACGTCGGCGCACGCACCGCCGCTCCCGGGGCGAGTGACGCTGGGCGCCTGCTCAACTCTTGCAGGGCAACGACGTGGGGGGGGGCGTGCAGCGGGCAGCGGCCCCCAACTCGGAGGAGGAGGAGGAGGAGGAGGAGGAGGAGCAGGAGGAGGAGGAGGAGGAGGAGGAGGAGGAGGAGGGGAGCGTGCATGCGGGAAATCGCCCGAGGACTCGGAGGTCTTCCCCCACCGCGACTGGGACGAGGCAGTGCTGGGTGCGCGCAGCGCCTTCACCGCTCTGGTGCCGCTCGTGCTGCCGGAGGGCTCGGCCGGCCTCGAGGTCTTCGGCCCCGGCGGCGGCCTGGAGGGCGTGGTCCAGTACGCGCTCGGGGAGGCCGTGGTCTTCGACAACGCCCGGCTGCATCCGGCAGGCCAGAGCAGCTGCACGAGTCGGTGTCGTTTCACCGAGCCCCATCCCCAGCCCCGTCCCCTTCGAGGCCCCCACCAAATTGCCACCCCAGTTGGGGATACGCCCCTCGAAGCCCGAGGCGAACGACCTATGTCCCCATCTTGGGGGGGTAGATCGGCCGGTGGGGCCCAGGCCGCGCCGCTGGGGGTGGGGATCGGTGAAACGATACTCCATGAGCGCACGTTTTCAAAGGCCCGCTCAGACGTCGCCAGTCGGCGCAGGGCCCCCCCCTGCCTCACACTCGTGGGCCTCCCAGATGGGGTCGGGGCAGATGGGGTCGGAGGATCGCGCCGCATCGCCGACGCGTCGGCGACGCGGCTCGGTGTGGAGCCCAGGCCGACGTCGCCGAGGCATCGCCGACGCATCGCCTGGCGCCTCGGCGATGCCTTGGCGACGCGGGGCGATCCCGGCCCGGCGCGCGGGGCGCGCCGAGCTGCTGGGCCAGAGGAAAGCGGTCCCGCGCGGGCCTCCGCCAGGTTGTGTGCTCGTGCCGCTGCTCTGGCCTGCGGCGCGTCGCACGCAGCCCGGGAGCTCCCCCACGCGGGTTCTCGCGTCCCTGAGCTTCGCGCCCGGGTGCCCCCGGCTGTGGCCGGCCGCGGAGCGGGTGCTGCGGGCGCAGACCCCGTTCTTCTATCGTCGCGCCGCCGCGTGAGCCGGTGCTCTCTGCGGCCTCGTTGCTTGCGCCCGCCAGGGTTTTTGCGTCTGTTGTGATACGTGTCTCTCTCTCTCTCTCTTTTTCTCTGTCTCTCTCTCTCGTCCCCTCTTTCTATGTCCCTCTCTCCCTCTGTTTCTCAATTCGTATAGTTTGTTTGTCTCTCTCCCTTCTTTTTTCTAAATCTTCGTATCGAGGTGAGAGAAAGATAGGTCGAACGAAAGAGGGAGGGAGATAGAGAGAGAGAGAGAGAGTCAGAGGCCCTACGATAGATCGCGAGCAGGATCCTGGGCTAATCGCGAGGCGAAAGTTGCACCCACCACCCAGTCTCCTTGCCACGGTAGCGTGACCCGTCAGTATCTCTTCACTAAGTAGAGAGATATGTAGAATATGCCTGCTTTTCTCTCCCCCCCGCTTTTCTATTTCTTTCTTTCTCTCTCTCTCTCTCTCTTTCTCTTTCTTACGTACTATCTCAGTGCGTCTGTATATATATATATGTATATATGTATAGACGTATACTACACTCTACCCTGTCTTGACCTCTCTCCCTATCTTCCTGTCTCTCTGTCCTGTCTCTTTCTCTATGTCTGCCTGTCTGACTGTCTTGTCTGTCTGTCTGTCTGTCTGCCTGCCTGCCTGTCTACCTGTCTGTCTGTCAGTTTGTCTGTCTGTTTGTCTGTCTCTTCTTCTCTCTTTCTCTCTTAGCTTTTAATTCCGCAAGCAGTGCCTGCACTCAGGGGCTCCTACTTCTGTTCTAAGGAACTGGGCCTGCGTGCCGGTCTGGCGGCTAAGTTGTCGTCGTAAGTTGTCGTCGTCGCCGCCCCTTCGCCGCCTCGTCGCCGCCCGTCGTCTGGGTCTGCGTGCCAGTCTGGCGGCTATGTTGTCTACGTCGCCGCCCCGTCACCGCCACGCATAGATTCTCCTTTCTAAATGATTAATAGATTCTACCCCCCCCCGGACTTATCGGCTCCCCCTGGGATTATATGATTTCATATATATTCTGCACATTCGTCCATCCTAAAAATGAAATCATACCATCCCAGCCAAACCGGGTTCCCCCCCTTAGGTTCCCTTGTAAAAAAACACTATGCGGTGACATGTTTTGTTCTAACATAGCACTTTTTCACGAATCCCTTGCAACAAATGAGACGAAGTGCACACGCGCGCGTCGTCGCAAAAACCTTCGGTGCGGGAAGGATTTCGCAATCGAGTTTCCAAACAGCATACAAAAACACAGGGTTTCGCAACACAGAGTTGCTAAAACAACTTCCGCGAAAGTCCTTGCGAACTCTTAATAAAACCATAGTTTTTTCAAGATTTTCGCAAAATGCTACCAAACGGGCTTCGCGCGCGCTCATGTCGAAATCTGTCGAACGCCCTTGCGCGTGTGCCGTCGCGAGAATCCCTTGCAAAACATAGGACGAAGTGCAGACGCGCGCGTCGTCGCGCGCGTGTATGCCGAAAACCTTCAAAACCCATCGGTTTCGGAAGGATGTCAAAATCGTGTGTCCAAAAAACCTACAAAAACACAAGGTTTCGCAACACGGATTTTCAACAAAAGCGTGCGTACGCGCTCTTGCGTCGTCGTCGTCGTCGTCGTCGTCGCCGTCCTCCCTCCTCCCGCGTCGTTGTCGTCGTCGTCGTCGTCGCCTACGTCGTCCTCTGTCTTTCCTCGTGTTCGTCGTCGTCCTCTTTGGCGTCGTGGTCGTTTCCGTCGTCGTTGTCGCCGTGGTCGTCCTTCCTCCTCCTCCCTCGTCGTCGTCGTCGTCCGTCGTCGGCGTCTCGTCGTCGTCCCTCCTTTTTCGTCGCCGTCGTCGTCGTCGTCGTCGTGTCGTCGTCGTCGTCGTCTTCCCTCCTCCCTCGTCGTTGCCGTCGTCGGCGTCGCCGTCCTTCCTCCTTCTTCGTCGTTCGCGTCGTCGCCGTCCTCCCTCCTCCCTCGTCGTTGTCGTCGTTGTCGCCGTCGTCGTCCTCCCTCCTTCCTCGTTGTCTTCGTTGGCGACGTCGTCGTCGTCTTCGTCGTCGTCGTCGGCGTCGGCGTCGTTGTCGTCTTCGTCGTCGTCGACGTCGGCGTCGTCGTCGTCGCGCGCGTCGTCGTCGTCGTCGTCGTCGTCGTCGTCGGCGTCGTTGACGTCGTCGTCGTCGTCGGTGTCGTCGTTATCGTCGTCGTCGGCGTCGTCATCGTCGTCGTCGTTGTCATCGTCGTCGTCGTCGGCGTCGGTGTCGTCGTCGTCGTCGTCGGTGTCGTCGTCGTCGTCGTTGTCGGCGTCGTCGAAGTCGTTGGAGACGTCGTCGGTGTCGTCGTAGTCGTTGTCGGCGGCGTCGTCATCGTCGTTGTCGCTGTCGTCGTCGGCGTCGCTGTTGTTGCCAAGTGCCATGTTGTACCCACCGTCACGGTCTTAAGAGATTTTGCAAACCAAGTTGCGGGTGGGTGGGTGGGATGTTTGCGCGAGCAGTGGAGTGGACAGCTCACTGCGAACAGAAATTAATTGCATCACATAGATTCTCCTTTCTACAAGACTAATAGATTCTACCCCCCCCGGGACTTATCGGTTACCCCGCGCGTGCTGTAAATTACATATGATTCTGACCACATGTCCATCCTAAATATGAATTCATACCATCCCAGCCAGGCCGGGTTCCCCCCCCTGCGATTCCCTTGTAAAAAAACACTATGCGATGACATTTTTTGTTCCAACATAGCACTTTTTCACGAATCCCTTGCAAAAAATGGGACGAAGTGCACACGCGCGCGTCGTGGCGCGCGCATGCCGAAATCCTTCAAAAACCTTCGGTCCTGGAGAGATTTCAAAATTAAATTTCCAAAAAACATACAAACATACATGGTTTCGCAACACTGATTCAAAGAAAAACTTACGCGCGAGCTCTTGCGAAATCTTAAGAAAAACATAGGTTTTCAAAGATTTTCACAAAATGCTACCAAACGGGCTTCGCGCGCGCGCATGTCGAAATCTGTCGAACGCTCTTGCGCGTGTGCCGTCGCGAGAATCCTCCGCAAAAAATGGGACGAAGTGCAGACGCGCGCGTCGTCGCGGGCGTATGCCGAAATCCTTCAGAAACCTTCGGTTTCGGAAGAATTTCGAAATCGTGCGTCAAAAAAAACCTACAAAAACAAACGGTTTCGCAACACGGGTTTTCAACAAAATTGTGCGCGCGCGCTCTTGCGTCGTCGTCGTCGTCGTCGTCCTCCCTCCTCCCTCGTCGTCGTCGTCGTCGTCGTCGCCGTCGTCGTCTTCTGTCTTTCCTCGTCGTCTTTGGCGTCGTCGTCGTTTCCGTCGTCGTTGTCGCCGTGGTCGTCCTTCCTCCCTCGTTGTCTTCGTCGGCGTCTCGTCGTTGTCCCTCCTATTTCGTCGCCGTCGTCGTCGTCGTCGTCGTCGTCGTCGTCGTCTTCACTCCTCCCTCGTCGTTATCCTCCTCCCTCGTCGTCGTCGTCCGTCGTCGGCGTCTCGTCGTCGTCCCTCCTATTTCGTCGCCGTCGTCGTCGTCTTCGTCGTCGTTGTCATCGTCGTCGTCTTCCCTCCTCCCTCGTCGTTGTCGTCGTCGGCGTCGCCGTCCTTCCTCCTTCTTCGTCGTTGGCGTCGTCGCCGTCTTCCCTCCTCCATCGTCGTTGTCGTCGTTGTCGCCGTCGTCGTTTTTTCTCCTCCCTCGTCGTCGTCTCCGTTGGCGACGTCGTCGTCGTCTTCGTCGTCGTCGTCGGCGTCGTTGTCGTCGTCGTCGGTGTCGTCGTCGTCGTTGTCGTCGTCGAAAACATTGGAGACGTCGTCGGTGTCGTCGCAGTCGCTGTCGGCGGCGCCGTCGTCGTCGATGTCGCTGTCGTCGTCGGCATCGGTGTCGTGGCCAAGTGCCACGCAGTACCTACCGTGACGGTCTTGTCTGAAGATGTCTTGCGACCAAGTTGCGGGTGGGTGGGTGGGATGTTTGCACGAGCAGTGGAGAGGACAGCTTCAAGACAGTCGAAGTGGATTGCACCACATAGGCTGCACCATCTTTCTATATATGTTTATGCTTGTATGTATGTATATACATACTGCGCGACATATGTTGCACCGCTGATTGCACACCACAGATCGCATAGCATACACTGCACAGCATATGTTACACATCGTAGGTTGTATGGCATATATTTCGCAACATAGATTGCACCGCATATGTTGTACCACATCCAAAACAACATCTATTGCACAGCATCTGTTGCACCACATAAATTACACATTGTTTGCTCTACCTGAATCGCACCACATATATTGCACAGCATAGACCGCACCTCGTATATTGCACCACATGAACTGACCAACAAACGGTGCACCGTATATTTTTCGCCACGCAGATGCATCACTCCTCACCACACCGCATACATTGCACCGCATAGGTTGCACCACATAGATTGCGGCCACCACCTATATTGCACAACATGCATCGCACAGCATATATTGCACACACTAGATCGCATTACATTCAATGCGCCACGTAAATTACACCGCATAGATTGCACTATGTACGCTGCTTCACATCTATTGAGCAGCATCTATTGCACAGCATCTGTGCGCCACATACACACACATACATATATATAAATATATATAGATATTGCACTTCGTATATTGCAACCCGCATGTAGCACCACGTATATTACACGACATAGATCGCACCACATAAATTGCACAAGATATATCGCACCGCATCGATCGGACCACACATATTGTACCGCATACATTGCGCCGCATACGTTTCGCAACACAGATGCACTACACGATTTAGGTCGTGACGCATATATTGCACCACATAGATTGCACATATAATGTAGAACATGGATCGCACAACGTAGACTGAACAACATAGATCGCACCACACACATTGCGCCACGTAGTTGCACCGCATGTATTGTCCAGCGTAGCTTGTGCCACATATATTGAGCATCATGTATTGCACATCGTCTATTGCACCACGTACACTGCACCACGTCGACTGCACCGCCTGTATTGCACCACGCAGACTGCACCACATACATGTCCCCACGTAGATTACGCAGCACATCTTGCTAGAGATACACTGTTCTGGAGTCCACGCCGGTTATTGTTTATTGTTGCTTCTCCCTTTGTCTTTCTCTTTCTATCTATCTTTCTCTCTCTCTCTCTCTCTCTCCCCCCTCTCTCTCTGCACATAGATATCATTTTCCTTCTCCCCCCTTGCCTGGCTTTTCTCGGGCGCGTGCTGGCAGACCCAGCATGGTTTTGCGAGCGGCCCTTCCTGCTCGGTTCCGGCAGTCCGCGGCCGTGGCGCTCCGTGCGCTTCTTTGTGGGCTCGGCCTTCTGTCTGCCGCCATGCCTGCCACAGCCGTAGATGTCTCCAGGCACGCCCAGGCAGCGGTGTCTGAGCCTCCTCGCCTCCGAGCTGGGGATCGTTTTCTCATTCACTGTTTTGCCTGTCGGGGCGCGGGTCCTCGCCCCCCCCCTCCCCCCCCAAGGGAGTAGATCTTGTTTTTGTTGGCGCCTGTTTCGAGCAGGTGGAGTCGTCTCCCCAATCGGATGCACTGTTGCAGACAGTCGCGCTGAGCAGAGGTCTGGAGCCAGACCCCCCCCCCCCCTCCCCCACCCCCGCCCACTGTCGGAACGCCGGAATGAGAAGCGCTCACCTGCCCCATCGCTCCTCGCTCCCCCTCCTTTGTTTCGCCCTGTCATCCTTCCGCGGCGCCCCGGCGCTCCCCTGCAGCGCCCCCGCGGCGTCTTGACGCAGGCCGCATGCCCGCATGTCACCCGTCTCTCCTCGCCGCCTCACTCGTAACCTCTGCGTACCATGGCTCTGTCCCCCTCTCCCGACTCCTCGAGGCCTGCTGCACAGTGTCGCACGACGCTCACCAAATATAATACTGCTGCCCAGATTGCGCATCATGCCCACAATATGATTGAATCCTCAGGTGTGTTGGCTCTGTTTGCGAATGCAGCGCATTTTTGTTGTCCGGGGGGACGCCCAGGCAGTTTTTTAGATCCAGACCGTCTGTGGTCAGACGGTTAAGCATCGCTGGTTTGCCAGGGCCTGCCCGTGCGTGGCGCCTGACCGTTTCTGCCCCACTCGCAGTGTATGATCGCGTGCGTTTCGCGACATCGTGAGCCACAATGTCCCCGATGATTTCTTGTTGGTCGGTGCGCCAGGAGGACATCGATGCACAGAGACTCTGCAGAGACCATCCAGGAACACTCTTGAAAAATGAGGCGGGGCGGAGGAGGAGGAGGAGGAGGAGGCGGAGGAGGAGGAGGAGGAGAAGGAGGAGGAGGAGGAGGAGGAGGAGGAGGAGGAGCGCGCAGCACAGCAGTGCGGCTCGTCCTTCTGCTGCAGCCATATGGCTGCACGCGTCCGTGACAAAGTGCGTGCGCTCGGGCCGTCGTCCGCAGTCAGAGGGACGTGACCAAGAGGCCCATGCCACTCCAGGGACCCAAGCTCGCTCTTGTCCAGGGTTAATGATGTCCCAGGCTCTTGATCACCAGGACGAATTTCGAGCACCGAAAGAAGTACCGAAACTCAGAGGTTTTCACGCGTCGGGCCCTGGGAGACACTCGTCCGACACTGTTTCGACACTCTTTCGATACTTTTCTGGGTGCTCGAAATTAGTTGTGGGATGTGGTCCTGAAGTGCTGAAGTGCGATGGGAGCAACATAAGCCCAGGGTGGCTCCCGCGTGTAGCCTCTTAGGTCGAGCGTGCCCCTTTACAGGAGGAATGCTCAATGATAGAGAAGGAAGAGTCTGGTGACGATGTTTCGTGGTTCTTCGAATATGTTTGTTCATAGGACATGCCTGATCTGAGTGTGGCCGAAGATGCCCTTCGGCCGCTCGGCCCTATCTGTGGCCGTGCGCTGCATGGTCCAGGCTCCCGCACTTTGTGCATCCAGCAGGTGGCCTCCAGAGGAGCCGCTGATGGGCAGGCACATCTTCCACCACCACTACCATAGGTAAGAGAGGGAGGAGGAGGAGGCGGAGGAGGAGGAGGAGGAGGAGGAGGAGTTCCTCATCCTCCCTTCTCCCCCGTCCTACATCTGGCAGGGTGGTGGAAAACTTGCCCATCAGCGGCGCAGCACCACAGGGATCGCCCGTGGGGAAATCAGAAGGTACCCATGCCGCTACCCCCCCCGGACCTCTCCTGGGGTGCGCCCTGACCAGGACTTCGAGGCGAATGCAGCGGCGACGACGAGGGAAGCCCAAGAGGCCAACAAAAGGGGAAAACGGGCGGAGGGTGGAGGTGTGGGCACCTCTCCCTCCTCCTCCTCCTCCTTCTCATCCTCCTCCTCCTCCTTCTCCTCCTCCGTAGCCATTTTGGCTCAAGTTCGAAACGCGTCCCTGGCGCTTCGAGCTTGGACGCTGCCGAGGGGAGGCTCAGTGTCCTTTTCTTGGGGACAGGCCCCTGAATCTTATCCGTCGTGCGCCAAAGCACGCTTCGTTGCCAGCATCGCTCGCGTTCCATTGCAGTTCCAGCCATGGCGGGCGGCGGGGTCTCCTCGCTCGTCGCTCCCTGCGGGACTTGCGGCTGCAAGAAGAACATGCCGTGGTACAAGTGGTGCAAGTCGTGCCATAACCCTATGTCGTCGCCTCTGGCTAAAGGTCGTCCTCTTCGGCCGTGCTTGTGTGCCGCCCCCTCCTTCCAGCAATCAGCATGAGTACCTTGAGGCGCCCACCACGCACTTCAAGGGCGTCGGCGACTGCCTCCCTGGTGCTGACGCCATCCTCCAAGCTCTGGCTGCCTCGTCTAGTGCGGTCAAGCAGGCGGAGTTGGACCAGCAGAATGCAGGGGTGCAAGCCTCTGCAGTCCAGAAGCAGCTGCTCTCGAAGGAGAAGGAGCTGTTGCAGGTTACGGAATCTATCGAGTATCATCGTAAGCGGGGTGAGGAGCTGCGTACGAGGTCCGCCCAGATCGGCACGGAGATTGAGCAGTTACGTGTTCGCTATCGTGAGTTATCCGCCAAGGTGGCTCCTCCTGATGAAGACCCTGCGGTGGAGGTCGACATCGCCAGGTTCAAGGACACGTTCTCGGCCATGGACGTATTCCTGGGCCAGGCTGCTGAGGTTGTGCAGAAGGAGAGCCTCGCTGATCCCAAGGCGAAGATGGAGGCCATGCGCAGCGCATTGCAGTCTGGCAAGGAGCACCTCATCAAGTCCGAGGAGGCCGTCAAGGCTCGTGGTTCGTCAACGAGATCGGCTTCTGCTCCTTCGGCCAGGCCTCACATCCGCTCGGACGACGACCTCTACAACCTTCTGTGTGGGCCTACGGCCTCTGCTGAAGGGGAAGAAGCGCAGGTTGGAGATGGTTGAGTCCGTGGCAAGCAGGTTGCGTACCTAATATCACCACAGCCTATCGGGAGGGGGCTTTGTGTCCTCCCACCAGGCCGCTGGAGGCCCATACTTCGTCTTCTGGGTGCGCCGCGTCATCGCCAGGCACCTTGTCGACAGACCCCTCTGCTACAGCCCCCACCCACCTCCCAGCGCAAGCTGGTTGACCCCCAGGGTTAAAGGGTGGGTGCGGCTTCTTAGCGGAGGGGTCGGGCCGTCTGCTGTATCTGGTCATCCACAGCGTTCTGATTCATTGGTGAGTTGCTCTAACCAGCCCAGTGTAGTTCTTCCCTCGGTCTCTGAGTTTCCAGGCAATGAGTTCGGTTTCATTCTGGAGACTTGCAATGGGTCGGGATGGGGCACTGCTCGTAAGAGACTGGAACAACCCCGCGCTCACATCGTGTTTACCCAGGAGCACAAGCTTCGCAGTTTTGAAGAAATCAATCAGGCCAGTGCTTGGGGGATCCGCCACGGTTGGAATATTCTTTGGGAGCCTGGCTGTTCTGGGGAGGAAGGTGGTGCTTCTGCAGGCGTTGCGTTAGCAGTTCGTGCAGTTTTTGGATTCCACCCACTTCTCGACGTCACTCAGGTTTCTCCTCGCAGGTGTGCGGCAGGTGTCGTTCAGCGGCTGGGACAGCCGAACTTCTTAGTCGCCAGTATCTACTTGCATGATTGCGAGCAGATGAGCGATGACAACGTTTCTATCCTCTCTGATGCCATGTCGTTCCTGGGTCACTCGGGCTTGCCGTTCGTGTTGGGCGGGGATTTCAACGTGGTCCCCGAAGTGCTCCTGGAAAACGGAATTCCTGAGCTTCTGCGAGGCTCACTGGCGTCGGCGCCTCGGGATCGAGGGTCTTTGATGGGACCCAGTGGTGCCAAGCACTACGACTACTTCTTGGTCTCCGGAGGCCTGAGTAAATGTGTTAAGGATGTCTCTCTGGTCGAGGAGGCTGCCACTTATCCTCATTTGCCTGTGTGTCTGGAGTTCCACAAGTCTCTCAGCGCTCTACGGGCCCTCAGGTTTCGCAAGCCTCCGAAGATCCCCGTCGACCCTGCCATGGGGCCCGTGATGCAGCCGCCCGACTGGTCCCACAATCTGGAGCTTTTGGACTTTACTCTGGAAGGTGCTGTCTCTGGGAGGCTGCAGGAGGCTTTCTCTGGGCTGGACTCGGCCTACGAAGTGTGGGCCAACCTCAGCGAGGTCGAACTTGTCGCCTCGACGCAGTCGTCTATCCCAGTTTTTGGCACTCGCGGGCGCAGGCCCAGGTGCGAGTGGTACGGTCCGCTCACTATCGACACCAGGGCCGCTCCGCCGTCAGCGCAGCAGTCGGTCAATTTCTTTGTTGCGCAGCTGCGCGCTTTGATCGGGCACCTCGGCGCGGGCGACCCCGTCGAGCACCCGGCCGTGCAGTCGATCGTAGGTCAGATGCGACGCCCTCCTCAGAGTATCTTGGATCACCTGGGGGAGTGGTCTGTGGTTCACGATCAGGCTGTTTTATTCTTGGGACGTATTGACGAGCTTTCCCTGGACGATTGGAGGTTATCTTTGACCCAGTTGTTGGAGGACTTCGAGGAGTTCCTTTCGGAGGCCGTCGCTTTCACTCGGAAGGTATCCAGAGCTTCCTGGAGGCAGTGGATCTTGGAGGGCATCGAGAAGGGGGGCAAGAGGGCTCATCAGTACACGAGAGACCCCCAATCTTGGAAACCAACGACTACCCTGAGCTCCGATGGTGCCCTGGTTTCGGATCCACTCAGCCCCCTGAAGTCGGAAGCCCTCAAGTTTGCCGAGCTCTGGGGCACTATTTATCAGGGGGCTCGGCCGCCTGACCGTTTCGCGCGCGAGGCTATCCTGGAGCCCTTGGAGTTTCTCAGTCCTCCAGTGCTTCGCGATCTCAGCCTCATCTATTCCAAGTTTACGGCTGTCTCGGTCGACGGCTTTCATGTGGCACTTCGCGCAGCTTAGCGACGGCGCCCTCCTGGCCCTGGGGAAGATGTTCCAGCTCTGGGAGATGCTTTCGGCTTTTCCGACTCAGTTGAGGGTGGTTCTCTTGGCTATGCTGTCGAAGGCCTCTGGAGGCTTCAGGCCTATCGGCTTCTTCGCGGCAACTTGCAGACTCTGGGGACGTGCTCGCCGTCGTTTAGCTGAGGAGTGGGAGGCCGCGTGGCAGAGGCCTTTCTCCGCCTGTGGGCGATTCAAGTCTTCCTCGGATGTGGTTTGGAGGCAAGCTCTTAGATCTGAAGAGTCAGTTTCCAACAAGGACGTGTCCGCTAGTGTTCTTTGGGGCATGTATAAGTTCTACGAACTATTTGATCTGGAGCTGCTTCTAGACCGATGCAGGCGAGTTGGTTTTTCTCTGCAGGTGGCCCGCTTGTGCGTGTTCGCCTACCAGTGTGCACGGTTTATCTTGATGAATGGCAGCGTCAACGGGCCTTGGTTAGCCATCGAGGGGGTGATCGCTGGGTGCTCGATCGCGACTACATTCGTTCGTATTTACCTCGTCCTGGATCTGGATAGGTTGACGCTGCCGCGCTCTGTCACCCTAGATGCATATATCGACGATTGCGCCCTGAATTGCACTGGCAGTGTTGAGCTAGTGGTTCGGGACCTTGTTGCAGCATCGCGAGCGCTGCACCGCGTCCTCACGATTGATTGTAAGTGCTCGCTGTGGATCGATCGTACCACGGGGGTCACTGCTGACAAAGCTTGTCTCATCTCGTCCTCTCCTGCCGTTGCTCGTCGCCTTCGTGACATTCTAGGGGGACTAGCAGGGCCGACCACTACAGGGGTAGCTAATCTCGGGATCGACGACACTCAGGGTAAGCCTCGAAGATCGTCTGGCTGTTGTGCTACTGCCAAGAAGCGAGTCGCTATGTTTAACCGTTGCGCCAAGAGGCTGGCCAAGTTGAAGCCCGACCTTGGAAAGCGATGCAAGCAGGTATTCACCGCTGGGCCGCTGCCTGGCATTTCATATGGTGCCGGAGTCCATGGGTGTAGTGACGGGGAGGTTCGTCGGATTCGTCGAGGGCTCGGTCGTGCGTTGCAGCCGTCGGCAGGAGGTCGCTCTCCCACTGTACTCATGATTGCTGAGAATGATCCCTCTTGGCTCGCCTCGGTACCACCTGTGGTTCGATGGGGGAAGGAGGTGTGGATCACGGCGAGCAAGATCACGTCTCTTTCGCTTTCGTTTGCTGCTCTGCGCTCGGCATGGAGTGCCACTTTCTCCAAGGACATCACATGGTGGTCGCGTGGTGGGCCCGTTGGTGCGATGAAGCTCTCTTTGTGCAGGATTGACTGGCAGACGAGAGGCCCCTTCACTCTGACCAATGACCTCCAGCAAGAGATCTCGCTGCCTGTCACATCGCCTGCCTTGTTGAAGAAGCTCCTCAGGGAAGGAGTGCTCCGCTCTTTGGAGAGGCAGGCCAGTCTTGCCTTGGGGTCCTCTGATCGGTTGTGCTTCGACGTTATGGTTACTGCTACTCGGTCTTCTAAGTTCGACAAGATCCAGAGGGGCACTGTGAAAGCGGTTCTCTGAGGGGCTACTTGGACTCGTGACAAGGCCGTTAGCTTAGGATATCAGTGTTGTCTGAAGTGCGTTCTCTGCGGGGGGCCCGATTCTTTATTCCACAGGATTTGGGAGTGCAGTAATTGTTCTGAGCTCCGTGCCAGTCTTGTGGACCCCTGGGTGTTAGAAGCCTCTAATGACCCCAATGTGGACCTCCTTCTTTTTACCCGAGGCCTTTTCAGGCACCCAGGGGACTTTTACCCACCTCCGCTCTCGGACGCAGGAGTAGACATTCAATGGCACGACGACCCAGCGCGGCTGGGTGGCGGATTCGAGGGCCATGTCTCTATGGACGGCTCTTGCTTTAAACATCCTGTGCGTGAGTTGTCGAGAGCGGGGTGGGGGTTATGTGTTTTTGAAAATTTGGATTCCGCGGCCCCTCTTTGTTCGGTTTCGGCCCCCGTCTGGAGCCCCACGCCCCAGACGAGTCAGGGAGGGGAGTGCTCAGCCTTCGGGGGCTCTGTGTTTCTGACTGCGGGTCTTAGCCACTTCTACACGGACTGCTTGAATGTGCACAAGCAGTACCATGTTCCAGGTTTTTATAACCAGATCAGCTATAAACTCGTGTATAGTGGTATGATGATGCAGGCCCTGTCTCACGCTTCGCTGATTTCGAGTCTCACCAAGGTGAAGGCTCACCAGAGTTTTGAGTTGGACTTGCCTCCGCTGGAGGCCTCTTGCCGCTGGGGTAACCACGGGGCAGATCTGGCGGCCAAGAGGGGTGCTCTCCAGCACCCTGCCGCTGCGCCCGAGCTGCAAGAAGTGGTGAGTCGTAGTGTTTCGGTTGCCAAAGCAGTCGCCAAGCTGTCTGCGCACCTCCTGCCTCTCTGGCCTCGCCTAGACCTCAATGGGGGTGCAGCTTATCGTCCCGCCGCGTCCTGCCGCGGTGGCCCGCGCGGGCCATTCCTGGGTGCGGGTCGGGGACCTTTGGCAATGTACTCTGTGCCTGCGCGGGAGGCGCACTGCGGCGGTGCCGCCTCCAGGAGCCTGTTCCCGTCACTCGCGTGTGCAAGTCGCTCAGTTGGCCTCGCTCGGCCACAGGTGCTGGGTGGTTGATTGTTGCGACGACTCTTTTGTTTGCTTTTGCCAGACGTGTAAGTGCTACACTTCTGGTCTAAGGCTTGCCAAGCTTGCGAGCCGCTGCAATGGCCCTCCTGCTAACAAGGATGGCACTCCCAGGACACCCGATTCCTGGGCTCGTATGCTTCGTGGCCTTCATCCTAAGAGGTCACGGGTGACGATTTTGTCAAGCACGATGGCTGCGCTCTGTCCGTAACTTCGGGGGGGACGGTTGGGCCAACCCTCGTCGGGCTGATGGTCCCCCCTGAGCGTGCGGAAGCCGTGTGGCCTCGCCGCTGACGGTGTCACCGCTCTCTGCCCCAGGCTTTCGCTCTGCGACTCTGGTGCAGGAGCCCCTGCGCCTCGGCCTGACTCAATGCAGGATGGTTGCGGCGTCATTAGCGGTGCATGTTAAAAAATCCTCCTTCTCCTCCTCCTCCTCCTCCTCCTCCTCCTCCTCCTCCTCCTCCTCCTCCTCCCCCCCCTCCTCCCTCCTCCTTCTCCTCCTTTCCCTCCTCCTCCTCCTCTCCCTCCTCCGAGCCCGCGCCGACAGCTGGCGCGCAGCTGCCCCGCGCGGGGCGGCGGGCGCCGAGGCGCCCGCGCCCCCAGCGTGCCGTGTGCCGCGCCGCCGGCCCGCGCAGGCCACCGCGCGAGGTCGCCGCCCCGCTTCGCCTGCGGCCCGTGCTCTCGTCGTCTTGCTCGGGCGTCCCGCGAGGGACTTCGGCCATGTGTGTCTGGTGCAGGACGAGGAGGAGGAGGAGGAGGAGGAGGAGGAGGAGGAGGAGGAGGAGGAGGGGAGGGGGAAGGAGGAGGAGGAGGAGGAGGAGGAGGAGGAGAGGAGGAGGAGGAGGAGGAGGAGGAGGAGGAGGAGGAGGAGGAGGATGATGAGATGATGAGATGATGATGATGACGATGATGATGATGATAATAATGATGATGATGATGATGATGATGATGTGATGATGAATGGTGATGATGATGATGATGCTGATGCTGATGCTGATGCTGATGCTGATGCTGATGATATGGTGATGATGATGATGATGATGATGATGATGATGATGATGATGATGATGATGATGATGATGATGATGATGATGATGATGGTGATGATGATGATGATGATGATGATGATGATGATGATGAGGAGGAGGAGGAGGAGGAGGAGGAGGGGGAGGAGGGGGAAGGTGGAGGGCTTCCCCTGGTGTGTGTGTGTGTGTGTTCAAGAGGTGTCGAAGCGTCCTGGCTCGCCTGTGGTCCTACCAAACAGTGTTCGAAGAACCTCTTGTGGTTCCCACGAGACGTTCGTAGAACATTTTTGGCTGGGGCTGTCTTGTTTTATCACATCGGGTTCATGTTCTAAGAATATGGTTTTTGTTATTAGAACGTTTTTGGGTTCTAAGAGCATTTCGTGGTAGGACTATAGGAATGCCGGGACGGTCGGTCCCTGCTCAAATGTGTGTGCGTGTGCCAGCTTCTCCCTTCAGCGGCGAGCGTCAGAGCAGGAAGAGGTACCCATACCTCTTCCCATTGCCCCCTTTCCCCTTTTGTGGGCCTCCTCCGAGGCCCTCGTCGCCACCGTTGGACTCGCCGTGGAGTTCTAGTCAGAACGCACCCCTGGAGGGGTCCAGGGAGTAGCGGTATCGGCACCTTTTGGCTTCCCCAGAGCGAGGGTGGCGAATTGAGAAGGAGACGCCCTTCAAAAGGCGGCGGGAGTTCTCAGGTGCCCCCGCACCTTCCGAGAAGTTTTTGGTTTGTGTCTGGAAGGCTTAGAACACTTCTCAGAAGGCCTGGGGACTTCCGAGTCTTCTGAGAAGGCCCGCCCCCTTCTCTCGGGGGCGGCAAAGAGGAGGGTGATGACTAGGGGGGGGTGGATATCATGGCGTGGGCCATGATATTTCCCCAGATCTCATGGCGCCTCTTCTTATTCCCTTACGTCCCTGGCCCTCCCGCTGGGCCGCGCACGTGCCGCCGGTCATGATTTGCACCCCCCCCTCTTGGACACCCCCCTCTTGGCCGCTCCCGATTCTCACGTTCCCCCCCTCGCTCGCCGCCGATTCCCAGACAAATCCGCCGCTACGATCTCGTCAGTCCACGGCTCCAGGGCTCTCGACCCCTTTTTCCCGCGGGGGCAGTTCTTGTTCCGTCCCAGATCCCCTCCTTGATGGTCCTGGGGCGCGACGACGGGCCCCAGAGGGAGCAACATCGAGAGGAGAACCATTCGCTTCCCTCCGGGCGTGCCGCCTTCTCTTCAAGTCTCCCGCGTCCAGAGGTCTTGGCATGACCATGGGGTTTCACCACGACAGGTGTTCCATGTTCTCACCCCGAGTGCACCCAGACCACTGGCGCCTGTGAAATCCGCCCTGGAACATCAGCATTCTGCTATTACGGTACTTCCAGCCGCACCGTAACGGGTACTCACTAACGGGTACTTCGGAAAGTTGCCGAAAATTGCCAGTTTGGGTCTCTTTCTGGCATTGCAGCGTTGCCCACGTCGGGGAGGGTGGGGTTCGCCGGGTCACTGGCCAAAGTACCCGTTAGTGGAGTCCCCGTTAGAGGAGCGTTGATAGTTCCCTTGGAACTGAAGACGCTGCTACAGCACACCTCGTGTGCACTTACGTGGAAGCGTTACTGCAGTTTCCCAGAAAAGCCTGCAGGACCGCGTCCAACGGCGCAGAGGAAGGTTCCTTCCGATCCCACAGGCGGCTATTTCAGAGATGCAGCGTTCTTCGGGAGCGGATGCGTGGGGTGCTCCGCCTTAGTGGCGCATCATCGCCAGCCTCACCATCATCACCGTCATCGCCGTTGTCATTATCACCCTCATCATCGCCATCATGATCGTTTTGGTTGTCATCGTTAGCAAACACACCATCACCAACCTTATCAGCATCATCACTTTCATAATCGCCATCATGATCATCATCACCATCATCATGGCATTCACCATCATCACCACCACCATCACCATCATCATTTCCATCATCACCATCACCGTCATCATCATCACCATCAACATCATCATCGTCATCATCGTCATCGTCATCATCACCATCACCGTTATCATCATCATCAGCATTATCACTACCATCATCATCTTCAGCATCATACTCCTTCTTACTACCATCAGCATCACCATCACCATCACACCATCATCATCACCACCACCATCATCATCAACATCACCATCTCCACCAGCATCGTCATCATCATCAACAGCATCATCATCACCAGCACCATCATCATCATCATCATCATCATCATCATCATCATCATCATCATCATCATCATCATCATCATCATCATCATCATCATCATCATCATCATGATCACCGTCATCATCGTCATCAGCACCACCAGCACCACCAGCACCGTCACCCCCACGGCCAGCACCACCACCATCACCACAATCACCACCACCGTCGCCACTGCCACCGCCACCGCCACCGCCACCGCCGCCACCACCACCCGCCCCCTGCGGCGCCAGGCCGAGCCTGAGCCCGAGGCGGCGGCGCCCGCGGAGAGGCCGAGCGCCCCGGCCTGGCGCTCCGTGCGCCGCGCGCTTACCGGGTGCCAGCCTCGAGTCGGGCATGCCCCCTCTGCAGGGCATGCCCCTCTGCGTGCGTCGAGAGCTCTGCGGCGCCGCGTTCTCCGGGTCCCACCCCGCCCCCTCTCCCTCCCCTCCTCTCCCTCCCCCTCTCCTCCTGCCTCCCTCTTCCCTCCCACCTGCTCCTGCTCCTGCTCCTGTTCCTCCTCCTCCTCCTCCTCCTCCGTTTACTCCCCCTCCTGATCCCCCTACTGCTTCCTTCTCCGCTCTCCTCCACCTCATCCCCCCCCTCCCCCTTCTCCTCCTCCTCCCCTTCCCTCTCTCTCCCCCAACTTCTCGTCGCGGTCGTTGTCGTAGTCGTAGTCGTAGTCGTCGTCGTAGTCGTCGTCGTCTTCCTTCTCTTCCTCCTTTTCTTCCTCCTCCTCCTCCTCCTCCTCCTCCTCTTCCTCCATCTCTGCACCTCCTCGCCCTCGATCTCTTGCGTGCGTTCAGCCGCTTAGCCTCGAATCCTGACGTTTGCCCTGGGCGCGCGAAACTGCACGCAAGCGGCACGGTGAGGGGGGCTTCCGTGGTGGGCAGCACCGGGCGGGGTGGGGGTAGCCCTCGAAGGGCCGGGGCACAGGGAGGGTTGGGGTGCAGGAGGGGACGGCGAAGGACGCGACGAGCATGCTGCTCGAGGGCTGCGACGGGGAAGCCGCAGCGGACTCTCGTGTGGGCAGATGCTGGCGAGGATCAGCACGGTGATGTGCCGAGGGAGGCGGAGGGACACTGTGGAGGCATCCACTGGAGGTGGCGAAGGAGGAGGAGGAGGAGGAGGAGGAGGAGGGATGATGATGATGCTGATGATGATGCTGATGATGATGATGATGATGCTGATGCTGATGCTGATGGTGATGATGATGCTGATGATCATGGTGGTGGTGATGATGATGACGATGATGATGATTCTGATGATGATGGTGATGGTGATGGTGATGGTGATGGTGATGATGGTGATGGTGATGGTGATGATGATGATGATGATGATGATGATGATGATGATGATGATGATGATGATGATGATGATAGTGATGGTGATGGTGATGATGATGATGCTGCTGTTGCTGCTGCTGATGATGACGACGATGAGGAGGAGTAGGAGAAGGACGAGGAGATGGAGGAGGAGAAGGAGGAGAGAGGAGGGGCAGGATGATGCAGAGGACCATGTAGATGTCGGCGATAATGATGGCGAGGATGATGATGAGGAGAATGATGATGAACACGAACCTGATGACAACAATGTTGATGTTGCTGTTGCTGATGATGATGAGGATGACGATGCTGATGATGATGCTGATGGTGATGAGGATTATGATGCTGATGATGGTGAGGCTGATGATGATGCAGATGATGCTGATGATGCTGATGCTGATGATGTTGATGACGCTAAGCATGCTGATGCTGAATATGCTGATGCTGATGCTGATGCTGATGCTGATTATGATGCCGACGACGACGAAGACGGTGTGCATGATGCTGATGATGCCGCTGGTGATGATGATGCTGATGATGCTGAAGATGTTGGCGCTGGTGGTGGTGATAGTGGCGGTGTTGATGCTGATACTGATGATGATAATGATGATGAAGGTGATGATGATGATTCTGATGATGATGATGATGATGATGACGATAGTTGTTCATGGTGATTGTGAATATGATGGTGATGATGATGACGATGACGATGCTGATGGTGATGATGATGCGGAGGAGGAGGAAAGAGGAGGATGATAATGAAGAGGTGCAGGTAAGTGGTGGAGATAGTGATAGTGAGGATGCCGCTGCTGATGCTGATGCGGCTGCTGATGATGAGTATGATGATGATTCTGATGATGATGATGATGATGATGCTGATTTTGATGATGATGATGATGATAATGATGATGCTGCTGATGATGAGGATGGTGATCATGATGGTGATGGTGATGATGATGCTGCTGATGCTGATGATGGTAATGCTGCCGCTGATGATGCTGATCATGATGATGATGGGGATGATGATGCGGATGATGATGATGATGATGATGATGATGATGATGATGATGATGGTGATGATGATGATGATGATGATGATGATGACGATGACGATGTTGATGCTGCTGCTGATGATACTATCGATGATGATGAGGGGATGAGAAGTTTGATCATGATGATGAGGCTGCTGCTGCTGATAATGACGCTGTTGACGATGATGACGACGATGATGAGGATTATGATGGTGATTCTGACGATGTTGTTGATGATGATGATGATGATGCTGATGATGATGAGGATGCTGATGCTCATGTCGATGATGATGGTGATCTTGATTATGTTGATGGTGATGGTGGTGTTGATGATGACGATGACGGCGTCGACGATGATGATGACGATGACGATGATGAGGAGAAGGAGGAGGAGGAGGAGGAGGAGGAGGAGGAGGAGGAGGAGGAGCAGGGGGAGAAGGGGGAGGAGGGGGAGAAGTGGGGGAGGAGTGCCTCCCTCTCCCCCCTCCCTCCCCCCCTGCCGCTGCCTGCGGCCTGGGCGGGAGGTCACGCATGGCCCGCGCGCTGACCTGGCTCTCCCTCCTGGGCGCCGCATGGGCGCAGCAGGCCACGGGGCCCGCGGGCGTTGGCTGACCTCCGTCAGCTCGCAGTCGTCGTCGTCGTCGTCGTCGTCGTCGTCGTCGTCGTCGTCGTCGTCGTCGTCGTCGTCGTCGACGCGTTGGGGCCCTGGGCGCTGAGTGGTCCAGATTCGCGGTTGGGTGCGATGGCGGTTCTCTTTGACAGGACTCCTTGGCAGGGCTGGCGGACGGGGGAAACCCAGCTCACGACCCAATGCGGGGAGGATAACGAAACCGCGGACTTGTCCAGCCAAGGACCGACCAAAGGGCCGTATGATTGGCCTGTGGAGGAGAGGAAAGGCAGGAGGAGGAGGAGGAGGAGGAGGAGGGTGATGATGATGATGATGAGGAGGAGGAGGAGGAGGGAGAGGAGGAGAAGGAGGGGGAGGAGGCGAGACCAGAGCAAAGCCACGATGCGTCAACGATGCTGCAATACACCCTCCCGTCCCAAGGCACCTCTGCATGAGCCCCTACAAGCCTGCGTTTCACTACGTGAGGGAAGCGCCCCTTGGCAAAACTGGCGCCTTATATGCCTGCCATTCAGGCGAAAGCCACTTGTTGGCAAGGAACTGCTTTGCATCCTTCCAGCGAGTAGCATATACACAGCTCAACGAAGTGTCAAGTGATTCTCCGTTTTGGAAAAGAGGCCGGCCCCTAATCTGTGTAGCTGGTGTACATGTTTGCTCTTCTGGTCATGGCCTGCGAAAACATCTTTAGCGAGAGCCCCACTTTGAAGATGAGCCGCCCTCCATTCATGCAGCCGTTGCAGACGTCAATCGTTCTGGTCCTCAAAGGTGACGAGGCCCCAAGCGAAAGCCTCGTGTTGGAGAGGAGCCCGCCTGGTTTGAGACGAATGTGCGCGGCGCTGAGGCGAGAGCCCTCGTCGGAGAGGCAGCCGTTGGCCATCACCGAGGCGCCACCGTCGTTGAGACGAGCAAGCGCGGCGCGCGAAGTCGAGAGCCCCCCCATACCGAGAAGGAGTCTCCCTGTACCGCTGGCGCTGTTGCAACATGAGGTTGATGATTATGATGCTGCTGATGATGCTGATGATGGTGGTGGTGGTGGTGATGATGGTGATGATGAGCAGCAGGATGAGGATGAGGAGGAGGAGGAGGAGGAGGAGGAGGCGAATCTGCGCGGCGCTGGGGTGAGAGCCTTTTTTCAAACGACCCCGTGCTCATCCGCAGAAGTGTTGCGATCTTGGCTTTTCCCGTGCGCGAGGATAACCGCGGGGCTGCCGCTGCTGCTGCTGCTGCTGCTGCTGCTGCTGCCCTTCCCCTGCGCGTTTCGCGCCCCCCTTGGGGCCTCTTCCTGCCCAGTTGCTGCCGCTGCCGCCCTTCCCCTCCCCTTCCTGTTCTTCCTCATCTTCCCTCCCCGCCCTGGGGCAACAAGGCGCTGACCTGTACCTCGACCGTGTTGCGTGAGTTCCTCGCCGATGAGCGAGCGGCCTCCCCTGCGCGTGAGGAGGGAGGTCTCACGGTGAAAGGGCGGAGGGCGGCCCGTTTTGCGATGAGGCAGCACTCTTTGTGAGGCAGCCCTCTCGCGTGGGTTTGCTCCTTTGTTCTCCACGGCACCATGGTTCCTCCCTTTTCCCTCGCCGCCCTGGGGCGCGAAGCTAATTGCGCGGCGCGCCCCCCCCGATGTCTGGGTCCGGGGCATTTCGCCCGCAGACTCGGGGAGGCTTGAATGCCAAGGCTGGCTGGAGATCTGGACGCGAGAAGTGCTGCAAGTTCCAAGCTTCAGGGCCGTCCGCGGTGATGGAGTCTCAGGCGAAACGCCCAGCCCGCCCTACCGACAAGCTGGTGGGCGCGACAGGGAGGAGTTATGCATGAGGAACAAGGATGGAGGCGGATGGGGACGGTGATGAAAGGGCCAAGCTCGTTTCAGGATGTGCCAGCCGCGGTATCCTCCCGTCCCACGCCCCCTCCTCGGACAGACGCCTCTGCTGGCATTCTAGTTTTCGGTAACATCTCAGGAGGGGAAAAAACACAGACACAATTAATCGTCGACTCCGAGAAATATGGGAAAATATGGGAAGTGGGCGGGAAGACAGAAACCCAGCAAGTATGGGAAAAGATGGGGGATCGTTATATTTGTGTGCATTCATTTGTGTGTCCTTGGGCCCCTTCATTTCTCACCGCTGGGCCCGAGCCTGGCTACGGCCCCTGCCCGCGGGCACGTTCGAGCGCAACACGCTGCTCGCGCGCGTGCGCGCGCGCCTGCCCCAGCCAGGCAGAAGTGGGGAGCACCTCCCGTGCGCCGCAGCTCCTGGAACTGTCTTACTTCAAGAAGGGGAGAACACACACAGACACAATTAAGCGTCGATCCCCAGGCAAATATGGGAAGACAACAGCCCAGAACATATAGGAACATACGGGGAAACTTTGATTTGTATGGGAAACTATGGGAATTGGGCGGGAAGACAAAACCCAAGAAAATGCAGGAAAATATGGGGAATCAGTTGATTTGTGTGTCTTTATTTGTGTGTCCCTGGGCTCCTTGATTAATGCCGCTCGCGTCGGGAATGCAGCCTTCACGCAGCGCTCACCGTGCTGCGCGCGTGCCTCGGCCGCCCCCGAAGCTCCGCAGCAGCGCGCCGCGGCCGCGTGCACCAGAGGCGCCCCGAGCCGCAGCTTCTGGGGGGCCGTCCGCACTTCACGCGCGCCTGCTCGCGGCCGGGCCCTGCAGTCGGGGCCCTGAAGAAGGAACCCTTTTGGTTGGGGAGGGGCTCCGCGTTCCTTCAGTGTTTCGCAGCTTGCCTCAGGCTTTCCTTATTTTTTCGATAGGAAGTCGAAGTTTAACTTACGGGAAAATGGGGCCTCGTTCCTTATTTAGGGTTCCTTAGGTCAACGCCCCGACTGTACATGGTAACCGCCCCCCCTGGCGGCGCCTCGCCAGCCCCAGCAAGATCGGTGGGAGGACCACCGGGGCACTTTCGGCAGTGGAGGAGGATGATGCCACAGACGATGCTGCCCGAGCCGCGGCGAGATCGAACGTGTGCACATCTGTGTACGCCTGGGGGCACAAGCGCGCGTCGAAATAGCTCCGGAGGGCCTGGACGTGAGGATGCATTTGAACCCATTCCGCGGGGTACATGCTCGCGTACACATACCCCAAAAAGAAAGCCACCACTAGCCAGAGCATAGGATCGCCTGGAAGCCCACATGGGAAGTCAGCAGCCCGATGACAGAGTCACTGTGGTTGGACGTGCTCGAGTAGCCTTTTTACGCGAGCCTCCCGGTTGCGAGGGACCGATTCTTCCGTCATGTGCTTGCCGTAGACTGCCGAAACCAGCTTTGCGAAGGCTGGTTCGGCCAGCTTCTGCATGATGGTGTTCTGCGCCGTGGCGACCTCTTTGTCCATAAGCTTTTACCTTGTGCTGGGACTCCGCCTCCAACCACAGGTTCTGCACTCTGGTGAGCTCGGTCCCGTCGGCCGCGGCACCGGCCGAGTCCGCGGCGCCGCTGCCCGTGCCCGGTGCTTCATTGCCCGCGCCCGGACCGGACTCGTGAAGGATTTCCTCCAGCTTGGTGTCCAATCGGGGGTGGACAGAACCCCCAACAGTGACACGTCGATGAGTGAATTGTCCGTCTTCGGTTCTCGAGAGGGCGCCGTGGCCGTCATTTTCCAGGCTTGCGCCCGCCAGGTTTGGGCCTCAGGTCGTTTTCACTAAACCACGTTTGACTAAAGGGGGGTCTGTCCATCCCCGATTGAAGGCCTTCAACAATTCTTCGCCCTGCTTGCGCCACTTGTCTTCTTCGGCCTGCTGGCGACGCGCATCTTCTGCTGCGCGGTACGCGCGGGTCCTCTTCGCATATAGCAGGGCCTGCGCCTGCTCGGCCTCCGCCTGCTCGCGGGAGTCCTCCGAGTCTGAGCTGCGAGGAGGTGGCGATTCCTCGTGAGGGCCGCGATGTTAGTACCGTCGGGGCCCTGAAGAAGGAACCCTTTTGGTTGAGGAGGGGCTCCGCGTTCCTTAAGTGCTTCGCAGCTTGCCTCAGGTTGTCCTTCTGTTTTCGATAGGGAATCGAAGTTTAACTTGTAGAAAAAATGGGCCTCGTTCCTTCTTCAGGGTTCCTTAGGTCAACGCCCCGACTGTACCGTCCGCCGTGGTCTCTCCGATCGCGGTAGTCATCGCGGCCGCGGCGGCTACCCCAAGAACAGTAACCATAGTTCCGTAGCCATTTTGGCTCAGGGTTCTCCAGTGCCCGTCGCTGGGGGCTGTCCATTGACAGTGCCCTTATTGTGGGATAGCACCAGCATTGCATTCAGCGCCAGCGGGCGCCAACCGATTGCTTGCGGGCATGTCTGTGAAGCGGAATGACAAGCTCAAGTATGTCAAGTTCGGCAAAACAGACATGATGGTATCGGAGATCTGTGGCGGAACCATGACTTGGGGGTCTTTCAACGCCGACGAGTCGCAATGCCATGCGCAGATGGATGCCCTTGTCTCCGCGGGCGTCAACTTCTTTGACACTGCAGAGCTCTATCCTGTCGCGTTCAATTATGGAAAGACCACGGAGACGTGGATGGGGAATTGGCTCCAGAAACACAGCGGAAAGCGCAGCGAGCTTTACTTTGCGACGAAGTGCAATGCCGCAGGTATCGGTGGCCATGGCGAGTTTCACGACTACAACGCGGACGTCCTTCTGGCATCCTGCAAGGCTTCCATCGAGCGCTT
This sequence comes from Prorocentrum cordatum, assembly GCA_963575745.1. Classification (NCBI taxonomy): domain Eukaryota; class Dinophyceae; order Prorocentrales; family Prorocentraceae; genus Prorocentrum; species Prorocentrum cordatum. The sequence continues at coordinate 21,843 of CAUYUJ010001575.1, read as the reverse complement.
GAGGTGTGAATACTTACCAGCCTCGAACGTATCCCTATCCCTAAGATTGACACGCCAAAAGGCAATGACAATCTTAGGGATTCGCCTTCAAAAAATAAGGGAATCCCTAAGATTGGCATCGTGATGAGGAGGTGCCCAGCATAGGGATAGGGATATGTTCCAGGCTGGTAAAATACATTGATCTGTACTATCTCCACTTTCCGGTCCGCGATATGCCGATCTTCGGGTGCGCCTCCTTCTTCCCGGATGGCAAGAATCGCCCCTTCAAGTTCATGAACAAAGGAGAACTCACGGATTTCGACGCCTCCGTGCTGGCGGTCAAGAAGCTTTTCGACGCTGGGCTCATCAAGCACTGGGGCCTCTCCAACGAGAACGCCTATGGTGTCACCATGTTCTGCCTGACGTGTGACAAGCACAACGTGCCACGGCCCGTCTGTGTGCAGAATGACTACAGCCTTCTGAACCGTACGTACGAGAGCGATACGTACGAGGCGTGCCATCGCTTCGGCTTGGTCGGCATTCCCTACGGCGTCCTTTGTGGTGGCGTCTTGACCGGCAAGTATTTCGACAAGTCCGAGTTCGCGACCAAAGATCCAGATCGCCCTCTTGCGGAATGCAGGCACCGGTCCCGGTCAGATTTCCAACCGCGTTACGGCATGCCAGCAGCGATGAAGGCGACCGAGAAATACATGGCCCTCGCCAAAAAATACGGCCTGACACCCGCGGAGCTGGCCATTGCCTTCGCACTGAGGCAGCCTTGCAACACATGTGTCATTAGCGGCACCACGACGGTCAGACAGGTGGAGGAATGGGTTGGTGCCAGCAAGATCGAGAGCCTCCCAGAGGAGTTGCTTCTTGAGATTGACGGGGTCCATGAAGAATGCCGCAACCCCAGCATGTACTACGTGAACAAGGATGCATGTATGAAAGCTGAGGGACGGAGCGCAAGTACGCCTGAGGAGTGAGAGGCATGCCGTCATAAATGTAGCTGCGCGCCGCCATCTGTGCATTCTGCGGTGACTGACCGCTCATGGTTCGATATATGAGGCTGCTGGCGGTCGGCTGGTTTTCGCAGTGAATTCTCACTGTCCGAGGAGCGGCGCAGAAGGAAGTGGGAGGATGAGTCCAGGGTGTGGAGGGGGAGGGCGTGGAGGTGGAAGGGGAAGGTGGAGGAGGAGGAAGAGATATAAGCGCCCCCATCAGTTTTCGAGACAGTTGCATGTCCGATGCCATCTCGGCCACCCTGACCTGACTGCGCTCGAAGCTACCTTTGGTGCTCAGCATTGTCGCGGCAAAGCAAAGAAAAGGAAAAACATAAAGAATAGTAACCATAGGATTTAGCATCGTACCTGTCATACTTCTGTTCGCGATCTGGCTGGTATCGATCATCGCGGCGGTCATCGTGGCTGGTCCGGCGACCGCTTCCTTGCCGTTCGGACGTTCCCATGGCTAACTAGAAGATGCGGAAACCCAACCTGACACTGCGAGCCACAGGGCTAGGAGGAAGACTGTGAACAATGGCGCGGAGAAGTGACGGCGGGTAAGACAAGAGGAACGACTCAAATAAGATCTCGGTAACCCATAGAACAGCCACGTCTCCAGGATCCTTGCTCCTTGCGCGAAGCGCCCCCCTCCACCCCTGGAAAAACATCTCCCCGGGGGCCGCAATGTAGGCGGGGAGTCCGTTTTGAGTCGGAGTTGCCCTCCACCTTCGGGAATGCGACAAGGTGGGAGCATCGACTGGATAGAAGCGTCCCGCAACAGCTCTGCACTCGCCTTGTCTCCGCTCTGCGAAGGAACCGCCCTGTAGCCGTGCAGCCGCTGCACAGGTGTAGCCCTCTTTGTCAGGAAGTCTAAGCCCTTCTGAAAAGAGAGCCCCCCTTTTTGAAGCAGGAGCAGCGCCCCATCTGTGCGCTTGTCGCACAGCTTTACACTTCAAGCCATATTTCCCAGCCGGGAGATGTTGCGCACACTTACAGAGCACGCGCCCTCCCGTGGACATCTGCCCTGCCCCATCGCTGGAGTTGCTTCTCGGGGGCTGTGCGCCGCACTGGGGCGAGCGCCGCCTTCTGAGACCGCTTCGCTCTGCGGTGGTGCAGCTCCTGCACCTCTCCCTTCTCGCCTCCCTCCTCGCCTCGTTCCTCGTTCCTCGTTCCTCGTTCCTCCTCCTCCTCCTCCTCCTCCTCCTCCTCCTCCCCTCCTCTTGCTCCTCCTTCCCTCCTCCTCCTCCTCCTCCTCCTCCTCCTCCTCCTCCTCCTCCTCCCCTCCTCCTCCTCCTCCCCCTCCTCTTGCTCCTCCTTCCCCCCTCCTCCTCCTCCTCCTCCTCCTCCTCCTGGGCTGCCGCAAGGCGAGCGGTGCGCGGGGGCCGAGGCGAGAGCCCCCCTGCCGACGACGGCCCCGCCCTCCGCCCTCGTTCCGACGACGCGAAGATCGGGACAAAATCGGATCGGGATAACTCGAAATATGTTCCGCCCATCTGTTCCCATATTCTCGGGGGAATCGACGGTCAAGTGTGTCTGTGTGTGTTGATTTTCCCTCCTGGTGAACCAATCCCGAGAGTTCTTCACAGGGCCCCAGACCCCAAACTTGCCAGCTCTCTTCCGGCTTGGCGCGTGCCCCCCCCGGGGCCCCCCGCCGCGCCTCGCCGCACGGCCCTCCTCGGGCCCCACAGGAGGGCCCGAGGACGAGCCCAGGGCGCCCCGGGAGGCTCCCAGGACGGTCCAGGAGGGTAAAACGACGCGAAGATCGGGACAGCATCGGATCGGAAAAAACTCGAAATCTCTGAGAAGCGGCGGGTTTGGAGGATGCATCGGGCGCCGCGGCCGCTCCGGAGCGTTCCGGAGCGCTCTGAGAGCGCTCCGGAACGCCCTGGAGCGATTTGTCCTGATGCTGGCCCTGTTTTGCCATGCCGAAGACGACCCCGCCCTCCGCCTTCGTGTGCTCGTGGTGCTGTTTCCATAATTACGGGTGCTCGTGGCTCCATGGCGCGAGCTCCGTCTTCGGGACGGCCCCCTGCCGTCGGTGCAGGTTCTCGTGCCGACGAGTGGCGGGGGAGCCTCGGGCGAGCGCCGCCTTCTGAGACCGCTTCGCTCTGCGGTGGTGCAGCTCCTGCACCTCTCCCTTCTCGCCTCCCTCCTCGCCTCGTTCCTCGTTCCTCGTTCCTCGTTCCTCGTTCCTCCTCCTCCTCCTCCTCCTCCTCCCCTCCTCTTGCTCCTCCTTCCCTCCTCCTCCTCCTCCTCCTCCTCCTCCTCCTCCTCCTCCTCCTCCTCCTCCTCCTCCTCCTCCTCCCCCTCCTCCTTCCCCCCTCCTCCTCCTCCTTCTCCCCTCCTCCTCCTCCTCCTCCTCCTCCTGGGCTGCCGCAAGGCGAGCGGTGCGCGGGGGCCGAGGCGAGAGCCCCCCTGCCGACGACGGCCCCGCCCTCCGCCCTCGTTCCGACGACGCGAAGATCGGGACAAAATCGGATCGGGATAACTCGAAATATGTTCCGCCCATCTGTTCCCATATTCTCGGGGGAATCGACGGTCAAGTGTGTCTGTGTGTGTTGATTTTCCCTCCTGGTGAACCAATCCCGAGAGTTCTTCACAGGGCCCCAGACCCCAAACTTGCCAGCTCTCTTCCGGCTTGGCGCGTGCCCCCCCCCCTGGGGCCCCCGCCGCGCCTCGCCGCACGGCCCTCCTCGGGCCCCAAAAGGAGGGCCCGAGGACGAGCCCAGGGCGCCCCGGGAGGCTCCCAGGACGGTCCAGGAGGGTAAAACGACGCGAAGATCGGGACAACATCGGATCGGAAAAAACTCGAAATCTCTGAGAAGCGGCGGGTTTGGAGGATGCATTGGGCGCCGCGGCCGCTCCGGAGCGTTCCGGAACGCTCTGAGAGCGCTCCGGAACGCTCTGGAGCGATTTGTCCCGATCCTGGCCCTGTTTTGCCATGCCGAAGACGACCCCGCCCTCCGCCTTCGTGTGCTCGTGGTGCTGTTTCCCTACGGGTGCTCGTGGCTCCATGGCGCGAGCGCCGTCTTCGGGACGGCCCCCTGCCATCGGTGCAGGTTCTCACGCTGACGAGTGGCGGGGGAGCCTCGGGCGACACGACCAACCCCGCCCTCCTTCCCAGCGCGTCAGGTGATGCGACAGGGAGGAGTGGTCCGTAAGGAAACTGATGGGTGAGGAGGAGGAGAATGATGATGATGATGATGATGATGATGATGATGATGATGATGATGATGATGATGATGATGATGATGATGATGATGCTGATGCTGATGCTGATGCTGATGCTGATGATGATGATGATGATGATGCTGATGCTGATGCTGATGATGATGGTGATGGTGATGGTGATGGTGATGGTGATGATGATGATGATGGTGATGATGGTGATGATGATGATGATGGTGATGATGATGCTGGTGATGATGCTGTGATGATGCTGATGATGATGCTGATGATGACGATGATGATGTTGATGATGATGATGCTGGTGATGACGATGATGCTGCTGATGATGATGATGATATTGATGCTGATGATGATGCTGATGATGATGATTCATATGGTGATGCTGATGCTGCTGCTGCTGCTGATGATGATGATGATGATGATGATGATGATGATGATGCTGATGATGATGCTGATGATGATGATGATGATGATGATGATGATGATGATGATGATGATGCTGATGATGATGAGGAGGAGGAGCAGGAGGAGGAGGAGGAGGAGAAGGAGGAGGAGCAGGAGGAGGAGGAGGAGAAGGGGCAGATATGGGGGTGGAGGGGGAGGATGAGCAGGTGGGGGGGAGGAGGAGGACGTGGAAGAAAGCCATTTGGCCTCTTGCGGGCCAGCCGATCCCGATCGATCCATCGGGGTCGGTCGGCGCCTGCCGCCCGATCGATCGAGGTGGCAGGGCGCATCGCGCATCGGCCAGCCCCCGAGGCCGGGCTCACGCGCGCCGCGCGCCATATTCTGCGGCAGGGGGCCACCCGTGCCTCCCTGTCCCCTGCCGCAGGCCGCGGCGCTCGCGGCCGCGCTGCGGCCCAGCGGCGGGACGCCGCGACATCGCCGAGGAGGAGGTCCAGAGGGCGCTGCCCACCGCCGCGAGCGGCAGCAGAGAGCCCAGGACAGGCTCCTGCTCCGCCTGCGGGCAGCGGCCGAGCGCCTGGCCGCCCACCACTCTGCCCAGCCAGCGATGGCCCGTGACGGTAAGGGCAGAGGCAGTGGTGGCCGCAGCGGCAAGGGCCAGGCCCAGGAGGAAGCAGCACCGCCAGCAGCGCCCCCATGGCGCCAGGAGAGGTGGCATGGCGCTGGCTGGCGAGAGCAGCACTGGCACGCCGAGCCTGCAGGTGAGGACCCGCCCTGGCGCAGGGAGCCGTCGCGGCCACGACGCTCTGGCCAGGCCAGCCCTCGCCAATGGCAGCAGCAGCAGCAGCAGCAGCCCAGTCAGCCTCCCTGGCAGCAGCAGCAGCAGCAGCCCAGGGCGGGCAAGGGTGGCCAGGCAAGCTCCAGCAAAGCGGACCAGCGAGCTCAAAAGGTCATCGACTCAGTGGCGGCCTGCACGCTGGACGAGGCCACCACCCACCCAAAGTGGCAGGCGCCCCCGGCCGACCGTGCAGGCATCCAGAAGTTTCTGAGCACCGCCGACCAGAGGCTGAGGAAGCTTGGCGACCTGGTCATTGCCAAGCAGGCCGCGGGGGACAGCACGAAGGAGCAGTTGATGGAGATCGCGGTCATCAAGTACCAGAAGCTGGTCACGAGGAGGCCGAATGACCAGCTGCAGGTGCTCAGCAAGAGGCGCAAGGCCGTCAAACTCGAAGTCATCGCCCTCGAGGCCAAGACGAACGAGCTGCGGGACGACCTCAAGGCCAAGCAGCAGGAGTTGAGGCAGCTCGAATCCAACATCGCCGACGTGAGGGCCGTGCTCGCCGACGGCGGCGCGGCGGACGACGAGGGCGACTGGGACGCGGACGGGTTCGGCTTGGCACCGAGCTGGGATGCTTTCCACAAGGCCGTGATCGACAGGCGCCTGAACAGCGAAGCACCTGGTGACGGATTCCCAGCTTGGCCAGCGGGAGTGGTGGGGCGATCGCCACGCTCAAGAGCCAGCTCGGCAGGCAGCGCAACCAGAGGCTTCGCAGATCAGGTGGCCAAGGCGAATGCGGAGCGGGCCCACCAGCAGCAGCGCCATGCCGAAGCCGAGCAAGAGTTTGCTGCCGAGCTGGCGGAAGTCAGGAGGGTCGCCCGAGAACAAGCACTCCGCCACAACGGCGAGCAGGCGAAACTCAGGCTGGCACTCAAGGAGGAGTCAGAGCAGCTGCAGCGCATCACCGCAGCGGAGAGCGCAGCCCAGCAGCAGCAGCAGCAACACAAGGCCCTCCGCCATGAAATCAAGAAGCAACAAGCCGAGCAGCTCGAGTTCGCGACGCAGATGGAGGCCAGGATAATCAGCCATGACACAGCCTTCAGTCGAGCCAAGGCAGAGGCCGAAGCCGCGACTCACCGGGCAAATCACCTGCATGAGCAGCTTGAGCAAGTTCGAGCGGAGCACCGGGAGAAGCCGCAACCCCAGGACAGGGTCTACCAAGACCTGCTGCGGGCAAGAGCCGAGGCGCAAGAGGCACTGCGACGGGCCCAGCACGAGGGCGCCCAAGCGACAGCTACAGCGGGCACTCTCAAGCAGCAGCTCGCCAGGCAGGAGCTGGTCATGGAAGAGAAGTTCCAGGAGGCCAAAAAGAACCACGCCCTCGAGATTGAAGCTGCCGCCGAATCAGCCAGGGTCCAGGCAATCGCCCAGGCCCAAGTGGTTGCCAATGCCAAGGGAACAGGGGCCCTCCCGCCGGCAGAGGCGGCCAGGCTGCAAGGGATTGTCCAGACAGCAGCACGGCAGCAGGAGCGGCTCAAGCAGACCAAAAGCGAGCTCGAGGCAGCTGAAGCCCGCATACACGAGCTCCAGCAGCACTCCGAGCTTGAGGCGGGCGCTGCGCAGCGTGCAGTACAAGTGGCATACCATGAAGCAGCGGAGCTGAGAAGCGCCAACAAGGAGCGGCAAATCCCGCACGAGGTACAGGCATTGCAGTTCGCCCTGCTAAGGACTAGAGCAGAGGAGGAGGAGATCGCGAAGGCCAGCCTGAAGGACAAGGAGGCAATGCGGGCAGAGCTCGAAGGCAGTGCTGAGCGAATAAGGTCGAGTCTCACCCGCCAAGTCATGATAGAAGAGGCGAACGCACATGACTTGCAGCTGCACACAGAGAGCCTGCGACAGGAACTGAGCAGCTACGCGGTGCAGCTGAGCGAGCAAAGGTCCAACGCAGAGGTGCAGGAGCAGGCGCTGGAGGAGGAGCTCGCCCAGGCCCTCACCTTCAGGATCGCCAGCATGGAGGAGGCCTCCGCCATGGAAGACTTCGCCAGCCAGCAGAGGACGGGCAGGGAGGAGGCCATCCACCTCGCGCTGCAAGAAAGCCTCCAGCGCTCCAGCACGCTGCACACCGAGCTAGACGCCATCGCAAAGAAGGAGCAGCAGGGCGCGTCGGAGACAGAGGAGCTAAAGCTGAGGATGCAGAGCCTGGAAGCCATTGCAGCCAGCAGGGAACGTGAACGCAAGGCCATGGTCAACCTGTACGCCGAGATGAGGCAATACGGGCAGGAGGGCTACGACTTCACCAAGAGGGCAGCTCATCACCTCGTCCAAGGGGGCCACCTCCCAACGTCCCAAGAGTCCATGGACGACTACCAGGAGGCCGCTGACCTGTACGAGGAAGCCAGAGGAGCAGCCGAGGCAGCGACCGCCACAGCGGAGCCCCCCGTTGCGACCAATCTCCAAACTGGTGCAGCCGATGAGCGCCCAGCCAACAGGGGCCGCAGGCAGAGCAGCTCCTCTCCTCGGAGGCCAGCATCAACCAGGTCAGCCAGGTCAGCAGCCCGCCAGACCGACGAAGGCGATGCCCCCCTCATAGAGCGTGACAGGTCCAGGAGCCCCGACAGGCCAGACCCGCACGAGGAGGCAGAAAGATACGAGCGCGAACAAGATGAGTTGCGCAGACAAGCTGCTGAGGAGAAAGCACAATGGGAAGCCGTACAGATGGAGGAGGAGCTGGAGTCCGTAGTGAGGGACCACGAGGCGAAGGAGATCCAAAGGCGCTACTACGAGGAGGCCCCTTTGACCCAGTTCGGCACAGCGGGCGCGCAGGACTCTCGAGCGGAGGACGACGGCTCGGAGCACGCGCCGATGATCTACCCCGCCAGGTGGCCGCCCTGGAGCCAGATCACCCCACACCCGATGAGGGTGAGGAGATGAGGGGGATCACGCAGCACGAGGCAGACACAGACCTGGCATCCACGTCAAGGGCTAGCTCGATACCAGCAGAGCAAGGCGACCCTCCTACCCCGTCAGCATCTCAGGTAATCTTCATCCCAGCATCGCCAGCGCCACTCAGCGAGAGGTCACTCACGCCCACAGCTCCATTCGGGCATGATGAGCAGCGTGGCCATGGAGGTGGAGAGGGAGCCGACAGCTTCGTATTGACCCCTCCCCCTGCGTCCCAGCAGAACGCGGAGGCGGCAGCGGCCAGCATCGAGAGGCAGTACGAGGGCATCGACATCATGACGCGCCAGCACACCTCAGCCGCCGCCGCAGCTGCAGCCCTCGAAGAGGCGTTTGGACCCGCGCCCGCATTTCCAGGAGAAGACATCAGCCAGGCCCACAAGGGTCAGCGGGTAGACTCTGGAGAGTCAGGCATAGCACGTTTTCGTGGCCGAGTGGCCCGCAGGAGGGACGAGACAAGGGGCACAGCAACCCCCTCCCCTCCTGCAACTCCTGGAGCCGAGGAGCAGGCAGCAGCAGCGCCCGCCGAATCCCCCCGAGGGGGGGAGGGGGCCTAGCAGCGCCGCCAGGCTTCAGGTCATGCATGACAGAATTCACCGCCAGGAGGCGGCCGATGAGTCCAACAGGGCAGAGCACGACGGATGTGGGATTTCGTCACGCTCTCCGATCAGTTCGACAGCATCGATCTCCTGGGCAGCATCGGGGAGAGCAGCTGAGGCCCAAAGCCCGCAGCACGGCAGTGGGGTCCTCCACTACGATGCTCGACCTACCCACCACCAGAGGCTTGAAAGCACGGCGGGCCCTGGGGGTAATTGCGACAGCCGTCTTGTAACAAATAGACCAGCGGAGATTCCGACAATCTCACGCACAAGTCCAGGTACTCCCAGGAGTCCAGGGTCCCGAGGGGCCGCGACTCCAAACAGATGTGCTACCGCAACGGGCATTGGCAGTGGGAGGGCCACTCCCAATCGCAGCAGCCAGCATCAGCAGCGGTATCAGTCACCTGGGTCTCGAGGGGCCAACGTGACACCACCGCGGCCGACGCGAGGGCCGCCCGCCGCGTCTCGAGGGGCGCTAGGCGGCAATCAAGGAGGCACACTACCAAGGATGAGTGATGCATCCGCCAATCTGTCAGCACTCCAGGTCACAAGCCACCAAGATGGCTGCAAGGATGCGTTACCGGCTGCCCTTGCACTCAGTGTGTCCCCCTCCGCCATCCGAGCCCACGAGATCGAGAACGTGGAAAGGACCTTTCTCGACGGTCAAAACTCGGCTGGCAGCGAGGCAGAGGATGGCATGGAGCAGTGCTACGAGAAGTGGAGGCAAGCGTGCGCAGTCGCAGCCTTCCGATCAGCCCAGCGGAGTGCACGCCGCGCACGGCGCGCTGCGGAGAGCCACAGTCGTCGGGACAACAGCAGCAGCTACAACAAGTGCCATGCCCTGGCGGTGGATACCGATCCGTCGGACTCAGCAGCTCAACCAGCAGCACCAGTGGCCCCAGTCCCGACGGACCCAAGCAGCTCACCACGGTCCAGCAGGTGGAAGCCAACGCTCCCCTCGGCATCAGCGCGCTCCCACCACGGCACGGGTGCTACCAACCACCCAGACGCCCTGGATGGCGAACCTCATCGTCTACGTGACAGCATGCTCCACGCCCAATCACGCGAGCCCCTGTTCAGTCAGGCCGCGCGGGCTGGATCGGACAACTTGAACTACGATGAGGGGAGCCAAATGCCATCACTACCACCCGTGAAGCGGAGTGCGCCTCAGGCTGGAGCCATATCACTCGCCCCACCCACACGTTCTCCGACACCACGGCCACCTCCAGCCCACATCACCACCACACCAGGTCCCATTCTAGAGGGCTTGGGGCTGGCCCCAGGCGACGACATCGAGTACTCCCCCGAGTACGTCAATGCAGAGAGGGCCAGGCGTGGCCGAAGGCGACGGCAGATCCCCACCCCGACAGCACGAGAAAGAGGCCAAGCGACAGTGCTGCCAGTTCTCAGCCAAGACCCAGTAGCCGAGACCCTTCGCGGCCGAGGCCGCGTCAACGTCTGCGACGACGTCGACGCTACGACCCTGCACAGCATGGCAAGGATGGCGCTGGAGATGTGCCCATCACGCGAGCTGCCGACCAGGCGGACACACATCTACACGGACGGCAGCTACAACGGCATCCCACATACAGCCGCCTGGGCAGTTGTCATTGTCGACGAGTACGACGACGGGCGCAACTTACGAGGCCCGTTCGGCTTTCGGGGTTTCATTGCTGGCAAAGTCACCGAGACCTTAGACGACATGGCAAACAACGAGAAGGTGACGGCATACACAGCTGAGCTCACGGCAGTACTCTGGGCACTGACGTGGGCCTTTGGTCAAGACACCGACGCGCCCATCGAGATCACGCCCGACGCCCTCAACGTCATCAACCTGGCCAAAGGCGAAGCCCAATGCCACGTACATCCGAGGTTGGGGGCCGTCATTCGCACACTTGCAGGCCTCCTCCAGCAAGCCCGACCTACCCAGTGGCACCATATTAACTCGCACATCGGGCACCCTTGGAACGAGCTCGCAGATGGGATAGCAGATCAAGCCTCGGCCAGCGACCTGATGGACCCGAACATTGCAGCTGTACAGGCGATCGCCCACAACAAGTTCCTTTCCTGGGAATGGCTGCGATCAGAGCCAGATGCGGTCAAGGCCGCATACCCGCCCCTGCGGAACACAGACTTCATCATCGAGGCCACCCAGCCGCAGGCAGCCCCAGGAGCGATCCAGAGGCCCATCAGCACCACCACCATCAAGGCCGACCTCAACGTGAATTTGTGCACCTACAACTGCAGATCACTCAAGGCCACCGTTAGCTTCAAGTCGGGCAAAGGCAAGGCGGCCGGCAAAAGCAAGCAGAGCCTCTCCAAGGTCACGCACCTAGCAGCACAGTTTGCTGACATGGGCCTGCACGTCGTCGCCCTGCAGGAGACGCAGAGCGAAGGAGACGTCCGCAATGTAGGTGAATACGTTTGCTACTCATCAGGCCACACGCAGCAGAACAGAGGATGCGACATCTGGCTCAACGTCTCCCAACCAATCAGCGCGAGTGGGGCAGCGAAGTACCTAAGTGCCAAAGACACCCTCGTCCTCCACCAGCACGACAGGCTCCTGATCATCAAGACCCGTGTTGCAGGCACAGACATGGTTATCGCATCAGCATACGCACCCCACGAAGACTCCCACGCGGCGGAGAAGAGAGAATTCTGGGAGTCTGCTCAGCGATTGTCTGACAAGTACCGAGTGGACATCTTCATGGGGGACCTGAACGGGCGTCTTGGCGACTACGAGTCCCCAGGAGTCGGCGCCAGTGGGTACCCAGAAGCGACCAACGGCAATGGCAAGCACATCATCAGCTTCGCTGCCGACACCAACATGGAGGTCATCAACGCCACGAGGGATCCAGGCAACAACTCATATACGCACGTCGGATCGAAGGGGCAGCACCACAGGATAGACTACATCCTGCTGAGCTCCTCGATCGCCCCGTACGTCGCGAGCTGCAGCACGGAGCCAGGTCTGGACCGAGGCACAGCTGCACAAGACCACATACCAGTACTAGCCACCCTCAAGTGGGCCGTCTGCAAGACCACCAAGGCCTCAGGACCGAGGCCCGACCTGACCAACTTGAACAATGACGTCGCCAAGGCCAGCTTCAAGGAGATTCTCAAGCAGGCCCCGATCATCCCCTGGGAGGTGGACGTCGACACCCACTGCGAGGAGGTCATCAGGGTCGTCAACGACGCGGCCATCCAGGCCTTCGGCAAGGCCTCCAAGGCAACGAGGAAGCCCTACGTCACCAAGACTACCATGGGCCTGATCCGAGCCAGGCGCCTCACACTCCGAGTCCACCGTGCAGTGCTCAGAGGAGAAACCCACGACGACCGACCTGGACGACTAGTAGCCCACGCCCATTCTCTTCGTGCAGGCGAAGTAGGGGACTCACTCTCCCTTTGGAGCAGAGAGCGGGGCGATGACGATGGCACCATCCACGACATCCACCACTACGCGCACCTCCTCCTGAACTGGGCAATCTCGCCCATGGTCTTCGCCATGGCCATCCTTTCCTTCCTCGCCAGGTCTGGGCCCATAGTTGCCGCGGCCGTTGAGAAGGACCGCAGCGCATTCCTCAGTCGGCTTGCCTCGACAGCGTCCTCCGCCTCCGCTGCGAACGACGCCGCGGTCCAGTGGAAGGCTTACCGAGACCTGCTAAGGTATGGAGGGAGGAAGGCGAAATTCCCAGCAGGAAAGCCTATGCGGCTCGACAAGGATGGAGAGGTGATCCACAACTCCCAGGAAATGGCGGACCAGGAGCTCAACCATTTCGCGAAGATACAGGCGGGCAAGATCGTGACAGCGGACGATCTTGCTAACAAGTACAATCACGACAGCAAGAGCAGGCCCTTCGACGGCATGCTGGATCTCTCCATGGTGATGCCCCTGGCCGTCTGCCAGGCCCAGTTCGCCGCGGCCAAGGCTGGGACGCAAGGAGGCCCCGACGGGCTCACGAACGCTGTCCTCAGGGCGGCCCCCATAGAGGCAGCGAGGCTACTGCACCCCCTCTTCACCAAGGTGGCGACCACCGTGAGAGAGCCGCTGAGCTTCAAGGGTGGAGACCTGGTCGCAATTCCCAAAGGTAAAGGCGACCCAAGGTACCTCCAAGCCTACCGCGAGATCCTCTTAAACAACGTCCTGGGCAAGCACCACCACAAATACCTAAGGACCATGCTCAACACTACCCTCGCCATAGCGCTGGAGGACATCCAGGTTGGCGGCCGGCCCAAGCGAGGGGCGGACATGGCGGTCCTAGCAGCACGCCTCTTCACAGAGAGAAGTCAGGCCCAAGGGAAGTGCTCCATGATAAGCTGCTACGACTTAAAGGAGGCCTTCTATTCGGTTGTAGTCCAGTTGGTTCATGGCATCCCAGGAGAGGAGGATGAAGTCAAGGAGGTGCTAGAGAACCTCGAGGTTCCCCTGTGGGCCCAGCCGCAGCTGGAGCACCTCATGGCCAACCCAGGGATACTCGACACAGTGTTGGACGGCTCCCACTTGGCTGCCCTCATTGCAGAAGGATACCGCAACAGGTGGACATCACACAGGTTCTCCCAGAACCTCATGGCGCCGCACAAGGGCACGAGGCCTGGCGTGCCCCTGGCCGACGCGGACTTCAATCTGCTATTCGGCCGAGTCCACCGCATGATTGACAGCTACCTTGCGCAGCGAGGGCTACGACCTCAGGGCAAGCCTCTTGACAGCAGCTTCGCATGCGACACCGACCCCACAGATGGGCCACTCCAGGAGCATGAACCACATGGCCTATCGTTTGTCGACGACCTAACGGGCATGCACGTGTTCACCAGCCCCGATCACATTCAGCATGAAGCCACCGGGTTCTGCGAAGCCGTCTACTGCGCCGCCAGCACCTTCGGCCTCCAGCTGCAACTCACCAAGACCAAGGTGATGATCGACTTCAGTGGGCCTGGGAGCCGGCAAGCGCGGGCCAGTTTCTACTCCGAGGGAGTGCCGAGGATCGAGGTCCCCCTTGCAGGGAGTTACGTCGAGGTGGTTCGTCACCACAAGCTCCTCGGGACCTACGTGACCGACAATGCATCCCCTGGGGTGGATGTCGCAGTGAAGGTAGCCACTGCAGCGACATCCACGAGGCCTCTCCATCGCGAAGTCCACCGCCGATCAGAGCTGGCCATCAAAGACAAGGCCTACTTAGCCGACAGTGTGGTGCTATCCCAGCTGCTATACAATGCGTCTACCTGGCCCGAACTCACCGCAGGCCAGGCCAGGAACTTCAACAACCAGTACATCGTCAACTACGCTGCCGCGCAAAGGATCACTTGGAAAGTACGACAGAAAAAGGAGGTAACGAACACCCAGATTCTCGAAGGGGTCGACAAGCTGCCCCCAGAGATAGTCCTGCGACTTGAGAAGCTACGACTATTTGGCAGATGCCTCAACTGGGGACCCCTGCACCTCCGCCGGCTACTTAGCCAAGCATGGGATGGTAGTTACGGCTGGGTGGCACTGCTCCGCCGCGACCTAGACTGGGTCCGCGACCACACAGGACCTGACGAGCGTGGTGGAGCATACACGCTCGAGGACTGGAAGGACTGGGCCAGGAACGACTACCAAAGCTACCTCAGCGCAGTAAAGAAAGCTTGCCAACGCGGCAAAGCTCGCGAGTACGATCACGACTACCAAGCTCGATGGCGGCTTCGACTCCAACGGTGGACCAACACGGAAGCCATCTCGCACTTCCCAGACCAGCACTTCGAGCATCAGCGCAATAACCTATGCTACCACTGCGGACGTACCGAAGCCAGTGCAGCAGTGCTACGAGCACACATCACCAAGGACCACACCTCGTCGGGTCATCCTATCTCGTGGGCAACTGGTTCGGTCTGCTACGGATGCGGCATGGATTACCATACTACAAACAGGCTGGTCAAACACTTGCTGAGAGTGCGCAGGTGCGCTCGACATTGGCGAAAGACGCGTCCAGCAATCCTAAGTAGAGCCGAGCTGCAGCACAACCAGCAAATTGTCCGCGACCAGCAGCAGGCGAACCGAAGGGCGGGCAGGCCCATCGACTGGGCAGAGAAGCCTGCAGTCCCTGCTCGTCCTCCAGAAATACATACGGACGAGGACAGCGACGACAGCAACGGCGGCCACTACGAGAGCCTTGAGCTCCCCTTCATCGAGGAGCCGCCACCGCCGCCAGCTGCTGTACCGAGGCCCAGACCAGCTCGGACGCTATACGTGCTGCATCTATTCAGCGGCCGTCGCCGAGAGGGAGATGTTCAGGACTGGTTCGACCGCCTCAGCAGTCGGGCTGCTTGCGACATACACATGCTCAGCCTGGACATCGCCAACGACCCGACCTTCGGCGACCTGACATCATAAGTCGCAGTCAGCAAGTGGCGAGACATGGCACAAGCAGGAAGAATTGCAGGAGTCATCGGCGGACCGCCGTGCGAGACCTGGAGCCGAGCGCGCCACTTGCCCCCCAACGACTGCAGGAGTCGGCCACCAAGACCCCTAAGGAGCAGCAGCAGCCTGTGTGGCCTTCGCTACCTTTCCCGCCCAGAGATGGAGCAAGTAGCGACAGGCAACCGCCTATACAGGACACAGCTGGAGCTCATGTACATGTGCCTCAACCTGGGAGTCCCAGGCATGCTCGAGCACCCGTCCGAGCCCACCGAGGAGCACTTCGCCAGCTCCTGGAAGCTTCCCGAGACGCGCCACCTCCTGAACCAGCAGGGAGTCGAGCTGATCACATTCGACCAGTGCACCTGTGGAGCGCGTTCGAGGAAGTCCACAAGCCTGATGGCGGTATCCCTACCAACCCTCCGAGCAGAAATCAGTAGACTGCCTGGAAGCGGGAGGTGCTTTCACACGGCCTCCTACCACGCGGAGCTGGCAGGCATCAACGACGACGGCCAGTGGCGCACCGCGGCGGCCAAGGAGTACCCGAACAGGATGTGCCAGGCCATCGCGACCGCACTGGCGAAGCAGATAAGGTGGCGCTTTGGCGAGTCGCCCAACGACGTCCAGGGGTGGCACATCGACGACGACGTGGCCCACTTCTTCCAGCCGCTCGACCGCTACAAGACCAGGGAGATGGGTCAGGACTACCATCGGGGCCCAGCGAGGCGGAGTTGCTCACCGACCTGGTTGGAAGAGGCAAGGGAGTGGGCCCGGCAGGACCGACCCGGCAAGGCAATCGGCAGGGCCACCACCTCGACAGGAGCTGTTCGGGCACAGGCTGACAACGCGGATCGAGTCGATGCGCCCTGACGACAAGTACAAAAGAATCAGAACGCAAGTCCTGAGGAAGCCCCGAGTGCGTGGGAACACCTCAGGCTACGTCGTCAAGTTTTGCACAAGTCATCAGGGCGCAAGTCCTGGGGAAGCCCCGAATGCGAGGGAACACCCCAGGCACACGTCGCCACGTTTTGCACTTGACGGACACGGCCGCCGTTCAGTCAGGGCTCAAAGGTACCAGCCAGATTTCCCCAACTGCACCAAGTACGAGTCAACGCTGCCCTGGTGAGGCAAGGATCAAACTTCGAGACGGGCTCGAAGGGCGGGGGGGCAGGACGAGGACTGCCCGCGCCTACCAGGGGGGATGGTGAGGGGCAGGGGGGGGGCAGGACGAGTACTGCCCGCGCCCCCGCGGTCCGCCCTAGCTCGCCACCCCCACCATTCCCATGGCGGAGACGGAGCTCCCGAGCGCCCAAGGGCGAAGCATAGGGCAGCGTTGATCTTCCTCATCGATATCAAGAATCACTTGGCCTGGGGTTCGCCCCCACCGAGGGCACCGTGACCCCTACCCATAGCGGGACGAGGTAGGGCCGCCACGAACCCTACTTGAAGTCGGTGCATGGAGGCCTGAGTGCGCCCACAATCTACTCCACCTACCAGCAACGAGCCGGCCCCCATCGACCCTAACCAGCACGACAATTACTTCATCGGCTGCTACGAGTACCAGAGCCTGAGCCCAACACAGCCGCGACTCCCACTTGAAGTCGGTGCATAGAGGCCATGAGTGCGACCAACAACCACAACGACCCACGCCACACGCCCACCACTACCCACAACGACCCACCGCACCACCAGCACGCCATCTACCAGCAGCACCGAAGGCAAGGCCTCAGCAGCCAGCTGGGCGCTTGCGCTCGTATGTGGAGGAGCTCGCAGAAGCACGTCGCGAAGGCCGACTGCTACAGGGAGCTCTTCGCGCTGGGCCAGATGGTGCACACCGAGGAGGCCGACTGCGACGCGGAGCTCCTCGCGCTGGGCCAGAGGGAGCACATTGCGGAGGCCGACGGCATCGCGGAGCTCCTCGCGCTGAGGGCCAGATGGCGGAGGCCGATGGCATCGCGGAGCTCCTCGCGCTGGGGGCCAGATGGTGGAGGCCGACGGCGTCGCGGAGCTCCTCGCGCTGGGCCAGCTGGCGGACAGCTGGGAGGCCAGGCGCGGCTGCCCCCGCAGGCCTGCGGCAACGCAGGGCTCCTGGCGCTGGACCAGCAGGTGCACACCGGCGGACGCACGCGCGACGCGGAGCACCTCGCGCTGGGCCAGAGGGAGCGCATCGCGGAGGCCAGGCGCGGGCGGGGTCGCCGCCTTCGACGCGGCCTGAGGGCCCCGCTGTCCCCGACTTGGCGGACGAGCTCAGCTAGGCCCCACCGAGGCGGGTGGGCCCTCGCCGAGCCGAAGGCCAGGGCCCCGCGGGCCCTAGGCCCCTCGGGCCCTTCGCCGACCGGTGTTGGGCCCAACGGGCCCGTTGTCTTTTTCGCCTTCCCTTTCCTCCGGGCCTATCTCTTTCCAGGACAATGAAACGGGCCTTCCTCACCCCCCCTCTGTCGGCGGCCGACGGCCGCCGCGCTGCGCTTCAGGGCAGTGACCCTTGCGGCGCGTCAAATAGCGGAAATAGCGGACGTGGAAGAGGCGGAGGAGGAGGCGGGGAGGAGGAGGAGGAGGAGGAGGAGGAGGAGGAGGAGATGCGACCCGAGTAAGCTCAGGATGCGTCAACGACGCTGCAAGACCCCCCTCCTCCCGAACCCTGTCCCCATAAGTCCCTACAAGTATTCTTTTCCGCTGTTGGTAGTGCCTTGTTGAATGGCGTGCGCCAGATGGGCTTACCGCTGAGGCGAGACGTCTTTTTGTAAAGGATATACCTCCCATTTTTCAGCTAGGTGAGACGCAGGGAGGTAGGATGATAAAGTTCAAGGAGGTGCTCAGCGATTGCCCCGTCTTGAAAAAGGATCAGCCATCAACCCGCGAACCCGCGTGAGTCTTGCACAAACTCAAAGTGTCGGTGATCAAATCCTGCTTTGCAGTCGCTTCGATTGTTTGGCGTCTTGCTGGGTCCCTTCCAGAACTCTGAAGGGTCTCTTGGGCGCCTCTTGGGGGCCTCTGGAGGCCTGGTGAGGATCCATCTTGGGCTCTCTTAGCCCATCGGAGTCCTCCAGACACCGTCTTGTGGGCCTCTCTGGGCCGCCTCGGGGCGCCGTGGGGCAAGCTTGGAGGTCTCTTGGTCCGACGCCGCGACAGCATGCCACCTCTCGCGAAGTCTCAGAGTCCCGAATCATCAGGGGTAACTCGGGTCAGGGCTAACTCGGGTTCGTTTTTCGGGAATCCGGACCCGACTTACCCCGGACCCGAGTTACCCCGGATAACTCGGGCGTCCAGAGCCCCGAATCATCAGGGGCAATTCGGGTCAGGGCCAACTCGGGTTCCTTTTTTCGGGAATCCAAGCCCGAGTTACCCCGGACCCGAGCTACCCCGGATAACTCGGGCGCCCAAAAGTCACCGCCGGAGCCCTGGGCCCCACCTCCCTGCGACGTTGCCTCGATCGAGGAGGAGTCGAGGAGGAGTCGAGGAGGAGTCGAGGAGGAGTCGAGGAGGAGTCGAGGAGGAGTCGAGGAGGAGTCGAGGAGGAGTCGAGGAGGAGTCGAGGAGGAGTCGAGGAGGAGTCGAGGAGGAGTCGAGGAGGAGGAGGGGCCCGACGCCGGGCGCAGACGCCTGGGTCTGCGGGAAGGTCAGCCTTGGAAGCAGTGGCGAAGCGTCGTGGCTCCCCTGCAGGCCCCCCAGAGAGTGTTCCAAGAGCCTCCTTCTCCTCCTCCCTCCTCCTCCTCCTCCTCCTCCTCCTCCTCTCCTCCTCCTCCTCCTCCTCTCCTCCTCCTCCTCCTCCTCCTCCTCCTCCTTCTCCTCCTCCTCCTCCTCTCCTCCTCCTCCTCCTCCTCCTCCTCCTCCTCCTCCTCCTCCTCCTCCTCCTCCTCCTCTTCGAGTAGCGAATTGGCCGTTTTCGGTTCGCGAGAGGGCGTCGCGGCCGTCATGTGGTCTGCGCTAGATGTTCTTAGAACATGGCTGGCTGAGACTGTCTTGTTTTACCACGCCAGGCTCGTGCTCGAAGAGCACGGTTGTCGTCATTGGAGCATCCTTGGGTGCGGAGAGCATCTCGTGGCAGGCCTATAGGATTGCCAGGACGGCCTGTCCCGGCTCGATTCTTGCGTGTCGCCGAGGTGGCGCCTTCGCTGAGAAGGACGAGGAGGAGGAGGAGGAGGAGGAGGAGGAGGAGGAGGAGGGAGGAGGAGGAGGAGAGGAGGAGAGGAGGAGGAGGAGGAGGAAGGAGGACAAGGGGAGGAGGAGGAGAAGGAGGAGGAGGAGGAGGAGAGGAGGAAAAGGAGGAGGAGGCAGGACGAGGAGGAGGACGAGGACGAGGAGGAGGAGGACGAGGAGGAGGAAAAGGAGGAGGGAGGAGGAGGAGGAGGAGGAGGAGGAGGAGGAGGAGGAGGAGGAGGAGGAGGAGGAGGAGGGGGAGGGGAGGAGGAGGAGGGGAGGAGGGAGGAGAGCGGAGGAGGAGGAGGAGGAGGGGAGCTAGGAGCGGAGGAGGAGACGGCGACGAGCCTGCCCGCCTGTCGTCGGCCGCGCCGCCGCCCCGACCCCGCTGCCAGGCGGGCACCCAGCAGGAGGAGGCCCCGCCCGCCCCGCCGCCCGGCCGCCCGCCGCCACCCCGGCGGCTTGCTGGGAGGCGCCCCCTGGCCCGAGGCCAGGGGCACGCACAGGGGCGGGACAGGCTCGCCGTCGTCCTCCGCCTCCTCCTCCTCGTCCTCCGCCTCCTCCTCCTCGTCCTCCTCCTCCTCCTCCCCCTCCTCGTCCTCCTCGTCATCCTCCTCCTCCTCCTCCTCCTCCTCCTCCTCCTCCTCCTCCTCGTGGGGGGCAGGGACGGGGGCAAGGACGGAGGGGGGGGTGCGTCGACTCCCCGATCGCCCATGGATCGCCGAGATGGGTCCCAATATGCCCGCCCCGCCCAGGAGCGTGTGCGGATTCGCTATCGGGTGCCCATCGCCGTTGCATCGGCGATGCATCGCCGATGCACGCTCGATGTTCCCGCCCTGGGCTGGTCACTCCTCGTTGTTCCCTTTGAGTTCCTGGGCCAGTGTGTCCCCAGCCCAGCCTCTTGCTCCGCTTTTCGAGCCCCAGTAAAATGTCCGATCCCAGGGATCTGCCATTCTCGAGCCTGGATCTTTGATGGTTTTGATTGGATATCCGAGCGCCATGCCGATGCATTTGTTTGGGGCACTGTCGGACCGAGGCGTAAGATGGAGGTCGCTTCGGGGAGGGTACCCTTCTGTTCTTCGTGTCCTCGCGAGGGACGCTCCAGGGTCCCAGGGCCCCTTGTGGGCACCTTGGGCCAGGGACACCTCTGGCAACACCCGACGCCACCTCCGAGCTCGTGTCGACGCCGCCGTCGTCGTCGTCCGCGTCGTCGTCGTCGTCGTCGTCGTCGTCGTCGTCGTCGTCGTCGTCGTCGTCATCGGCGGCGGCGGCGGCGGTGGCGTCGTTGTTGTCTGTGCTGTCGTCCTCGGAGTCGGCGTCGGCGTCGGCGTCGTTCGTCGTCGTCGTCGTCGTGGTGGGCGTCGATTTTCGCGCGTCTTTGATGGTCTTCGATGGAGGGGCTGGTGGGAAGAAGACGGTCAAGTCCCCTGCCTCCCAGATCTCGGGATGATTACTCCAGATTTCGTAATAAAAGGGAGGGGGTCTGGACCCTCCATGACAAGCCATTTCAGACCTCCCCCGTGGGAGAACCCTCCAAAACATCGTCCCCAGACCCCCCAGGCCCTCCAAGATAGCCTGGAAGAGACCCCCCCCGAAGTGAGACCCCCCTCCCTCGATTACGAAATCTGGAGTGCCTCGCTTCCTCAGGCGGCGGGCCTGCACAGGTTCCGGCCCTGCACATCCTTGCCGAGTCCAGCTCTGGCCATATAGAGTGTCCCACGGCTGCCCACAGGCGCGAGACCCAGAGCCCCGACGTCGTGTTTTTTTGTTCATAGCGTTATGTCGGGCGTGTCCCCCCTACAGGGGGATTTTCGACGAAAAATCAAGGATACCCCCCAACATACCCTAGATATGCAACAAAAGCCCCAAAATAGTCCCCAGACTATTTCTGGATTATCGTTGGATGATTTGTGGGGTATTTCTTATTTTTCGTCGAAAATCCCCCTGCAGGGGGACAGGCCTGACTTAAGCATAGCGGGGGATTCCCAGAGGTCTGGACCTCTTTCCAGGGACCAGTTCTTCATCCTGGGTCGTTGCTTGACGGTCCCGAAGCCCTGTAGGGGCCCTAGGAGTCCGAAAGTGGCCAAAAGGTTCCCGTCCTGATTCTGCCACTACGCGTTGGGGTCCCCTCAGATCCGACGTTGCAGAACAATTTCAACACCGTGAAGAAACACAGCCAGTGCACTGGACCCCCTCTCTCTGCCTCGTCTTTCGAGCCGGACCGATCTGTGAAGGCCCCGGTGCCCGCGTGCGGAAACGCTCCTCCTGTGACAACATCGTGCCGCCCAGATCTGAGGGTAATCACGCGTGGGGGCAGTCCCAGAGGGGGCGCCGAGGCCTGTGGGCGGAGGAGGGAGGGAGGAGGGCGGAAGGAGGAGGGAGGAGGGAGGAGGGATGAGAGCGGAG